>JAVLUX010000011.1:1240000-1767500 GCA_032164185.1 Moxostoma hubbsi | reverse complement strand
AGCACATCAAAGGAAACTAGAGACAATACTCTTTACAACCAAACAGGTTTCAATCATAAATCATAGAGGTTCCTTACAAGGCGCAATATTGTTGGTGCTGCGTCCGTAGAAGCGCTTCACTGAAATCATCGTGCGTATAGCCATGCTGTTGTGTCACGTGACTCGGTCCAGCAGAAGTTTAAACCTTAAATGTGTACAGTTAAAACAGTGTAGAGTCGCGAACAGTATTCAGTCGGTTTAAATTCATTTATATTATGCGTTGTGTATAGGAAAGACAAAATATGACGTCCACCCATGTGGACGTGGGGTCATACGAGGATAAACCTATTGGCAAATGTATTTTTCAAGCATTAACCTAGCAAAATGTTATTAGATTTATGCCCACAGCAAGAAAAGGAAAGTGATTTGCCAGGTTTTCTTCTCAAATAAATGTGTCTTGTTTTAGGGATGTTTAGATATTTTAACAAGAAATGTGCTCTAGAAGTAAAACTATTTTCTGCAGTGCAGTATAAACATAGCTGAACATTTTCACCCTCAGAAGGGTCTTTAATGTTTAACATTGTGTGCCCCACTTCATACAGGTAACTGTGAATGTCAGTGGTGAGCGGGTGGAAAGGAACTTTTCAAACCCAACATACCACACTCATAAACAGGCAGTCGAGGTGGAACAAAAGGTCATAACATATTTGTCTTTACATTTTTGCCATTGATCAATCAAAAGACATGAAATAGCTTGACAAGTACAGTTTTCCATCCTGTGGTAGTGTATTTTCAATTGAAACAGTAATTTTGGGTGGGACATACACTCACCTAAAGGATTATTAGGAACACCTGTTCAATTTGGCTGGTGGTGGTGTAATGGTGTGGGGGATGGTTTCTTGGCACACTTTAGGCCCCTTAGTGCCAATTGGGCATCGTTTAAATGCCACGGCCTACCTGAGCATTGTTTCTGACCATGTCCATCCCTTTATGGCCACCATGTACCCATCCTCTGATGGCTACTTCCAGCAGGATAATGCACCATGTCACAAAGCTCGAATCATTTCAAATTGGTTTCTTGAACATGACAATGAGTTCACTGTACTAAAATGGCCCCCACAGTCACCAGATCTCAACCCAATAGAGCATCTTTGGGATGTGGTGGAACGGGAGCTTCGTGCCCTGGATGTGCATCCCACAAATCTCCATCAACTGCAAGATGCTATCCTATCAATATGGGCCAACATTTCTAAAGAATGCTTTCAGCACCTTGTTGAATCAATGCCACGTAGAATTAAGGCAGTTCTGAAGGCGAAAGGGGGTCAAACACAGTATTAGTATGGTGTTCCTAATAATCCTTTAGGTGAGTGTATTAAAGGGCATTTTTTAAATAGCCAATAGGATTGATTTACATCATAGCCATGATACCTAAATTGCTGCTTGCTATTGGGTCACAGGTGGTCATGTCTAGAAGGGATCCCTCCCTCGTCAATCTCGCGAGATTCTTACATTTCCTTAATTTGAAGTCGCACAGCAACGAGGAGCACTCATAAAGGATTATTTTAAATTGTCTGTTTTGATGAATAGTCATTCTTGATGACCGATTCGAGATCTAAAATAAATATTTAAAAAATGTGATCACTTCAGCTCTACATCTGCTACTGTTGGTCATGAGATATTGTTGGTCAGTAGAGAGGTACATCAATCAGTTCTTTTAATAAGCATCTGACTGTCTAGTGGTAACTAATTCGCCCCTTGTGCTAGAGGCTCTGGGTTCTAATCCACCCATATGTAGCTTTACATTTTAATAAAACAAAGATTGCATCCGCATATCTTGAGTCGGGACTTTGCATTTTTAACCCTAAATGAGAAAACACAGAATCTAGTCATAAAAATGGCATTAGCAATAAAACACAGAATGTCGTGGAATATGACATTTGGCCGAAAATGAATGTTTGAGTGTTGAATGAATCAAACTGAACCAAATTGATATGTCCTAGTGTGATAATTAAACTAAAACAGTCTCTGATGTAATTAAATAAATAATCTGCAAGTGATGCACGCTTCAAAATGAATGTGTTGAGACAGCCGCTCATGCACCGAAAACATCTCATTGAGATCATCATGCGCGCTCTTGTGTGTGAGATGACAGAGACAGAGATCACTCTGAAGTACACAGCACATACAGACTATGTATGTATTTGATTAAATCACAGCTTTATGGGGATTAATAATCACACTGGAGCAAACTGCTTATCTGGAGGTGAGAAACTACCGTCAAAAACACACAGAAACTGCTAAATAAAAGCTTGATTTAAGTGGACGCATGTGTTTTTGCTTAAATAATACATTTGTTGGGTGCATAATGCTTGGAAATGTTCTTGAAATTTGAAAAGAGTGGGAACCCTGATTATGCACCATAACAACTATATGCAAAGCTGTCAAAATAGGGCCTCATTTTTAATTTTGTGATGTTACGAGAGTCCAAATGGAGTTAGATTAAAATAAAACTGATGGCAAGTACAATATTTGAAACCCTAACTTATTCAGAGGCGAGGACCCTGTCAAATCCAACTTCAGATAAAATAATATGAATTCTTTTTAAATGCTGACAGGCAGAAAACCTTTCCGAATGGCTAAAAAAGTTCTTTGGGTCCTCTATGCTTCAGATGCAGGATGAGCAGGCTCCGGGAAGTTTAGAAACCAGCTCTTCGACGCAACCATCTGCATCTGTTCCACCATCTTCATTCGTTCCCCCCTCCCAAACCCCAAAAGAGAGACAAGCTCAGCACCTATTCTCCAATAGAGGACACTTTTATAGACACAGACAACCTGGTTAAAGAGGACAGTGAAATACTACCAACCCTCACCTCACACATAGACATACACGCATGGGAAATTACAAAGAAACACTTTTTTTCTCTTTGCACAGAATCGATTTTTATATGCAAAATGCATACTACGGAAATCGTATTCTCTCAGAAAGATTATTTTGGAGGTAAGATTATTTTGGAGGTAAAAGGAAAGCAGAAGAGTAGATATAATGTTTGTATAGCCTACAGTAAACAGGTCAGTCTAGACTTTGCCTTCTGATACTGTGTATGCCAAATCCTGTTTTATGATTCTTTTTCATTGTGATGTCATAATTGTATAGCTTTGCACCGATGCTGCTGAAGGAGAATGCTATGAATATTCTGTACATTTGTAAATTGAAAAGATTTTGATGTTGATAATATCCCCTGCTCAGAGGTTATTTGTAAATAGATTATACTTGTTCCTGGAGATGCACAAACATGCCAACATTACTGCATGAAGTAAGTGCTTTGAGAGCAAGTTGTGGCCATTTTATTTGATTATTGCCAACGGAGAGAAAACTTAACTCATATAATTCTCTTATGTAGGCCTATACATCATTTGTGAAGTAGCTTCATGAGACAATACGGTGTATTTAGTTCAGATAAAATATCGGTCAACATGTCAAGATACAGTCATGTGAAGATCTGCTTGTGACTACTATTAAATGAACATAATATATATATATATATATATATATATATATATATATATATATATATATATATATATATACAGTTGTGGCCAAAAATATTGGCCCCCTTGGTAAATATGAGCAAAGAAGTCTCACAAAAATCTAACCATTAATTGAAGAAAAGCAATTGAAAGAGGGGAAATATCTCATTATTAAATACATATTGTACTCTAAAAAGCATTGGCCATAATTATTGGCACCCTTTTATTCAATACTTTTTGCAACCTCCCTTTGCCAAGATTTCAGCACTGAGTCTTCTCCTATAATGCCTAATGAGGTTGGAGAACACCTGGCAACGGATCTGAGACCATTCCTCCATACAGAGTCTCTCCAGATCCTTCAAATTCAGAGGACTGTGTTGATGGACTTTCCTCCTTAGTTCACCCCACAGGTTTTCTATGTGGTTCAGGTCAGGGGACTGGGATGGCCATGGCAGAACCTTGATTTTGTGGTCAGTGAACTATTTTTGTGTTGATTTTGATGTTTGTTTTGGATCAGTGTCCTGCTGGAAGATCCAACCACGGCCCATTGTAAGCTTTCTGGCAGAGGCAGCCAGGTTTAGATTTTCTATCTGTTGGTATTTCATAGTCTGTGATGCCATGTATCCAAACAAGATGCCCAGGACCTCTGGCAGAAAAACAGCCCCACAACATTAAAGATCCAGCACCACATTTAACCGTGGGCATTGGGTACTTCATCATCTCTGTGTGCGCCAAACCCATCTCTGGTGTTTGCTGCCAAAAAGCTTTCACATTTGAAGTTCCGGCAGTGTCTGGAAAACTGAAGATGCTCGAGTTTGTTGTTGGATGGGAGCAGGGACTTTTTTTCTTGAAACCCTCCCAAACAACTTGTGGTGATGTAGGTGATGTCTGATATTTTTATGACTTTCTGACCCCAAGACCCAACACATTTCTGCAATTCTCCAGCTGTGTTCCTTGGAGAATGTTTGGCCTGTGCATGGAGACAATATATTCACACGTCCTTTTCCAGGCCAATTCTTAACAGCCGAAGCTTTGGCTCTGACAGTGTACTGTCCAGTAACGGCTTTCCAGCTGGGCGCTTCCAGTGGCCCAAACTAAGTATTTGGTGATTTTATTCCCAGCAAATTTGTCTGATTTATTTAGTGTTCATTTTGACCCTTTAATAAGAAAGTTTTTGTGCTATGTGGGCAAGTGGGTTTCATTACATTTATATATGACTGGGAAGGTTAATGTTATTAAAATGAAGTGTATTCCAAAATGTAACTACTTGCAACAATCTCTCCCTACAGATGTCCCCCTCTCTCATTTTAAGCAATTTGACAGCAAAACGAAGACCTTCATTTGGAACGGTAAGCGTCCCAGATTGCATTTCAATAATGTACATAGGTCAATTGACAAAGCTGGGCTAGGCCTACCCAAGATTTTGTTTTATTATTATGCATTCAGTCTCAGACTTTTGGCTCATTGGTCTCTTCCACCTGAAAGTGCCCCTCCCTGGTTTGGTAATAAACAGGTGTTTCTATCAAACTAATCTGAGAAGTTAAATCATGCCCTTTTATTTTGCATGTACACTCGGTATGGACAAAAGTGTCCAGAATGTTTAAAATTGACATTTATTTAAATGTTGCCTCAAGCATATGGCTGAAGTCCCCTTTCTGCTGATCGGAGTGGATTGAGAGGGGGGTTACTACACTCGGTGACCTATATGAGAGTGGAGTGTTGAGATTGTTTGAAATCTGGTTCAACATTTTGGGATCCCCAGATTTCAGTTTTATAGGTATTTACATCTGCGCCACCTGCTTTGTGTTGTTTTTGGGACTGCATACACCCCCCTAAAGGAGCAGATACTCTGAGAGAGGTGATTACTGCTTTTGGAAAAGGTCATGAGGCATCAGTGTATTACTCCCTGTTAATTCGGAGTCTGGGGGACGGATCTTTAACTTCTATCAAGAGATTTTGGGAGAAAGATTTTAACTTGGTATTGGAGGAGGAGGTGTGGGCTAGGATTCTTAAAAACATAAAGTCTGCATCTAGAGATGCAAGGCTGCGTCTTAAGCAATTTTATTGGACCCCCTCTAGATTGTATAGGCTTGGTCTTAAAGACACCCACCAGCTGGTGATGCCAATATGAGGATGGTGGCATGGCTTATGTTTTTTTGGTGGTGTGTTGAAATACAAAAATTCTGTTAGAAGGTTCAGAATTTTGTGTCTGACGTGGTAGGCACTCGGGTTTCGTTTTGCCCCAGACTTTGTGTTCTGGGCGATTGGGCGGTCATTGATGTGGGGGATAATCATATAGAGATTTTTTTTTGCATATATATATATATATATATATATATATACTGTATATATACGGGAGGAAGGGTTGTGGGGTTTAAATGTTGGTTGTGCTATATATATGTATATATAAGTATATGCATGTTTTTTAACAAATGTGCATATGTTTTTGAAATATTTAATAAAAATACAATTTTAGACAATTTATTTAAAAATATCTGCTTTTAATAAAAAAAATATATATTTAGTTTCTAATAAAAGTAAAATCTTTTATTTATTTACTTGATTGTTTTCAATTTGGTCTGGCCAAAGACATTTTCATTGTATTTTGTGTTTGTATGTTTCAGAGTTGAACAATTACTTTCACAACTTTTCCAGATGTTTGTGATTACAGGATAGGAACACTTTAAAAAAATATATTTTTATAGAGATCACATTCAAAAAGAGCAATTTCAGGGGTTTGATCATGGGAAACCTGCAAATCTCAGAGACTTTTTACATATCATTGGTCAAAAGATGTGTTGGAACGCTGAATTTCTAGACAATGAAATATATTTTTAAGTGTAACATGCTGTAAAGGGATTAATGGAAAGGAGGGGCAAGAACCGGCTTGACAATATAAATAATAGTTTTAATATAAAACTGAAACAAAAAGACAAACACACAAAGGTGTCAGACAGCTATCTGTAAATCTCTCTCTCTCTCTTTGCCCTTTTTGTACTGACAGAGAAACAATTTTTCACTGTTTTACACATTGTGAGAGACTGAAATCTCTTTTTGTTTTATTGGAGACTTTGTTTTCTTCTGTCAATGAGAGGTTTACAATGTCGGTGTATATTTTTGGTTTTGAATATTGAAAAAAAAAAAAGAAGAGGAAAGGACTGTTGTTAAACTTCATTTTGGGACAAGCAAAAATGGCTACATATGTTAGTAGAAGATATAAGATTCTTTATGATTCAAATTGTGTAGTTGAATTGTGTTTCAAAAGGCTTATAAAAGCAAAAGTAAGGCATGATTTTATTTTTTATCTATCTATGAAGAATGAGGAAAAGTTTGAAGACATTTGGAGTGTAGAAAAATTGCTGTGTTGGGTTGATATTGAGATTATGGGATAATCTAATGAAGGTTTTTGTAATGCTCTCTCTCTCTCTCTCTCTCTCTCCCAGTCTCCCAATCTCCCAGTCTCCCAGTCTCCAATTATCCCTCTCTGAGGCTTGATCTGCCTGATTAGGGGCCGGATGTGCGGAATCACGACCCGGCCCCGCCCTCCGCCCTGTCACGCATACTTACAAAAATATATTCACTACAGAAATTTCCAGTAATGATTCATTTCTAGGACTTTTACAGGTCTAGAGAATAAAGTTTTAAAATAGCCTGATATTTCCAGATTTTCCATGACCATGAGAACCCTATGTTTTATCAACCTGGCATTTAATTGAATGACTATCAAATGCCTGAAACTAGACTCAACTATAACTATACCATACTTTCAAATAGACAGTTCTGGCATTAGCTGCTTTCACATTAACCTCTATGATGCCTAAATGATTTTACCTATACTTAGAGACCAATCAATACACAATATAAAATATATATTGAATTGATTACATTTATTATTACAAAAAAAAAAAATGTAGAAGACCAAATCCACCACCAGGGTTATTGTCCTTTCAATATTTCATATCAACATTTAAAAAAATTATAATTATTATTCATGTTTTAATGCGCTGAGATACAACATGAGAGTTTTATGCAAATGTTTTTCATCTATACTAAGTCTGCAGTACTTTAACTGCAGGGAATAGAGCAACCAAGGCTTGATTGCTTTGCTGAAGGGCACACGAGTGCTACAGCAGGATTGTGGCGACAGTAATTCTCTGTACCAACACTCAGGTCTCCTTTGGAGAAGGTACCAGAATATTTATGATGAAGTCTGCTACACAAGTCGGCAGATACGAGAGAGGAATCCAGAAGAGCTTGGCGTCCCAACCAGCCGCATACCTCGTTCTGGGATGTCGCGCTGAGAGAGCGTGCTGCATGCATGATGTCACCTTTGAAATGTCTCTACTGCATAACATACGCATGGAGAATGCCTGCAACTTGATATCTGAAGGAAGGAGATATAAAAAATTTGATTAGGGAGTATATTTTAATAACAGCATGGCAGTTTGGTGAATAAATAATGACAAAATTTGAATTACTAGGTTACTTTATACTGTATATAGTGATGATGAATTTATAGTCATTAAAACTGTTTTGATGCTGCAATGTGACATCGTATATACGCACATTCCTGCAGGTACGAGTCTCCATAGGATCTCCTGACCTCTGCTGGGAGGCTATTCCACCGTTTCTTCAGATCATCTTCAATAAGACCCAAATCTGTCACTTGTGTTTTAAAGAAGCCTGGTTCAATGATACTTACATTCACCCCAAAGTGCACCATATCCCTCCTGAGAAGAGAGAGGTGGTAAAAAGAGATTTTAGCAAAACTCGCTCTGTTATTACTGAAGTGTTGTTGGGCATATGGGCATGTGTGAGCTCCAATTGCCGGGTGAAATGTCCACAGAGTGGCGCCAAAAGCGAGTCGAAAATGTAACGCAGTCGACCCACCAACCATTAACCTAACAGTCAGTGGAGTAAAAATGTAATCCTAAAGACTGAGGGAAAATTGAACTTCCCAATTGTGGTCGTCTTTGATTATGTGAAGATCACTGGATCTCTGAGGCAACTGACTCAACTGAATAAAATTGTAAAAATAAAATTTTAAATAAAGTATGATTTTTGCATTGGAAATGTAATTTAGAGTCTATATATATTCAGTTTCAATAGAACTAAGGGCTGACTAATGTGTTAAATGTTGATAAATGAGCAAGTGCAATTTGTATGTTTTACAAAACATTATTGTTGGCAATTGCATTTATCTTGACTTAATTCTTTGGTACACCCCTAGACATACCTCAAGCTATCAGAGAACGCCTCCACACCCCATTTAGAGAGACAGTATCCTCCCCCGATGAGAGAAAGCCTGCCCAGTATGCTGGCCACGTTCACCACCCGACCTCGAGCCTTCTTCAGCAGAGGTAAGAACTTCAGCGTCACTTCTATAAGGCCTGTCAGGTTCACATCCAGAACTTTCTTAAAGTCCTCCAGCTGCATCCATTCTGTGGGGCCGATGGGCACCGAGATGCCAGCGTTGTTCACCAACCCCCACAGACCTAATGTGAGAAAGATGAGGCTCTTTACATTTTACTGGAGTATTTGAGAATGTCAAGATTGCAACTTTACACCTGTACATCAGGGTCCCCAAGCCATTCATTTAAAATAAGTCTTTCAGTAACTTTTTCAGTTCTTTATTTGGGAAAATGGATTACTGGATACGGATATTATAGAGATTGCAGCGCTCACAGAGAGCATTTTTAGCTGCATTTCTAGCCGTTATCAGCATGATTTGAGAAAGTTCCTAAGAGCATTGCTGCATATGGGGTGTGTGTGTGTGTGTGTGTGTGTGTGTGTGTGTGTGTGTGTGTGTGTCTGTGTGTGTGTGTGTGTGTGTTGGGGGGTAGGGCGGGTGTATATGGACATAAAAGATGCAAAGCAAAAATGATCTGATTCAATCTTCTGTTATAATATAATATAAAACTATAAAAACGTGTCTAAAAAACATAATATTTTTCTTTATCATTTCTTTGTCGTTTTCGTTATCATTAATGAAGTAAAAATACCCCTACAAATTTTGAGGGAAATTATGCAGAATATTAAGTAGCTTATTTCTTTTTTATTTCATGTTTTAATCTTTACCAGTTAAGCTCAATCGAAGCATTTGTGGCATAACGTATTTTACCACAAAAAATAAAAAAGTAATATCTGATTTATTGCACCTACAATGGATGTTAGTGGGGCCGATCCGTAAACATTTCAAAAGTAAAGCCATAAGACAAACAATATGCATGTTAACGTGATTTTTGCTAGATAAAATCACTTAATAACCTTTTTTTGCATAGTAACATAAAACATTACAACTTCATTGCCATGACGATGCGCCGCCATACACACAAAACCAAAATACACCTAAAACAACGTTTCAAACCTTAAACTTTTCTCTTAAATAATAATTATATTCAATTTAACAGACGAAATTATGCAAGTGCTTTTATAAAATTATAAGCATCACATCAGCTGTTAAACCCTCCAAAAATTATCCCATTCACTTCCATTGTAAGTTCCTCAGTGTAACCTTGATGTTGCTTGTTTTTAAAGAAAAGAAGGGATGAGTCGAAATTAATCAACTTTATGCCACGAATGCTGTCAATTGGGCTGAACTTGTTTTGAACATAGGTGAATTAGGGACCAGGTCAATTGGGCCAGTGCCCAGGGACCCTTGATTACCAGGAGCCCTGAGCTGCAAGGTTTCGAGGCCCATACAAATGTGTATATGTTTAAATATGTGGGCCCCACAGCTTATACAAGGGCCCCACAACGAACCCTTTTGCCTTCCTGTTTCTAATTACATCTATTCAGACACTATTTAATCTTATAATGCCGCTTATTGAAAGTTTCCATGCTCTTCTGGAAGTAGAAGACCTTGTAAAATAATTTCCAAAATAGCTTCCTATTTTGATGCACTCAACTGTTTATGTGAAATCTTTGCTGATTTTGTTCAGTACTTGTTTCTGAAATTTCTAAATGAGTATTTATTGAATTCAGGCAGCATGTGCTTAAAATGTAAATATTTTTGAGAAAAATAGGTTTAAACAGGTTTGAAAAATAAAAATGGTCTGATTGTTATTTCATATGTTATGCTTTATATGGTTAAGCTTTATTCTTTGTATAAAATGTCTGTCGAAAAAAACGTTTATTATAATATTCATTGCTATTTACTGCATGTTTACTCTACATTACAAAAAATAACTTGGCTTTGATGGTTGGGAAAAAGAACATATTGATTTAAAAGAAAATAAATTTTGCTAGTCATAATCCGCCCATGGTACCAGAATATTGCAAAGCTTGTTATTTTTAAATGTTTCCACAACCATTTTCAAATTTTGCATTACCTGTACAAACGCAACTGTTGCCGGTCCTTCTCGCCCCCGCTCCGAACGGGACTCAAACCGACGTCTCCGGCGTGGGAGTGGGTGCGCTAACGAGGAGGCTAAAGGCTACAACCTCTACCATCAGTCACTAGTGCACCTCTTGAGGTCAGGAGAGTGAGGTTTATACACACTGCACAGCTATTTACCAGCTGGCTCCCGTTACACTCACCCCCCTAAACCTCACTCCCATCCGGGTCACGGCACCACTATAGCCAGTCCTACTCGCCCCCGCTCCGAACGGGACTCGAACCGACGCCTCCGGCGTGGGAGTGCTAACAAGGAGGCTAAAGGCTTCAGCCTATCTACCAGCTGGCTCCCGTTACACAAGCACACAGGGGAAGTTCAAAGGTTTAAGAATTAAACTCAGTGCAAATGAGCAAATCAGATGCATTATGGAGGGATCATGCCATTCTCTGATAAATGATGATGTGGAGAAATGATGCAGCTTTGGTATGAGAATGGCATTTGGTTAAAGATGCTCCTCCGGGTCAGCTAAAAGCGTGCTTGTCCAAAATCTGCAGATTTATGCGTTGGTCTGAACTTTATTTCTTCCAGTGACTCGAGCTGGCACCCTATCTGTTCCCCCTTGAGCTGTCCGTCTCACCTCTATCCCCGGTCTCGTTGAGCACGAACTCCAGTGCGCTCTCGACGCTCGCGCTGTCGGTAACATTTAGCAGAAGCGTCTTGAGCTTCGGGGAGGCCGCCGAGCGCAGTCTGGAGGCACCGGGTTCCGTGAGACACGCGGCGATTACGCGGAAACCTCGTCGGTCGAGTTGCCGCGCCAAGAGGTTTCCAAATCCGCTATCGCATCCAGTCACCAGCACGTGTTTCTTATCGATGCCGTCGATTTGATGCGAGTCTCTGATCAACCAGACAGTGGCGATGATCGCTGCAGCCGCCAGTGAACATGAACAGAGCAGGTTACTGGTGCACACCTGTGGTATGGATAAAAATGGAACATTTTCAGGACCAATTTAAAGGTGCACTCGGTAATCCACCAATCCATGACATCTTACTTACTAGTACAGAATGTCTCCAATAAGACAAATATGCAGCCCAGCAAATGAAATATTTCAGAGCAGAACATAACTGAAAACATATTATATTTACTACAGAAGATTTCACGAGTTTTAAAGGCTTTATTAATTTCCATGACTATTACAGGCAACAAATGGCCATTTTCCATGTCCATGGGAACCCTGTTAATGTTAATGAGCCAAATTTGTTCTTTTTATCAACCCATAGAAAGATTTATCATGGAAATTGAAGTGAACTAAAAATGCAAGAAGAAGAAGAAGAATAAAGGTTTCTACAGTAAATGTTATAGGCTAATATAACTGTGGTAACTTGGATACCACTGTAATCAATCAATAAATAAGTTATGTAAGAGATTTATATATTGCACAGACTCTGAAAGCTTTATAAACTGTGAAAAGATCCTATAATTAATATGTTCCTTGAAAAGATTAATTCACATTCTTACCTGAACAAAGTCCATAAGGTTGCCTTCGGACACCATAGAGAAAAAGCACTCTATCAACTTTTAAAGAGAGAGAGAGGAGAGCAAAATCTGTGATAAGTGACACATTTTGAGAAAAAAGGTGTCTGGTTAAATTGAATTCTGCCTTTTGTCCTCTGTATATTGAAAGTGTACTTGCTTGCATATTTTTACTTATTAATAATTAGGCCAAATCAGGTTGTTTTTTTAACTGTGGAATTTCATATGCATGAACATCAAGACACTTAACAACTGATTATAGAGCACAAGCACCTGTGGTCAAAATGTGTACAAACAGTAATTGTCAAATATGTCCATGCAGAATTCAGTGTGTGGTTGAATTTTACGAAAATAAGTCAGGTCACATTTTACCCCAAACTCTTAGGAAATTATTAATATTGCAGATTATATATATTTAGGAAAGATTTTCATAACAATTCTCTCAAAATGTATTATTTTGCAAAAAATTATTATTATTATTTTTTAAATCTGTATATATGTTAAATAATGGCACAATGCAAAAAAAAATATATATATTTTTTTAAATATATATATATATATATATATATATATATATATATATATATATTATATATATAATCAAAATAAGCATAATCATATAATTTCACTTATTTAATTATTTTTATTCTATTTAATTTCATGTGAAATATGATCTGGGCAGGTTTCGAATTATTCACCGCTTTATGCAATAAACTAAGACACATCAGAATCAAGTACTACAGTATCCAAAAGGCCTAAATAAAAGCATAAATGTAAATCACCTGAATCCACAGGTCACCTAGAAACATTTCAGAAAGCCTCTAGATGGTGTCCCAACTATTATGTTCCTTCATACTATTATCCCTGTAAATTATTTCTTACAAATAAATCCTTCATAGAATGAACACTAAAATGTTTTCATCGAAAAATGACACCCCAAGCAATCCCTGCTATGCTCATTTAATGTTATAAAGACACAGACAACATGATCAATGACAGAACTGACATACCATGACTTAGTCTTCAGTCCTCCTTTTTTAATCTGGCACCTGTTAATTTTTTACTTTCTCACACCGTAATACCACTCCTGTCCTTATCCCACTGTGCTGTGAAGGGTCGCAAGCTGACTGCCGTGTCAAAGGTCACTTCTGAAACACCACACGCTCAGTAAACATGTTGGGTTGTGTAATAAACCCTATGACCTCTTATAGCTTCTAATCGCTCATTACCTTTTACTTCTTTATCTGCGGCCATGCTATTTTATATCTGCAAGGAAGTCACCCTATTCCAAAAAAGTTGGGTCAAACTAATTTATAAACAGTGAATGGTTACTTATCAAGCATCTCATTCAGTACGCTGGATAATTATCACCGACTTCAAAAGTGTGCTAAAGCACAGCTAGGATAAAGAGAATGATACTGGTATTATAATCATTAACAAGATTTGTAATAAAAATAGGTTATGCAAGATATCCAATTCTGTGGTTACGTCTCATATTATCACATTTAAAGAAAGCTGATGTTCTCTGCATAGAAATGGAAGATACTTCTTACTATAAATTCTCCTCCCTGCCCGGTAGGTGTTGATTTGCATGAAGAACGTGAAAGCAAAAGAAGAACTCTTAAGAGAAGACACTTAGGGAGGCTGTTGGAAAGCGAATATTTCTAATAAGAAAATTACTTGCATATTGCTCCGATTCTCATCCGCACCTATCCTATCGCTTCTGAAGACATGGGTTCAACCATTGGAGTCTCATCGATTACTTTTATGCTGCTTTTATTGCTATTTGGAGATTTAAAGTTCTGGTCACCATTCAGTTGCATTGTGAGGACCTATAGAGCTGAGATATTCTCCTTAAAATCTTTGTTTGTGTTCTGCAGAAGAGAGAAAGTCATACACATCTGGAATGGCATGAGGGTGAGTAAATGATGGGGGGAAAAAAAAAAAAATCATTTTTTGGGTGAACTACCCCTTTAAATTATTTCTACAAAAGGTCAGGGTCTAAGAAATTCTTGAAATAAGTTTTTTTTTTTAAGTTTATTCACTCAAATTGTTATGTTGATTTTAAAATTGTATTTATGAAGAAAAAAAAAAAAAAAGAAAAAAAAAAGACTTGTGGATCCCAATAAGTATCTTATATGGTTTATTTGGCTGTCTCTGCAACATATAGGCTAACAAACGTTACAGGAAACATAAAAAAAAATAAAAAATCATTTTATTCATATCTATTATTGTTGTGAAAATATATAATAACGTTTTTTATTTGACCATATACATTTCTTTACAGATTGAAATGTGGCTTAATCATACTGCGGAAAATTCTCAGTGTGCTACATAAGAGTAGGCTATACCACAGAGAAGTGGCTGTTTATGACAAGGGATCGTCTGCCTACAGAATTGAAACTTTTGGTTTAACAGCATCTCTTAAAATGAGAGCATCCGAGATGAAGGTTGGCATGTAGGAGAGAGGCAACCAGAAGGACTTGGCATCCAAGCCTGGAGAATATCGGGTACGAGGATGGACGGCAGCCACAGCGTGCTCCATGCAGCTCACCACCTTCATCAGATCTGCATCCAACATCTTCTCATACTTCTCCGCCATCTTCTGCTTCACTACAAACACAATAACATCATTAAAACTATTTCCAGCTTAGTTTAATGAGATATAGATAGATAGATAGATATATATATATATATGATACTTTCTCTACCTCTGCAGAATTTATGTAATATGAGATCTACAGATTTTGCATATCCATGTTAGTTTTAAAGGGATAGTTCACCCTCATGCCATCCCAGATGTGTATGACTTTTTCTTCAGCAGAACACAAATGAAGATTTTCTGACAAATATCTCAGATCTGTAGGTCCATACAATGCCAGTGAATGGTGACCCGAACTTAAAAGGTCCAAAATTCACTCAAGTCAGCATAAAAATAATCTATAAAACTCCAGTGGTTAAATCCATATCTTCAGAAGTGATATGAAAGGTGTGGGTGAGAAGCATAGAAATATTTAAGTTCTTTTAACCATAAATCTCCATTTTCACTTTTACATTCTTCTTCTGATTTTGGCAATTCACATGCTTTGTGTATATCATCATATACTGGTCGGGGCTGGTCAAAGGTGGTCTTCGATGTTGATCTGGTTTCCCACACCTGTCATAGCACTTCTGAAGACATGGATTTAACCACTGAAGTTGTACGGATTACTTTAATTCTGCCTTTGTGATTTTTAAAGATTCAAAGTTCTAGTCACCATGTACTTGTGTTGTACTGACCTACAAAGCGGAGTATGTGTGCTGCAGAACAAAGAAAGTTATACACATCTGAGATGCCATGAGGGTGAGTAAATGATTCATATGAGTGAACTGTCACTTTAATACCCCGTAAAAACACTTTGGAAGTGTGACTGCTATTAGCCATTTCTGGTTAGATGCAAAACTTGTTGGATTTGCACTCACTTCTGTCTATGTAGTCACTGCCGTAGTCATCCTTGACATCCTGAGGCAACTTCGCCCATAATTTCTCTAAACTACTCTGTATGATACCCGAGTCAGTAATGCTGGTTTTAAAGAATCCAGGTTCGAGACATAAAACCTTAACTCCAAACGGTACCATGTTCCTCCTGTACAACAAAGACAAAAATATTAAACAGCAATACTTTGGCATTGGGCAAGTAGAATAAATGGCGACAATTGCTAGTTTTGAAAGAGCAGAGCCTGTGGATGTTGTGCAGAGTTTTATGGTGGTAAATTTCAACTTTTCACAATCGCAAAGGTTTGCAGATTTTCTTCAATTACAATGCCATTAGCCCCCCCCCCATTTCCAGAAATTGATTAGATAGAAAAAGCATGCAAATTGCAACTTGACGAGTCGGAAGCTAAATTAGATTTGTGCTTTGGTTGCAGTGCCCCCTACGGTCAGAATTTGACCAAATTTGGTGTGCATCCTTAAAATATCCCGTCGTCAAGGTGGACCGAGTTTCGTTACATTTTAGACATTTCCTTCAGAACCTATAGGTCAATAAGTCGATCTGGGTAGCACGCAACATTTTTATTGACTTGTATCTGATAAAAGTTTTTGATCTTTTCATAACTTTGCTAGAAACCTCTCTAGCTGATTCACACCAAGTTTAGTGTGAATCAGACCAACTGGCTAGAAGCTTGAAACACGCCTAATAATAAAACACCCAACAATCCAATGTTTTAATTCACACTCACTTAAATTGTGTTCATTCAGTGGTTACCACTCAACGTCTTACCTTAGACTGTCATTGAACGCCTCTACTCCATACTTGGATATGCAGTATGCCCCGCCAAGGGCACTAATCCTTCCAAATATACTGGCCACATTAACCACCCTGCCCTTGGCTTTCTTAATGAGAGGTAAGACACTCAGAGTGACAGCAATAACTCCAAACAGGTTGACATTTATCATGTGTTTAAAGTCTTCAATAGCCAGCCAGTCATCAGGAGCAGTTGGGATGGAGACACCAGCGTTGTTAACCACAGCCCACAGACCTGGAAACACATGCATATAGCAAATAAAAACGGTTTTCTGTTACCAACATACTTTTGCAAGAACACACAAGCAAGATTGCCAAATACAGTACAAGGGTTTGGTAACAGGCAGACAACACATCACTCTTTAAATTCGTCAGTTTCAATGTGGATTGGAATGAAAAGAAATGTAACAATTGAATTAGTCCGACACAGGTTTTGGAACCAAACTAATTTTTTTGAGATAACATCAAAAGAAAAATGGCATTTTTGAATCTATTGATAATATAATATTATATTAACACACTTGTACTTGCCCTGTGTGTACTAAGAGTGAACGTGTTCCCATCATGGTCCATAAAGCAAAAGGTAATACATTAATTATAGTGAGAGACATTAATTAAATACAATTTTCTTTAGGTGGCATTTCAATCATTGATATTTAATATAATATATTGTTTCTAGGAATACCCCATATAGTGGCGTGTTGTTGCTTCTAATTCTTTTGCCACCTTTTGAAGTCAGTCTTACTACAACCAGTATTTGAAACACGAGCAAACCAAACGGTCTTCTTTTTAAATGTTTTACTTACTTAACGTAAAATTACATAGACATGGTATGCACGTTTTAATTCAATACTTTCCTAAATTTGAGTTTCAGTTCTGCATTAGTAACTGAACTGTAGTATTACAGGCATTTTCAATTCAATTCTGCATGGCACATAACAACTCATGATCAGGGCTGCAACTAACGATTATTTTGCCAATCGATTAATCTAACGATTATTCGGCGATTATTGCAACGATTAATCGCTAGCTCTTAACCGATTATTCAGCTTGTGCCCCGACTTAAAAAGGTTGTATAAAACGTGCTTGCAAACAATAAAGAGGACAAAATCATCTTTTAAAAATACCTCTAAATGACACTGAATGTCTCACTGAATTAAGTTTAGTTCAGTTAAGAAATTCACTGCAAAAAAATAATTTTGTTATTAAGTGTTTTTTGTCTTGTTTTCCATTTAAAATGGTCTAAAAATCCTTAAAATAATATAAATTTACTTGAGAAGCAACATATAAGATATTTAGACTTGCTTTAAGAAAATGTATCTTAAATATAAGTGTATTTTGTATACATGTATATTTTTTACTTGGTTATACTTCTGTGAGTGCGGTAAAGACATAATATACTTATATTCATGATCTATTCTCTAAAAGAAAGTCTAAATATCTTATATGCTGCTTCTCAGGTGAATGCATCTTTTTAAAAGAATATTTAGCCATTTTAAAATATTTGTATTTTATTATATATATATATATATATATATATATATATATATATATATATATATATATATATATATATATATATATAATAAAAATCTGATTATATTCAACATTCTCAGATAACAGTTTTTCTTCTGCAGTGTAGCTGCTAAAGTATCTCGCAAAAATAACAAACAAAATATAAAAGCTGCGTATTGCCAATTTTCATCACGATAAGAAACGCACAGTGACACATATATTATGATTCAATAAGTTGCGAGCAATCACGTTATAATCTAGCTGCAGCAAGTGCGTGCTCAAGGGATGAGCTTCAGCCAGGAGCAGTTTCAATCTCTCCCCCTTAGATCGGGACACTTTGCACAACTCAGAGAAGAGGTGCTGACCACAGAGAAAAATGCCAGTTTTGGAGTTTGTAGTTATTTACGTGATCTGCTTCCATATTATTTGAACTTTAATAAAGCTATAACGCATTAAATATAACTGCATTAAAGATGTACAAGGCGTTCCCTTTAAAGAGCTCCGGCTCCGCTTATTCCACAACAAGAGCGCTCCTTCATCAGAGTTTAATGTGATCTCATGTTCTGTTAAATGAGATAAAACGACCATTTTTTATTTTTGTCAATAACGTCAACTAATCGTTTCAGCCCTAGTCATGATGCATTTCTGAATGTATGAAACCACAACTCTACAGAGGTACGATGTTCAAGATTTAAGAATGTGGTCTTACCCCTCTGTCCCACCAGGGTTTTAATGGTGTCAGTGGCTTTGTTGATGTTGTCATTATCAGTCACATCCAAATGCAATGTAGTGAGTTTGTCAGAGCAGGTCTTCTTCAACTCATCCTCTCCCTTTTCCGTATAACAGCCAGCGATGACACGGAAACCCTTTTCATCCAAGTGTCTGGCCAAGAGATTCCCGAAGCCTGAATCACAGCCCGTGATGTACACAAACTTCTCTGATCTGTTGGAAACTCTTTCCAATTCTCTGAACCACCGGTACACATAGAACAAGACTATGAGGCCCAAAATATACAGGAACATATCTGGAAAAGAAATGGAAAACTCTGTGTGTTATCATAAGAAAATAAGATCCACATACATTAACATTCATGCAAATCCCCCAAATCAGCAGAATGAAGATATGAGAGTTACATGGACAAAGCTCCAGTTATAAAAGGTACATGGTGAACCATTAACTATCAAATGCAAACATTATGATGCGTTTGTGGAAGAGCAAGACAACATTAAAATATATTAAATGTAAATAAAGATTACGAAGAGTGGGGTTTGCCTTCCATGTAATAGATTAACTCATTAATATAGGCCCATATTTTGTCAAATCATAAAGCACAATTGTACTACTTTTAGCCAGGAAATTGCTTTTGGGTGGGCCTCAGTAAAAATGGATGGGCCAGATTTTTTCCCTCTCCAAATATTCCTTAGCAACAGAAAGGCTGCAAATTCAAACAATTCTTTCACACTTTACAGAAAGCAGGATTTATGCAATTTTTGTACTATTTTATAAATATATATTTTAAGTAAAAAAAAAAAAATACAAAAAAAATCTGGGTTGGCCTGGGTCTAATTTGGGTCAGCCCACCCTTGGCTACACCACTGCTTTTAGCATTACCTACTAGTGTGATTGCGAAAAAGCCTTTAAGTTCAAAAACCTCAATAACCGTGAACCGTTCCGCTTTAGTGCATATACCGAGTAATAAAAGAATGAAAATAAACCAACACGCTTTTTGCAACATCACATTATTAATCTAAGACAATGTGCTTTTCGAAAATCGTTGTTAAATAGCAGTCTACAAAAATAAAAGCAAACTTGTAACTTATTGCAAACCAGTCAACGCATACTCACCGTCTCCTCGGATCTTTATACACAACTGTCAACTTTCTGAAGTCCCTGTCTGTTCCCAGATAATGAGATCGTTTAGACTCCTTCCTTCTCTTATTTGTTACCGTGTAGCATCTGACGCCAACAAACTGAAAGCGCAGTTATTACGTCACAATTGTTCCGCGTTGGCCTGCTGCTGGAGTCGCGTTCAATTCTCTTGACGTTGTCAAATGTCGTCTTTGTAACCAATTGTAACTGGATTCATCCAACTAAAAGTCATTGTCGTTTAAATATGTCAATAGCAAGGATTTATTACAAATCCGCCAAATCAATATCTGCAGAAATGATTAAAATAATTCGTTCGATCCTGCAAACAGACGACTGTGATTGGTGGAATTCTCATCAGCGTTGAGAAAAGTAACAGGTGACATTAATCGCAATTACTTCGAAAACATTTGTATAAAGCTGGAGCACTACATTTGGTATTTATGTATTTATTTATTTAACTTAACAGTTCGTCGTCTTCTTCTTCTTCTTTATATTATTATTGTATTATTTATAATTTATTTTATATTAAAAAATATATTTATGTGTTTATAGACACACACACACACAGAACTGTGCAAAAGTTTTAGGCACTTGTGAAAAATGTTGCATAGTGAGGATATAAATAATAAAATAAAATAATGGCATAAATAATTTTCAATCATCAAGTTCAGTTGGGGGCTTTGTTGGGGGGGCTTGTTTCAGGTTTCTCTGTTCTTTTATTCTATTGTATTTGCAAAAGGAATCTTTTGGGAGTCTAACATGTATATTTCCTATTGGCACACTAAAGCAGTGTATATATATATATATATATATTCTGTGACTGCTATATTGGTTGTTTTTTATGCAATATTTTATATTATATTGTATGTATATTTTGTATTTTTAGCTTTAAATTCAATGCATGCACACTATGAGTTAAATAGAGCACATCTAAAGACACAAGACATTTGCCACTCTCAAATTAAGCCTATTTAAAAAGAAGTTTTGAGCTATTAGTCTACTTCTCAACTCTCTGCTCTTTAGCTTATGGACGCTAAATTACACTGAGATGACGCTCCATCTAGTGGCTCATCCATTAAAACAAACATTTATGGTTTGATTTCAGGGTTGTTCTAATCAAAGACATTCAAAACCACCTTAATGCGGAGCATTTCATGGCTTACTGCTTTATAAAACGGATAGTTCCGACTTTGAAATATAATTCAATGAGCTACATTTTAAAATAGCTCATGTGGGCTACTGTGTACTGAATTCTGTAATGTAGGTCTACTAAATTGCAATGTTGCTGAGTAACAATAATAAGTGAAAGAATAGTAATGCAACAAATGTTTTGTTCAGAACAATTCCAAGAACTGAGAAATGCCCATTGGAGACATTCCTTTATTCTGTTGAATTCATTCATTCATTCATTCAGTCATTCTGGTGAATTCATTCATTCGTTCTGGCAAGTTCATTCATTTACATTTATACATTTGGCAGACGCTTTTATCCAAAGCAACTTACAGTGCACTTATTACAGGGACAATCCCCCCGGAGCAACCTGGAGTTAAGTGCCTTGCTCAAGGGCACAATGGTGGTGGCTGTGGGGATCGAACCAGCGACCTTCTAATTAACAGTTTAGTGCCTTTGCCCACTACACCACCACCATTCATTCTGGTGAATTCATTCATTAATTCATTCATTCTGGTGAATTCAATCATTCATTCTGGTGAATTCATTCATTCATTCATTCTGGTGAATTCATTAATTCATTCTGGCAAGTTCATTCATTCATTCATTCTGGTGAATTCATTCATTCATTCTGGCGTTCATTCATTCATTCTGGTGAGTTCATTCATTCATTCTGGCGAGTTCATTCATTCATTCATTCTGGTGAATTCATTCATTCATTCTGGTGAATTCATTCATTCATTCATGCTGGTGAGTTCATTCATTCATTCTGGCGGGTTCATTCATTCATTCATTCTGGTGAGTTCATTTGTTCATTCTGGCGAGTTCATTCATTCATTCATTCTGGTGAGTTCATTTGTTCATTCTGGCAAGTTCATTCATTCATTCTGGTGAATTCATTCATTCATTCTGGTGAGTTCATTCATTCATTCATTCTGGCAAATTCATTCATTCTGGTGAATTCATTCATTCATTCATTCTGTTGAGTTCATTCATTCATTCTGGCGAGTTCATTCATTCATTCATTCTGGTGAATTCATTCATTCATTCTGGTGAATTCATTCATTCATTCATGCTGGTGAGTTCATTCATTCATTCTGGTGAGTTCATTTGTTCATTCTGGCGAGTTCATTCATTCATTCATTCTGGTGAATTCATTCATTCATTCATTCTGGCGAGTTCATTCATTCATTCTGGTGAATTCATTCATTCATTCATTCATTCTGGTGAATTTATTTATTCATTCTGGTGAGTTAATTTGTTCATTCTGGCAAGTTCATTCATTCATTCATTCATTCTGGTGAATTCATTCATTCTGGTGAGTTCATTTGTTCATTCTGGCGAGTTCATTCATTCATTCTGGTGAATTCATTCATTCATTCTGGTTCGTTCATTCATTCATTCTCATGAGTTCATTCATTCATTCATTCTGTGAACATAAGGGCTAAAGGGTCCATTGATTTTATTTTCTCCCAAAACACTAAATAACAATAACTAGCACAGTAATTTCCTAAACAACTGTTTGTCACTATGAACTGGAAAATGTTCCTGTTCCATGAGGACTTTGCTTGTGGTGTCTGCAGGTTGATTTTGAGGCAATTTGATCTAATTATTTTTTTTTTTTAAATGTTGCAAATTTATGTAGCTCATGAAAATCCCTGAAATTAATAAATTTATTTTAAGACAAAATACTTATTTTTAATGAATAATAAATAAATAAATAATTTGTTTATAGTATAGTTGAGAAGTAATAAAATGGCAAATGTGTTTGAAATTAACAGGAAATATTTGACTTTTTCTGAAGTTTTGTTGTTTTAAATAAGTATCATCTTAATTTCTGTAACTATTGCCCCGGTATACACAATATCACTTTAAACCCCCTAGTGTGGGATAAACGGCTCCCTAAACACCTTTTTTTTTTCTTTTTTTACTGAATTTTAATCTAAGCAACTTTCCATTATCATTTCTTTTCACATAAATTATGTTGCTCCATCAATATTCAATAAAAAGAAATCACAAATTTTGATTGCAAAATTTCCTCTAGCGGTGGTTTTAGCCCCGTTGCATCCTATTATTTCATGATAATTTCATGTCCTACTTATAATTGTTCCAACATATTAATCTGGGACAAGAGAGCATATTTGAACATTGAAAAAGTGTTTTGATAATCTTTTGTAAAATGTCTGAGCTGCACATGCTGACTTACATTTACATTTATGCATTTGGCAGACGCTTTTATACAAAGCGACTTATTACAGGGACAATCCCCCCCGGAGCAACCTGGAGTTAAGTGCCTTGCTCAAGGACACAATGATGGTGACTGTGGGGACCGAACCAGCAACCTTCTGATTATCAGTTATGACTTGAAATTAATAAAGAGCTTAATGGAATATTCCAGGTTCAAAACAAGTTAAACTCAATCGACAGCATTTGTGGCATAATGTTTATTACCACAAAAAAAATATTTTAACTTTCCCCTCCTTTTCTTTAAATAAATAAATAAAAATACAAACATTTGGGTTCCAGTGAGGCTATCAAAGCCTTTTGCTTGTATTGAACCCGGAAAATTCCTTCAATCAATCAATCACTGGAAATGATGTAATGCATTTGTTTTGTTTCAATTGATTGTAGTAAATATCCTCTTAATTCATCCACTGTTGTTTTTGCTCTCTGGGGGCTGCAAGTGGGTGCTAGGGGGTCTGCAATTATGACATAAGAAGTCAAATTTATAAGATAAAAATGTGTACATTTGTACCTCATAATTATGACTTTTATCTCAACATTATGAATTTGTATCTGAACTACTGTACCAAAGCATGATTTTTTATGTGGCAAAAATAGGCTCCCATTATTTTGACAAGTTTTTGATTTCATGCAATTTTTTAACTATGTAATACTAGCTTTTAAAGTCCGGAGAAAATTACAAGGATTAAAAAGAAAAGTGTAATACTGTGTACAAGGAGCTGAAGTTGACCTTCACATGCTCTCTGTATCATAAAGGAAAGATAGACATTGAATGGGATGATGCAATTTTGCACGAATAAATATATTAATAGGGCAAAAATAGATTAACAAATCATGCCATCCTTTAGCGATACACAGCAAACAATACCACCGCAAAACTTGACCAGCAGCGTCACAGACCAGCAGCGGAGCGCCGTCCCTGAAACAAACACTAGAGGGCGCAGCTCTACACGAGCAAATATATATATATTTACTCTTATTTTTATTGTATGTGCATTCTATATTGTGTGTATTGTTTACTGTAATTAATATTTTGTTATGTAAGTATGTGTACATTTGTTATGTAAATTGTGTTGTGTAAATATGTTGTTTATTGTAATGTCTCATCA
The DNA here is from genome assembly GCA_032164185.1 of Moxostoma hubbsi. NCBI lineage: Eukaryota > Metazoa > Chordata > Actinopteri > Cypriniformes > Catostomidae > Moxostoma > Moxostoma hubbsi. The sequence goes on along the minus strand of JAVLUX010000011.1, from coordinate 1,742,932 downwards.
CTGTCATGACTGCTATGTTGCTTGGAACTGCACCAAGACTTTCACCCACTGTTGCACTTGTGTATATGGTTGAGTGACAATAAAGTGATTTGATTTGATTTGATATTTCAACCTCAGTTCCTTTAATACATCTATAATACACAGTGTACACAAAACAGTTGCACTCAGGACCTTAAGGACACAAATGTCCCCATTGAAACCCATTAAATCTGCAATATTTGATCCCAGTGCCATTAAAGCCGAAAATCATGAATTATATGATATTATGCTTTCATTCCGGAGACCTGACTTCCAAATGTATTTATTTAAATATTTTCCACCAAAAATTATTTTAATATTTTCCACCATTTTTCTCATGCTTTTTTTCCTATTTTCTGTTTGCTGTATTACAGAGCACTGCAGGCCAATTGAATAAATTATGCAGCTAAAATTGTGTGTGTGTGTGTGTGTGTGTGTGTGTGTGTGTGTGTGTGTGTGTGTGTGTGTGTGTAAAAACCACAGTGACATTATGTAAAATTTTAAATTATGGCATTTAAAGGGCTAAAATCCTGAAAGTAAATGGATATTTGGTAGTTATGATCAGGACTGATGCTGGTAAAAAAAAGTGATATTGAAAAATCATATCAATATATAATATTTTTATGGCAGTTTGTTTTATGGATATTTTTGTCCTGGTCCTGAGTGTGATGTTCTTTTTGTATTATTTTTTATTTTTTTTATCTGACACTGCACAAAAAATAATAATGCATCCAAATCAATGTTGTTGCTAATCACTGATATATCCCAGACTGTGATGATATATATATATATCTGTGATGATATATATATATATATATATATATATATATATATATATATATATATATAAAGCTTTTTTTTTTTTTTTAGCATTTAATTAAGCATTAAAATGTTTCATTTGTTGCGTTTGTTTGTTTTGTTCTTTGTGCCACTCCTGAATTCCTGAACATGAATGAATATTTGGTAGCTATGATCAGGACCGATGTTGGTTAAAAAAAATGTACTCATTGAAAATGGAAAATAATATTAATATCTAATATTATTATGGCAGTTTTTTGACGTGGACATTTTTGTCCTCTAAAGGACCCCTGAGTAACTTTTTTAAATTGACTTACAGTGGTTAAAAATACACAATAAATGCTTCGCCTTTTGAGGGAAATAAATGCATAGTTAAATGCAATGATTTAGTGTAATATATATATATATTGTGAGCGCTTCCACTAAAATGCTTCTATTTTGTAGAAATTACTACACGTATGACGTCATTTCCTGAACAACTGTTGACGTTCCTGGCGCGGATTTTTTAAAACAACAAGAATAAATGTGCCTTTATTTTGAATCCACATAACTGGTAAGTAATTCAAATATATGTTGTGATTATTAAAACGATATTTAACCAATATTAGCTTCGTCGCAGTGCCTAGAAAAGTGAAAAAAGACATTTAAAACAACTACTATATACACACTATATATGCCCAGTGAATTCTTATGACTTCTCAAAGTGCTCGTGATTTAAATGATTTTATTGAGGTATCATCTCACAAAGAGCAACTAGCCTATGAAATGTTGTAGAGCTGAACATATTTTGAAAATAGTATGCTGATTAAACGTGTAAATGTGCAATACTGAAGCAGAAACTGTTGAATATACACAACAACAACAACAAATATCTGCTCTACCTGTTATTTCTTGGGATATTGTGAAATTTTGTCTAATAATTGAGGAAGAAATTAATAATTTGTTTTAAATAATTTTATCCTTTTGTTGAAATTATTTATCAATGTAGGATTTAAAAAAAAAAAAATCACCATCCCAACTGCATGTATTTAACATGCTGTTTTAGTAACTTGATTCCTTAACATGCTTGGTACTTGAAAATCACTTGCCATTATATCAAACACAGTTGAAAGCCATTTGGTTGGTTAATGAAGCTTAACTTTGTCTTTGTGTTTGTTTTTGAGTTGCCACAGTATGCAATAGACTGGCATGTGTTAAGATCAATATTAGGTCAAAAATAGCACAAAAAAAATAAACCGCTTTCTCTAGAAACTCATCAGTCAATCTTGTTTTGAGGAATGAAGGCTACACTGCTTGAAATTGCCACAAAAATAATTATTTTTTCTTTTTCTAAGGCTATATTGTGGCAGAGTTTGATTAAAATATACAAACAAACAAACAACATCAACAAGTATAATAATAATAATACAAGTAAAACTAGAAAAATGTCACCAATGTATGTACATTTCCATGACTTTTCCTGGTCTTGAAATCCCAGTTTCCCAGGATCCAATGATCAAGAGTATATTTAGATTTTTTTAATTTCATTAGATTAGACAGTGTGTAATAATATGCAGAAATAACACCCTGTATTTGTCCTGCTGTTGTTTGGTTGGATTTGCAGCTCAATATGGCATCTATACGAGATTATAATGTGGTGGAGCAGTTCAACAGCAGACTGGAGGAGATCCGGAGCAATCTTCTCGATCAGGCAATAGGAGAGGTGCTCAATGACACGGCTGCAGAGCTCTGTCAAGAACACAGACGCTACATGAAGTCTGTCTTGGGTAAGGAAGCATGTGGTGTATTGAAGTGTATTGAAATTGTTTGGAAGGACAACATTTGTAGTGTAGGGAAGAGCGAAATTACAAAAATTTTATGTTTTTCAGACTTTTTAAGATATTCAATACACTTGAGCTCCTTTATTTGACAAAATGCAAAAATTGCATGTACAGGATGGGACTTACAATGGAAGTGAATGGGGCCAGTCCATCAGCTTTACACAGATAAGCAATTGTATCGCACTAAAACCATGGTAACATCTATGATGCATTGATGGATTTGCCTCATTCACTCACATAATAAGAGCCTGAACTGAAATACCTTAGTTAAAAAAAAAAAAAGATGGATGTCAAAGTTTTTTTTTTTTGCGGTTCTCAACATTATGCCACAAATGCTGTTGATTGAGCTTAACTTGAACTATTGAACCCTTAAAAATTCCTTTTAACATTTTTGTTTTTATATCAATCAGAGGAACCATCATTTCAACCAATCAGATTCAATATGTTTAATGCACAAAGTAAAATACAGTAAAAATCTAGGTATGTTTTCCACTCTGCTTCTGATTAATTGAGCACAAGAAGATTTTTTTATTTAAAACATGTTCATTTATATAAATCAGTATAAAAATATAAATTATCACACTAAAATGTTTTGATACATGACAATGCCACGCAACAACTTCCATTGACATTTTTGTGTGGTGCAAACAATTTTTAAATTTTTTTCATTGAAACTTAGTTTGAACTCATTAAAGGAAATGAATCAAACTTACCAAAAATAATACAGATTTTTTTTCTCTTTAGTTTAAATCTGAGATGCTATTGAAATACATTTCTTAAGGCTCTAAGACTTGAGTCGTTGAAATATAGTGTGAATATTCAATGTATTGCCCAGCCCTATTTATTGTGTATATATGTTTTTTATTTTTCTTTACACAGATACTTGCGTAAAGAAATGCAAGGAGGATGAAACCATGTTTGACAGAATACATGCTTACCAAGAAGGTGAAAAGCACACTTGCCTGACTCCACACAAGTTGCAATTTAATATGTGTTGTCTGCAGTGGGCCGTGGAATGATTATACTCTTTGGTTTCTTTTTATTAGATATGAAGCATAAAATGTCTTTATTGAAAGAGAAGAGGGCTGAACATCTTGAGGTCGTGTCAGAGATTGAAGACAAGGACCACCACAAAGTACTCTTAATTCAGAGGATTGAAAAGTTGAAGATGGATCAGGCCAAAAACAGGGAATGTGTGTACTGTGTACTATTTATGTTCCTCTCCATCAGCGACACAGCCTTTAATTCTGTGTGCAACTAACTACTCTTTTAAGTCAACATGAAATCAAAATGCTCCCTATTTTCTGTAATGCACATTCCTGGTCATGATTCATTGGTGCACTGTATTCCCAAGAAAAAAAAATAAGTCTTCATTATAAAGAGTTTAAAGGTATAGTTCATGCAAAAAAATAAAATAAATAAATAAATAAATATATATATATATATATATATATATATATATATATATTCCCCCATTATTTACTCACCCTCATGTTGTTTCTAAATCCGTATGGATTTCTTTCATGCAACACAAAAGGATGAGTTAGGCAGAATTTAAGGGACACAGTCAAAAAAAAAGCACCAATATTCCAATAAAAAGCGCCAAGAAAGTCATATGGGTTTGGAACTGCATGAGGTTGAGTAAATGGTGACAGAATTTTTCATTTTTGCGTGAACTTTCCCTTTAAGTGAATAAGCACAGTGCTCTGCGACATAAAATCTAAACTAGAGTTTGATTCGGAAATCTTGCAGTCATGTATGTGGAACCGCAGCTACTAAAAAATGGACGTCAGTCATTTTCTTTATGTGGTTGTTTCATACATTTTTATAGTGATTCAGTCACAAGATAAAGCCAACAAAGACAGACTGAAGAAGCTGAACAAATGTAAGGATGTCTTTCAAAAACACCTGAGTCTTGAGATCAGAAAAATCCAAGGTAAATCCTACTTTCTACTTCATCCACATATAAACTGATGGTAAGGTTTGTCCGTGTAACAACATTTGTTTATGTGAAGGTGAGAAGCTCCAGTTTGTCTTCAGGAACATCAGTCGTAAAGATCCAGACATTGTCCATACATTCCTCCTACAGCTCGATGCGGAGGGCGTTTACCACAGTAAATACTCATCTCTTGATCTTATTAATTGCTCATTATTTCTTAAACCAGTACACTTACAAATCAAGTCTTGTTGAATTAAACCAATGTTACTTCCTGCATTTGAATATGTGACATTTTGTACTCCATCTAAATAGCATTTAGCTAATTCTCTTAACATTTTTATGCCCTTGTATTAATTTAGAGACTATATAGAATATTTGTACTTTAAAAAATGTATTTATCACACCACATAACCATTTAAGATGAACTAGTAAAAGCAAAAAGGTGGTTAAAATGATGAAAAATGGTGACCTGTAAAAGCATCTACACTTCCTATACAAATGTATCTAAATATTACATGTCAAAGTTTTTTGCAGATCTCAACATTATGCCACAAATGCTGTTGATTGAGCTTAACTTGCATTGAAACCTTCAAAATGAATCTGATGATTGGTTGATCATAAATGCATTGGCATGTTATGCATGTTATTCAGCTAACCATATTCTTTTTAAATTGGCTACGTGAATTTTAATATTAATATTTGTATTTTTCCCCAGTCATCTCCTGTGATCCTTCTCTAGAGAAAATGGCACATCTAGAGCGCAGACTGCAGGAGACCAACAATTTTTCTGCTTTCCTCGCTAATGTCAGGAGAGAGTTTGTGGCACTTCACAGGAGTGCAAAGATGGCCTGACTGATGAAGTGCTGATGAATTATTCGTTTTAGATCCATCGCCACTTTGTGAAATCATTTGAAACTGTCACAGACCAAGACAACATATTTATAGGCATAATTATCAAATATATCATTTTATTTACCTGCATCATCTGTAATTATTATGAGTACATTTTAAACATCTGATTTCAGTTTTTTGTCCGCTATTTGGATGATTTACGTTTTAACAATATACATTTTTTATATATATATATATATTACACACACAGTACAGATTTTGCTGTTTTGGAAGGAAATTGGTATTTTAATTCACCAAAGTCTCATTCAACTGATCACAAAGTATAGTCGGGACATTACTGATGTAAAAAACAGCACCATCACTATTTGAAAAAGTCATTTTCGATCAAATCTAGACAGCAGCATCACTCCAACACCTTATCCTCGAGTAATCATGATAAATTGATCATTTTGTCCTAGAAAATCGCTTGCCATTATATCAAACACAGTTGAAAGCTATTTTGTTCATTAAATGAAGCTGAACATTGTCTTTGTGTTTGTGAGTTGTCACAATATGCAATAGATTGGCATGTTTTAAGATCAATATTAGGTCAGAAACAGCTTTCTCTAGAAACTCATCAGTCATTCATTGTTTTGAGGAATGAAGGCGATACAATGCTTGAAATTGCCACAAAAACTGAAGATTTCATCTAAAGGTGTAACTACAGTCTTCAAAGACAAAGCACAACTGTCTCTAACAAGGACAGAAAGAGATGTGGAAGACCAGATGTACAACTAAACAAGAGGATAAGTACATCAGAGTCTCTAGTTTGAGAAATAGACGCCTCACATGTCCTCCGCTGACAGCTTCATTGAATTCTACCCGCTCAACACCAGTTTCATGCATAAGAGTAAAGAGAAGACTCAGGGGTGCATTATGGGGAAATGTCCTGACCATACATTGTGGTCAGCCGAATGCCACGATGGTGAATTAAAGCACCAATTACTTTCCATAAGAGCAAAATCTGGACATTATTCCAAACTTCTTGCTGCCAGTGTGTGTGTGTGTGTATATATATATCAATAATAAACTTGTAAGAGTAAATCTACAATAAAACCATTTTAAATATTGAGACGTTTGAATTTTCTTTGATTTTTGTTTTTTACTATATTGGCAAGACTTTCATGACATTAGCAGCATATATTATATTAAAGTGAAAACTATCTATTGTGCTGTCAAAATCACATTTAAAGCATCTCAAAGTTATAATATTGGAACAAATTTGCACGAGATGTGTCACTATTTAGTTAACAGGGTTCCTCAAGAATATTCCTGTTCAATTGAATGAATCTGTTGAACCGACTCACAATTGTTCTGAGTGATTCGTTAGCAAATTAGTCCTCACTCAAATTGGCAGAAGCTTCATTATATTCTTCAACATGTTGAGGTCATTGATCGTTACTGTCACATGCTCTAAACCGGATCTAAGCTTCAGATGATTTTTCCGCAGTAAAAACAGGCAGCTCTTCAACATAAGTCGAAGGAAAGTGTCCTGTCTGTCCATTCAGCTCACCAAACCACCAGCCTGTGTCCTCTTTCTGGAAGATATCGAGTATGTCTCCTGTCGGAGTAAAGAAGGAAAGTCAATAGAAAGCAGGTGTTTGCTGTGGATCCTTGTATTTAGATTAGTAAACTAAATTATTACCTTCGTTAATGTTTAATTCGTCCTCTCTCTCCGATGTGAAGCCGTATAAAACCTTGCATTTGCCAATACAGCTGAATTCTGCACCTGATTCAAAAATAAAAAAATAACAATTAACTTTCAAATTACACCAATAAACACGAGTTTACCATAGAAAATGCACCATAAATTAAATATTTTTGTGCTTTATTGTGATTATTAAATATTTGTTATATTTTATAAATGGTTTTGTTTATAAGAATTATGATGACCTCTTAAATAAACATCGTCATGGGACCAATCAAGTCGTTGAGCTCATTAACTGTACTTTGTGTGTGTGTGTGTGTGTGTGTATAGTGTACACAATATCATTGGCTTTCTTCTAAATGCAACTTTATTTTGAGTATGGTAGTTCAAGCAGAGGACGTCGATTTACGGACAAATACAGTCATGTCCATGGGAATCTGTAGGATAAGGAATTTCCTGATGGAGTTCCGGTGGCGAATAACTTCCCTACGCTTTATTCGCATGCAAATTTTCGCTATGCAAAGATAAACAGAGCTTGTTGATAGATAGCGAATGATCTGTTCCTTCGATTGATACTTTGCATAATGTTGTCATTTGATTGTCAAACATAGCCTAAAATCAGTGATGTAGTTTGAAATGGTCATTGTGTGCTGTGTAACACTCATTGTCAGTTAGCCTATACGTTTTTTGAACATTAGCCTGGAATCTTCCATCATTTTGCTGTTGCTTCTTTTTTATAAAAGCAATTTTTGTGCATTTTTTTTTTATTTAAATAGTTTTTTTTAAGGAATGTTCCAGGTTCAATACAAGCTAAAGTCAGTCAACAGCATTTGTAGCATAATGTTGATTACCACAAAAATATCTTGGACAAGAGACTTTCTAGCAAGTCATTCCACTGTCGGCCATCTTTGTTGCAGCTCCTGTCTAACTGAATGAAGAAACACCAAAACCTCAAAAACAGTTGGTCAAGATTACGATCAAAGAACATATTTCAAATCAGCTGTGAAATCTGACAACGCTGGTGTCATAAATTGTGCTTCTTTACCTGGCTGTGATAAAATCGCTTTTAGGGTTTACATGCATTGCATCGCCAATGCTAAGAATTTGCAATATTGGAATTAGCTTTACCCTGATAAGGTCGGTAAGATTTTTACTTCTAGATTATAATAATCGAGGCACAAGTCAACATTATTTTCTGTGATAATCAACATTATGGCACAAATGCCAGTGTGATCACATAGGAAGTCTGCATGTTGTTTCCAAGCGTTCCGGCATCCTAAGATTGGCCACATAATGCAGACTCATGATGTCATCAGACATTTTTGCATCGGCTCTGGTGTGTTTACAAGTAGTGTGGGAGATCCGGGTTCAGATCCCAGGTTAAACCGGGATGTAATCGCTTTCGAAAAATAAGTTACTTGAATTTAGGTCGTAGGTTGCATTTTTCCCTATAAATAAAAATTTGACCCCACTGATGCTTTGGTTTAAGTCTGGTGTTTGGGTTGAGGGTACAGTTTATGAAATATGCATTCATTTTCACCATTTTACAGCCTGTAGAGCTGAAAACAACTCACTTTACAACTCGCTTTTGGCGCCCCTCTGTGGATATTTTCACCCAGAAAACGGAGCTCACACATGCCCTTATTCCCAACAACACTTACCGCTTTTGGCCACTGGGGGCAGTGTTTTGAATTTCAGTAAGCACAGACTGACTTTAACTAAAGAAAAGTCAACCTCCTGTTTCCGATTTCACTGTGAGAGCAGTCTGCAAATGCTGTCTATTAGGCTTAACTAGTACTGAACTTAAAACATTCCTTTAAGAATGAAGATAAATGACCTTTATTCTCTTCTGATCCTGAAAGGGCCATGGTTCCATTAACCGCATTGCTCTGTTGATCATCATCTGTGTTTTGTACGAGGTCAGTCGGAGCGACTGGAGCAGTCAAGGGATCTTCATTTGGGATGTCAGGGCTGTTTGTCACACTCTTTGCGGGTCCCTTATAGATCACCGAGTTCCTCTTAGGCTGCAGTGATTTATACTGTGTCATTTTGATCCTCACCGGTCGAGAAAGCTGCACAACACTGTGCTCACTGTCCTGGAGCGAAACAAGGAAAGAGTTGAAAAACATGAACATGACTCGCCATCATGTCCTTATGAACATGAATGCTGTTATTTATTTAAAAAAAATTTGTGGTACACAAAAGGAGAAATGTAACACTCTTTTTCTTACAACCACAGTTCAAAAAGCAGACTCGGTGCTTTTGAACAAATCTTTCTTTTGAGCGGATTCTTTTTTTAATGAACCGTTTGGTCCAATTCACGATTCAGAATGATCCAGTTCATTGACTCAATGATTCGGTCATAATGGTTAACATTAACAACAATGGACATCCAGATTTTCACTGAAAAATTACCAAAATTACCCACATTTTGGATTGTTTTCCCCCAGAACCTATCCGTATGCCTTCAGGAGGCTTAAAATATGACGCACGGGCCGGATAGACCACATTTGGGTCCTTTTTAAGCATTAAAGTGAATCACTATCCAAAGCCATTATTGAAAAGATCTCTCAAGATATTCATTTAAGGATCGTACAGGTTTGAAACAGCATGATGGTGAGTAAATTATGACACGCTTTTAATTTAGGGTGAACTATTCCATTAAATGGGCAGCGGGGGCGGTACTGCACTCGCTCTATCGCACCGTTGTCACGAAAAGAGAGCTGAGCAGAAAGGCAAAGCTCTCCATCTACCGGTCAATTTTTGTTCCTACCCTCACCTATGGTCATGAAGGTTGGGTCATGACCGAAAGAACTAGGTCGCGAGTACAAGCGGCCGAAATGGGCTTCCTCAGAAGGGTGGCGGGCTTCTCCCTTAGAGATAGGGTGAGGAGCTCAGTCATCCGTGAGGAGCTCGGAGTAGAGCCGCTGCTCCTTTGCGTGGAAAGGAGTCAGTTGAGGTGGTTTGGGCATCTGGTAAGGATGCCCCTTGGGTGCCTCCCTAGGGAGGTGTTTCAGGCACGTCCAGCTGGGAGGAGGCTTCGGGGAAGACCCAGGACTAGGTGGAGAGATTACATCTCCACACTGGCCTGGGAACGCCTCGGGGTCCCCCAGTCAGAGCTGGTTAATGTGGCTCGGGTTGGGAAGTTTGGGGCCCCCTGCTGGAGCTGCTGCCCCCGCGACCCGACTTCGGATAAGCGGTTGAAGATGGATGGATGGATGATGGATTATTCCATTAATGCCATTATTAGTGTGCATGTGGTCCATAAATGTATGTTGCTAGTACTTGACCTAAACAGGTTATTTTTAGGAGAGGAGGTGTCAAACTCACCTTGTCTTTCCATTTAGTAATACTGTCACTGAATGGATGTCGGGCTTTTGGTTTACCCTCTAACTCTGCCAGGCCTTGGCTCAGTTTACAGCGCGTGGCATCCAGAAGGTCCAGTTTAAGGGTGGCCTAATACCGGGAGAGATTAGTTAAGTTTTTATATTACATACCATTTGAATTTTTAAAGGGACTGTGATATAAAAATGTTGGTGAAATTCATTGACTCATACTGTTACCTCTTCAATTAACTGCTCAGTTTCTTCTAGGTTTTTTTTATTTGAGAAGTTCGGTTGATCCGTGTATACTTTGAACATTTTCTCTAGTCCTGAAATACAGATCTGTGTGTCAGTGTCAAGCTATTAATGTCACGTACTCTAAACAGTACAGACAAGAAATGGTAAGATGTTTGCAATTATAGGAAATAATGATAAGACCACCAATAAGATCTTTGTGGATATTTAAAGTAATAGTTCACCCCAAAAATGTACATACTGTCATTATTTACGTAATTTCTCCTCTAAAAAAATAAAATGCATTATAATAACACAATTTTAAAAAAAAAACCTTGAAATAAGTGAAAAACCTGCTCGTTTAAAGTGGTGAACTATCTACTAGAGTCACACCTTCTCTTTCGCTTTTTGTTTTTATGATGCAGTCCTCTAATCGCTGAAGTTTAGACTTGATGGCGTCTTTTCTTCTTTCTTTTGTCATGATTGTTTTACCTTCTTCCTCCTACACACACACACACACACACACACACAACTACCCATTACACGTGAATTCCTGCGAACAGTATTTTTACTGCACACACTCATTTCAATGAAAGCCTTACAAAGTAGTCAGCAATGAGAAATTCAGCTTTGTTATCTTCTTCTGTGGTGCCGATGTCCTCGATCAGTGATCGGTCCTTCTCCACGTCAACTTTCTTAACGGCCTGCTCAATCTGTTTGTGACTCTATCGGCAACAACATTCAGGAAATGTGTTTTATTAGCAAAAAATACTGTCAGTTTAATCACTTCGTTTTAAGATCTAATCGGGAATATTTGCTAGTTCTGAAAGAGAAAAGAGATTGTACTTGGAATATGTTCCAGCTCAAGAGGCAATTTATAGGGAAGGAAATTTAACAATTCCGGTTCCTTAATGATTCCATTAATGATTCTTTTGGTACTTTTGAGGAAGCACATCCCAGGGCTATTGCCAGGGCAACCAGAATTATTATTAATAAAGTCAACATGAATTGCCATGATAAATTGTGCACAATAAAACCAGGAATGTGCATTAATAATGTAAATAGGATAACTTTAGTTAGTATTACGTGTAAGTACTTTAATAATTTGTTGTTACTTACATGAATGACAGTCTGTGCATATACACTCATGAAGAGACTGTACTTATCCAGCGTGTTGGATAGAGTCTCTATTCTTTGCTTTTCAAGTTCCTGAACAATCTGAAATATAATATATGACATATGAGCAGTAACAGATGTATAAGAAATAGGGGCGGGACAATATGGTTGGTTTGATGTTTGATATGAGGTTCAGGATTCGTTATGATCTCGATTCAAGTCAAGTGAGATTCGATATCTTTTATATCTTTATAAGTATATAACAACACGTAAATGACTAAGTATGACAGAAAATTGTTTCTTTTTTTTTAAAGAGAAATTGTTTGAACAAAAATGCACAATTTCTCATCAGAATAAAGTTCTCTAATACACAATAAAAATGTAAACAAATAAATAGGTAATATGCTATTGAACACACTCCTTTAGCGTATTTATCAAAGTAAAATATATCAATGTAAATAATACATTTTTAAAAAATGCATGTTTCCTTGAAGTGTTTCTCAAATAAGTGAACATTGCTTCAAGTTTTTTTTAAGTAGGACCCTATGAAATCAATTTTATTCGTTTTTTTTCTACATTTCATTTTTTTCCCCCAAATTGTGTTTTCCATTCCATGTATTTTTTTTTCTCCCCAAATTGGAATGCCCCAATGCCCCAATTCCCAATGCGCTCTAAATCCTCGTTAGGACGAAGGAGGAGGAGGACGAATCTCAGTTGCCTCCGCATCTGAGACCGTCAATATGCGCATCTTATCACGCGGTTTGTTGAGCGTGTTACCGAGGAGACATAGCACGTGTGGAGGCGACCATGAGGAGGTTACCCCATGTGACTCTACCCTACCTAGCAATCGGGCCAATTTGTTTGCTTCGGAGACCTGACTGGAGTCACTCAGCACACCCTGTATTCGAACTGTACTCTACGTCTTTACTCGCTGAGCTACCCAGGCCCCTCCGTTCCAATGTATTAATTTTAATTAATTCAACATTAAAATAGTGTCTGAAATTAAAATAGAACAGTTACTATTGCCGTTGCATTTTTAAAATCAAATTAAGTGCTTCAGTAAAGATCTCTACAGCATAATCCAAAACACAAAATCGGTCTAATTTTTGTCAAATAAAGTGCGGCACAACAGAGCATCACATTATAAATGAAAACATTGATAAAACTTCTATTCAGTACAACAGCACCCTTGCTTGTGAGAAATTGCTTAAATATAATAATAATAATTATTATTATTATTACAGTACATTCTCTATTGTACTATATATTGTACTATTATATTACTGTCGCAATTTCTGCAATTCTACAGTTCAAGCTTTTATTTTGAATCAAATTATCTTGACGTGAAAGCTTTTCCAATTCTGTGTTTTTGAAGGCAATTTTACAAGTTGGTTATATATATATATATATATATATATATATATATATATATAATTATGAGCTGTCACTGTTTGAAATAACATGTACAATATATAAGTATTTGCATTAATTTTAAAATGATTTGTTTAACTAGTGCTAAAATGGTACTGTCGCTTTAAGAATGGCAGCAATTAGTGAGTCTCATAGTGTTTCAGTTGAGTGCACATTAACAAGGAATTAAAGAGATCTTTACCGCAACTAAGCTATGCGTGATTCAAATTATTGTAATTAATCAGCAACGATTATAAAGGAATAGTTCACCTAAAAATGAAAATTCTCTTATTCACTCACTTTCATGTCATCCCAAATGTGTATGACTTTCATCTGCTGAAGTCAAATTATGTGTTTTGGAAGAATATTTCAGCTCTGTAGGTCAATACAATGCAAGTGAACGGGTGCCAAAAGTTTGATGCTATAAAACTTACATAAAGTCAGCATAAAAGTAATCCATACAACTCCAGTGGTTGAATCTATATCTTCAGAAGTGATGTAAGTGTGGGTGAGAAACAGATCAATATTTAAGTCCATTTTTGCTATACATTTTTCTCATTGCCCAGTAGGGCGAGTATGCATGAAGAATGTGAATCGTCAAAAACATAAGAAGATGTGAAAGTTAAAGTGGACATTGACTGAGCAGGGAGGAGAATTTATAACCAAAAATGGACTTAAATATTGATCCGTTTCTCACCCACAGCTATCATATCGCTTCTGAAGACATTTATTTAACTACTGGAGACTTATGGAGTACTTTTGTGCAGACTAATGTAATTTTTGGAGCCACAAATATTGGCACCCATTCACTTGCATTGTATGGAACAAAAGATCTGAGGAATTCTTCGAAAAATCGTCATTTGTATTCTGAAGAAGAAAGAAAGTTATACATATCTGGGAAGGCATAAGGGTGAGTAAATGATGAGAGAATAAAAAATTTTGGGTGAACTATCCCTTTAAAGACACATTATTCAATGAAAGCGGAGTACACCGATCTCATCTTTGATGGACACACATTACACAAGGAAAAGTTCTGTTTTAATTTCAAGCACTTGTTGTCACTTTTCAACAAAGCAAGGCTATTTTCCAGGTATTCCAGTACTTAAATTTCTAAAAGCTGAATTCAAGCACTTTAAGACCTTGTGTGAACCCTCTAAATAGTGTAGAAAAACCAACAGACAGATTTTAATGTTTGACAATCATTTAATTTATGAGCACATGGGTAGAAAACGGTGTTGCATTTTTCGAATCTTGCCTTGATATAGTTTGTCATTTATTTTGATTCACGATATTTCGAAATTGGACACTTTGCCCATCCCTAATTGTATAGTGATGTTTATTGTGATGAGAACAATAGCACGAACCTTGTAGCATGTCTTCAGTGTGTTCTCTAACTTCAGCTGAATGTGTTGACCGTCCATGTTGGCGTTGAAATATTCCTCATCGACTTTGGTCTGCAGCTCTGCAGATTTAGTCAATCTGTTGAACATCTGGACAAAAATGGGCTGGATTTGGCTCAGGTATTGTTTATATATTTATGCATATGGGCATTCCTTGGGAATCAAACACGTCATCTTGTTGGTGCTAAATTAATGAGCAAAGTTTACCTTTTGTTTTTCTTTTTCTGTACAGATTTGCTTATTTTTTTCGACAAAGCTGAAGAGGGCCTCGTGTTCTCTCGTTAATCCGATCAGTTTCTTTTTCAGCTGTGAAAAAAATAGATAATTTCTGAAAATAGTTACCTAGTAATGGCTGTTCACATTGAACGCGTTCTTGTATTCAAAAACGGATAGACGGAGCACAAAACGTTGGAACAGAATACAGGGTCCTCTAGATGTGTTTTTCAAGTTAAGTGTCATTTTGATTTATGTTCACCGTGTCTCTGTGGCACTATAAAAAACATTGCTCCGCTTGTTTGAGAATCAGCCTGACATTGCAACATTGGCTAAACCAATAGCATGAGTTTGGGGTGGGACTATATGTTCAGATGACCAATGGAAGAAGTGGAGTGGGTGTGTGGGGAAACCTTTCTGAAAACAATAATTTTTGCAGTTCAGTTTTGTGCCACTAGAGGTGCAGAAATGACACGGGACATTACAAATAACAATTAAAAACAGTGCAGACAGGGTAAGTAAAGTTTTAAAAATATCTAATTTACTTTTCTATGACATTCGCAAAAAACAAGCAGCATTCATCTTTAAGTTAGTCAATGCAAACAGTATATGGTTGGACTCAAACTAAAACCTCTTTATTCTTTTCCAGCCTTAGAAGTAGTAGTTCAAATGAACAGAAGTCTTGTAAATCTTCACTTTTATGATTTTATGGCCGTGTTTCCTTACCTTAATTTGCTCATTCCAGTTTGTGAGAACAAGTTTTCCTGATTTTTCAATGGCATTGTCAAGCTGTGTACAAACAAGGCACATTTTCATTGAACTTGGCGTGTCAGTGGTCTTGTAAATGGCACTTTGCGCTTTTGTATGAGAGAAAAAAAATGGGAATGACATACTGGTCGTTTTCTTTTCGTGTGTTCATCTAAGATTTGCCGAACTTCAAGAATAACATCTTGGTTGAGGGCATTTCCCAGTATTCTAAAAGAATAAATCCGATAAGCAAAAATAAACTCGAAAAGAAAACACAATACTAGTTCCAATACTAGGAATTTGTGGGTGGTTGCCAGGGTGTTGCTATGTGGTTGCTAAGGTGTTATGGGTGGTCCTAGGAAGTGGCTCACTTTATAATTTTATTATAAAATAAACAAACCAACGAACTATGTTAATACATTTTTCCCCAACTAAGTTTAACCTCAAACCATCAAATCTAACCACTTACCCAAACCCTGAACCAAACCATGATTTCAATAGAAAAATCACTGTTGCGTGCTACGGATGAAAGAGAGACATCACCGTTTTGAATGAAATGCTTTTGAATTTATCCTAGGATTAACCCCTAACCCTACGTAGGAGCCGTAGTACAAGTGAACACTGAAATGAACTCATCCGGTGAAGTGTCACTCATACCGGTGGGCATCTGCGGAGGCATACATCTCATCTGATATGAAGGACCACACGCGGTATGTGGAGCTGTGAACACAAAAGACAGTCAATGAGAACAAACGTTAAAGTTTGCAAGGCAAGTGCATCAAATATTAACCGGGTATGACATGACTAAATCAAACTGTAACTTGGGGGGGGGGGGGGGGGGGGGGGGTCACTCACTTGTCACTCATTTCCTTGGTAACTTTAAGGAGTTTGCCTGCGATCTTCTGAAGTCCTTTGGAATAGTTGGTCTCAAGTTCAGATCTAAATTCAAAGAAAACAAAAAGGTTTCGAGCATAATGGCCTGCATTAGCATTTCTCCAGCTTCTCAAATCAGGTCTTATTCATAAAACACGATCAGAACAAATTTCAGAGTACATTTTATGTAAATCGTTGCATTTTATACAAGAATGGATATATGAAGGATTTACACAGAAATACGTTCTGCTCGTGTTTCGTGAATAAGGCCCGTGACATTTAGTATCATCATCACTGAATAAATAAAATACATTGAAATACTGGCCAGGGCTTAACAGTCAGAATATTTTTGCTGGCCCCGCCGACTTTGTGTTTAAATTTATACTTTCCTTAACAACATATTCAATGACTAATAAAAACATGATGCATTTTGTTTTTAGCAGCATCCCACCTAGCAACATTTGGTTCCCAGAAAATTCCAGGAATGTTAGTTTTTTTCACCAACAATCATGCCATTTTCCCCATTCTGATGGTTGATGTGAACATTAACTGAAGCTCCTGACCCGTATCTGCATGATTTTACTCACTGCACTGCTGCCGCAAGATTGGCTGATTGTTGGTGCCAGACGGGCTGGTTTGAGTATTTCTGGGATTTTCACACACAACAGTCTCTAGAATTTACTCAGAATGGTGCCAAAAACAAAAAACATCCAGTGAGCGGCAGTTCTGTGGACAGAAATGTCTTATTGATGAGAGAGGTCAACAGAGAATGGCCAGACTGGTTTGAACTGGCAAAGTCTACAGTAACTCAGATAACCTCTCTGTACAATTGTGGTGAGAAGAATATCATCTCAGATTGATATTAAGAGATGCAGGTTGGCACTGTTTTGGTGGCACGAGGGGGACCTGCACAATATTAGGCAGGTGGTTTAAATGTTGTGGCTGATCTGTGTGTGTGTGTGTGTGTATAGAAACTTAATTATATTTGTTGTATTTTATATTTGTATGTTCAGTTTTTTGTTCTCTTTGCAAAAACAGGTTGAAATGACAGCTATTATGTAACTCCCATGACAGCAATAAATTCATACACTTTCGCTAAAAAACAGTGACGCATGTTGATCATTTTTTTTTAACCCATTCTGGCTGTCTCACAATTTCAGCTAAACTTAATCTGTGTCAGCCAGATAACGTTACCTATTTAAATCAGCAGAATTCACGACAACAATTAAACATCACAGAAAATCAAATGCGTATTTGGAAAGACTGTGTATGGCTATAGAGTTTAAGAAAGTGGAGTTATTCGTCCATTCATCCCCTTTGTCCAGAAACAAGTAAAAAAGTAACTACCTAGGTCATTAAAGTTGTACTTCATATATTACTTTCTCTCTATTCTCTTCTCTGGTGAATCAAAGGTGTATATAGGTATTTCAAAGTAGAACAACAAACAAACTGTACATAACTTGTGAGGTAACAGTCAAAATGTTACAGTACCTTTGCTGAAACACGACCAAGAGCTCTTTACAGAAATATTCTCCATTCTTGGATAGCCTTTTCAAGTCCTGATACAGCAGATTGTACTGAAACATGTGCAATTATATAAAGAACAATAGGCAAGGCGAGATAGTTTCTATAGCACAATCCATACAATGGCAAGTCAAACTGCTTTACATAGGGTAAATGAGAAGAAATGAGAAAAGAGACATGCATGTATACCGTAGAAGTTGAAAATGATTTAAGACTGAAATGAAGTTGATTGTTTAACATGTTTGTAAGGCATAACAGAATGAAACGGGTATCGACTCACAGCACAGCTGCTCAGTGGGTCCTTCATCTTCACACTGGTTGTATGTTAACTTTGCGGTTCAAACTTTGACCCATCTGCATTCTTTAAGAATGTATGCGGAAATAACCCGTGCGCACCTGCCGTTAAATCACCATAAAACTAAAGGAGTGGCGTAATGCAGGTCAAGTCATTGCTATATCAATTATTGGGTGTTTTACTTTGCCTTAAAGGGATAGTTCACAAAATGAAAATTCCCTCTTCATTTATTCACCCTCATGCATCACAGATGTGTATGACTTTAATCTTCGGAAGATTTTTAGAAGAATATCTCAGCTCAGTAGGTCCTCACAATGCATGTGAATGGTGACCAGATGTTTGTAGCTCCAAAAGTCACAAAGGAAGACTCAAGTGGATAAATCTATATCTTCAAAAGCGATCTGATAGGTGTGGGTGAGAAACAGAACAAAACTGAAGTCCTTTTTTATTGTAAATCTCCACTTTCACTTTCACATCTGAAAGTCACATGTGGTGTCTCTTTAGTTTCACATCTAAAAGTGAAAATTAAAGTGGAGCCAGACAGTCGGAATAGATTAATGACTAGATTGACAGGTAGATTGACACATGCATAGATTGATGAATGAATAGACGGATACTGTAGTAGATGGGTTGACAAAGACAGATAAATGGATAGACAGACAGTTATAGATTAATATAGTTTTAGACAAGAAGTACTCTAGATCGTTAAAGACAGACCGATGGATTCCCAAGTTTGTAGAGTAACAGTATGTTGCCAACATTTTAGGATGATGTAATCATGAATTAGAGGTATTCCTGAAGAGTGCCTAATCATGAAGATCCTGTTGATAGGAGATACTGACACACCCCAAAGAATTAAAGCACCACAAGTGTTTGAATCTGTTGTGTTTATTTAAAATACATGGCAGCATTATTAATTAGTGCCGCTGATAATCAGATATTCCAGCAAAGGCAGAGAATACGTTTTATTTACTTTTTCTTCATTGCCTTGTTTTGACATCAAATGTAAACCACACAACACAGCAACCTCAGTGCAAATGAGATGACGGCTAATTAGCTGCAGCACTTCTCTAGCTGTAACTAACCATTAGACCTGCCCAATATTCCAATAAAAAGCATAAAAAAACACTCAAACCAAAAGCAGCAAAGGAATCTGCCAACTAATGATTTTTGACCAAATTCTGAACTCATTCTGAACTCAAAAAGCAACTATAAATTAAGCACAAAACCAGACAACATAACAAAATACCAGTGTTTGCCAACTGTAAGTTGGTTTCAAGTAGTGTTATAGTTGTAGCTTTTAATAATGATTGACAGATTTCGAAATCTCATATGAATCTTGTTTTTGAAGTGCAAACTAAGAAAAGTCATAAAAGCAAACCATACTCATGATGGGCCTGAAAATGCATAAAATATATTTGGAATAACACTGGGCATTAGATAAGATTAAACGTCTCCGTTTCGTACGTAACCTTGGTTCCCTGAGTGGGAACGAGGTACTGCGTGTGAACGCTTTGGGACACCGTCCGAGTGTCACGTGGTCTGAAGCCCATATACAATCACACCAATTTATTGGCTGATGTCGCTTAAGCGACACCCCTAAGGAGCTACATCACAGGCTCCATAAATGTGCCCGCATTCATGAAATCGAGGCATGAGCCTATGCAGTTACTAAAGAGTATGGGCAGCGATGCAGCATCTCGTTCCCACTCTAGGAGGCGTTCCCTCTCGTAGGATCTCCATGCTGTGTGTGAACACTATGGGAACGATATACATTCGCGCCATGCTGCCAACTGTCTAAGCCCATTTGTTAAGCATACAGCGATGCTAAAGCATCTGAATAAAATAAATTACGGATTTACACCTGTTCCAACAGAGAGAACCTGGGAAGCAGGAATCAATCCTTCATCCAGATTATAAAATCTAACAAATGTACGTGGATGGGACCAATTTGCCACCATAAAAGTGTCCTCCAAGGATGCACCTCTAGCCAAAGACCATGAGGATGCCATGCCCCTCATAGAATAGGCTCGAATACATGAAGGTTAACCATGCACCTCATAAGCACTCGAAATTGCATCAATAAACCAATGAGACACTGAAACACCTCTGTTGTGGCCACCAAAACACACAAACAACTGCTCTGACTTGCGGCATTTTCACTTCCAAGAAGATAAAAAAAAGAAAAAAGTAATGCGATCACTCAAGCTGCAGGGGGAAACTGAACTATATATATATAGGGTGACAAACACAAGGAGGATTTCAGTGTCCGTTCGCACCTCTATCTTCTCAGACAAGAAGCCGAAATCCCAAATAAACTGCCGTAATATTATAAGCTTCAGACCATGTGACACTCGGACATTGTCCCATATTGTTCATACGCAGTATGGAGTTCCTACGAGAGGGAACACCTGTATTGATTGTAGTCAGGGCTGGACTGGTAATCTGGAATACTGGCCATTTTCCCAGTGGGCCGATGCATTTTTTGGGCCGATCAGGGGTGGAATGGCCATCTGGAGAACCGAGCGGGCCGCGCTAAGCAACAATGAGCAGCTGCGTTATGCAGAACAAAACGGTGCCGCAATATGCAGAAAAGAACAGCGACCCCGAGATGGGCCAGTTGCCATGTAAAATCCCGGGACGATTTCTCTTCCCAGTCCAGCCCTGATGGTGGTCTTCAGCAAGCAACTGATAAATAACTAAGTGGAATTTTTACAATTATTTCTATGTATAGGTGCAAGTTACCTCAACAGCAATTCCTTAAAAGAAAAAGCAGACTCCATTCTCTTGATGGTATAAAACTGAAGTGTGTCATTTTAATCTGTTTAAATACTTTTCTCATATCCCAGCATAATATGCAGCGATAACTATATTTCATTTGTAAGATGATTTCCTCAAAGTGTAAACACTGTGACTCTGTGGCGCTATGAAACCATCCCAACACGGCAACATTGGCTCAACCAATGGCATAAGTTTGGGGCGGGATTATCTTTTTGTCCAACCAATGGGAGGCAGAAACCCAGAGAAACCCGTTTGAAAACATTCATTATTTTCACAAGTTTGGTGTTGCAAGAGGCCCAGAAATGACACACTTCAGTTTTAAGTTTCTCAATAATACTTCCAAAGCTTCCCTTTTAGGACCAAAAATGAATCATGATCACAGAACACTGATATTGTTAACTGAGTGCGAGTGATCCATGATGACCACTAATGAATGGTGATTCAGTTTGAACAACTGATTGATTGATTGATTGATTGATTGATTGATGATTCTGACTTTACCATTTCAAATACCACTTTTCCACCTAAACAGTGCTGAGGATTAGCATTGCATCATCTGAGAAAAAAAAATAGTAATTTTTAACCAAAAATGTATTGGTGTGGATGTGGCCTACATAAGCTCTTCCCATAAGAAAAGCACATGGTGGTCTTTTGTTTAACTCCTGCATTTTAAGAACTTATCTTAAGCTTTAATTAATATTGGGTTGTTCAAGGAAATAAATGCACGTCGCTACATACCACATCATTTGAAATGTAGAGAAACATGTCTTCAATAAAAACACGTGGAATGATACTAGATTGGGCACCGGCTCTGGCAACCTGACAGTCTGAAAAAATAAATAAATACAAGACACAAATGCAAGAAAACTACTGTTCCCATAATGACCACATCAGCTCGCCTACATGATTATGAAAGAAAAAAACTGCTTTAAAATCGGTGGTTCTCAACTGGTCATCAAGTCGCGACACAACACAGTACCATATTTAATCATTAAAGTAGTCAAGGTCATACCTTCTTTTGCCTTACATCATTTTGTTGTAGTTCACCCAGTCAGGTGAAAAGAGAACATAATGCCCACCCTAAAGGTGAAATTGCAACCAAAATTACACAATAAATCGTGCCACCATAGAAATGAATTGCCCTACCAAGGGAGTGCGGCACCTCCACCAAAAAGTTGGCCACCATTCACTTGCATTGTACTGACCTACAGAGCTGATATATTTTTCTAAAAACCATAATTTGTGTTCTGCAGAAGGAAGAAAGTCATACACATTTGGGATGGCATGAGGGTGAGTAAATGATGAGAGAATTTTCATTTTTGGGTGAACTGTTCCTTTTAAAATGATAGCTCAGTCATGATTTAATATTCTGTCATCATTTCCCCACCCTCATGTTGTTCCAAACCCGTGTGACCTTCTGTATTCTGTGGAACACAAAAGATATTAGACAGACTGTTAGGGACTGACCGTCTCAGTCACCATTCACTTTCAAAATATAGAGGAAAAAAAAAACACTTTCACTGAAAGTAAATGGTGACTCAGCCAAACATTCTGTCTCAAATCTCCTTATTGTGTTACACGGAAGAAAGTCATACGGGTTTGGAAAAAAATTATGGTGAATGATGACAAAATTTACATGAATAATAATCATAATTCTGTAAAACACGTTCAATGTGTATTATGTAATGGAATATAGGGGAGTAAAAATCCATTATGTCTTTTGTGAAAGTAACGAGTTACTCACAGCTTGAGTACTCTTTTAATTGGATACTTTCTTACTCTTACTCAGGTAATTATTTATGTAAGTACTTTTACTTCTACTTGAGTAATGTTTTTTTAAGTAATTGTACTTTTACTTGAGCACAGTTTTTGTCTACTCTACCCACCTCTGATTGATTTTTAAAGGCACTTTTAGTTTAGTATAGTATCTACTTTAATCAGTGCTTTACTCATCTGCCACAATAATCGTATGTCTTTTAATTATAAATGTATATTATTTGTATTACAAATTATATTCATAATCAGGCACATTTTGATTATTAAATATTGAATTATCTTTATTTTGGGGGCCTTTTCTGCAACTATTGATATATGGGATTCATTTTATTAATTAATTAATCAATCATCATGTAATCAATTTTATTAAATATTTTTATTGACACACACTAGCAGCCAAACGTTTGGAATAATGTTCAGATTTTGCTCTTATGGAAAGCAATTGATACTTTTATTCACCACAGTGGCATCAACTGATCACAAAGTATCGTCAGGACATTAATAATGTGAAAAATTACTATTACAATTTGAATTTTTTTTTCAGAACTTCTTAAACTACTTCAAAAGTTCTCATCAAAACATCCTCCACGTGCAGCAATGACAGCTTTACAGATCCTCGGCATTCTAGCTGTCAGTTGTCCAGATACTCAGGTGACCTTTCACCCCACACTTCCTGTAGCACTTGCCATAGATGTGTCTGTCTTGTCGGGCACTTTACAGTCTAGCTGATCCCACAAACTCTCAATAGGGTTAAGATCCGTAACACTCTTATCCAAGTATCAGTTGTCCAATGTCTGTGTTTCTTTGCCCACTCGAACTTTTTATTTTTGTTTTTCTGTTTTTCTGAGCCCATGTCTATTTCTCAAACTAGAGACTCTGATGTACTTATCCTCTTGTTTAGTTGCACATCTGGTCTTCCACATCTCTTTCTGTCCTTGTTAGAGACAGTTGTGCTTTGTATTTGAAGACTGTAGTTACACCTTTAGATGAAATCGAAAGTCTTTTGGTAATTTCAAGCATTGTGTCGCCTTCATTCCTCAAAACAATGATTGACTAACGAGTTTCTCGAGAAAGCTGTTTTTTATATATTTGTTTATTTATTTTTGCCATTTTCACCTACTATTGACCTTAAGACATCCCAGTCTATTGCATACTGTGGCAACTCAAAATCAAACACAAAGTCAATGTTAAGCTTCATTTAATGAACCAAATAGCTTTCAACTGTGTTTGATTTAATGGCAATTCATTTTTTAGGACCAAATTAGCAATTTAGCATGATTACTCAAGGATAAGGTGTTGGAGTGATGGCTGCTGGAAATGGGGCCTGTCTAGATTTGAGCAAAAATGACTTTTTTCTAATAGTGATTAATAGGTGCTGTTTTTTACATCAGTAATGTCCTGACTATACTTTGTGATCAGTTGAATGCCACTTTGTTGAATTAAAGTACCAATTTCCTTCCGAAACAGTCTGTACATTATTCCAAACTTTTGGCTGTGTGTGTGTATGTATGTATGTATGTATGTGTGTGTGTGTGTGTGTGTGTGTGTGTGTGTGTATATATATATATATATATATATATATATATATATATATATATATATATAAAATATCTATCATCATCAGATGAGGTTTTTATTATAATTCACAAGATATGGAAATATGATATAAAAATATAACAAATAAGATAGTGTCAGTGATTGTTTTTATTTCACCTTTATAAACTGCTGTTACACTGTAAAAACCAATATTGTCTAACAGTAGAAATCTCCAGCGCCGGCCAAAGAGGAACACGTAAAAAATGTCTCATAAAAAACTAATCGCAATAGATTTTTTTCAGATATCTGATAGTTCCAAAAAGCAACAATATCGGCACTGATTAATAAGTAAAACCGATATATCTCTATATTGGAGTACCATGTAAATACCACGATACATGCATTTCGGTAATACCAAAGAACTCTAGTGTTACTATCTGAAATGATCACTGTACCATGGCACAAGGGGAGGAGATGTCACGCAACCTGCCCATGTTGGCATCCTGCCAAATGATATGCAGATTAATTTGCAGCAGTTCAACGCACAACCTTAAATGTTTTGTCAACAACAAAATATATGGGGAGTGTTTTCACCTTTTTAATAGTTTATAAGCCTGTTAATTTTGTCATCCTAAGTACTGTAGGACACGTATGATTATATGGATGGTTGCATTTTATTATTTGCATTTGGCATTGTTTTTTCCCTGTTGTGTAAACCCAATCAGAACAGACCCACCAGTTGAGAACCACTGTGCTAAAAATCAATCAGTGAGCTGCACTTGAATCGAAAAGATGCTGTGATTAACTGAGTGCCAATGATCGTTGCATGATAAACAACCACAAAACAAAAGCAAACAAAAACAAAAACATAAAAGGGGAAAACATCTGGGGGGAAACTGGAGAAAACAGAACCGCATTCACATTATTGAGAATTTCCAGAACTAGACTAGCAATGTTCATGTTCTGACACAACAGAGTGTTGCAGGTTCCATCAGCAGTCTGGGACCCAGTGAAACGTCCAGAGCTGGACAGTTAGTGTTCATATGGACAGGGAGACAAGGACAGGTATCCGTTGGTGCCGTGGGCCCCGTTGGTCCCATTAGTGTGGTGTTTCTGAGGGGGAGGCCGAACCTCATCTTCATCAGAGCTGAACTCAATGTCACTGCGGTCATCCTTTGACACCTAGACAGGTCAGAAACAGTTATGATGAGCAACTAGAGAAAGAGTGTGCACTTGGGTGTACACTTGGGTTGTACAGAGGTTGCATGTTGTTTAAAAAGAATAGTTCACCCAAAAATGACTATTTATTCACCCTCATGTCATTCCAAACCCAAATGCTGTTATTTTTTTCCATGGAATACAAAAGGAATAATCTTGTCCACACAATGATCATTCACAGTGACAATGGATGTCAAGCTCCAAAAAAAACCCAAAAAAGTGCCACGAAAGGAGTCCAATCATTTTGTGCGCTCTATTCAAAGTTTTCTGTAGCCATACAATGGATTTTTGTGAGGATTAAACTGAAATTTAGGCTGTTTTTTGCTGATAATCTTATCCTCCAATGCAGCAAATCTCGACATGATGCGTCAAAGTGCCATGTTTTAAACATGAGCAACGATTCAGAGCTTCTGAGGAGGGAATTTTATTAGTAAATAGGTACAATTTCAGTCTGTAACTCACAATAAGCTACTGTACAATTTGAAAAGACTTTGTATACCGCGTGCAAGTCATACGGATTACTTTTATAATGCTTTTTTGCAGCTTGGAACTTGTGGTTGTTATGTGGAAAAGAGCTGCATATAGTTCTTCAAACATTCTTCATTTGTATTCAACAGAAAAACAACAACAACAACAACACAGGCTTGGAAAGACATGACAGTGAGTAAATGATGACAGAATTTTTATATTGGGGAGACTTTTGCTTGATTTAGTCTAGGGATGTGCAAAACTACCAATTTTCATAATCGACTTGTCAGTTGGTTGTTTGAACAACTAGTTGACTAGTCAATGTTAAGGATAGTATATAATTAGGCTCAGTTATGTTCACGTGATCTTGATCAGACACGTTTCAGAAGGATTATAAAGACGCTAAGTGCAGCACTTCAACAGTAAGAAACAAGAAAGTCTCCAAAAAAGAGTGGGACAAATATGCTTATATTTGCTGTCTGATGAAAAACTTGTATCTCAAATTTTGGCAATTTTGACTTTTTACCATAGACTGAATGCACCGAATAAAAACGAATTGAATTTTGCATCGAAATGACCAATGAAAAGATGTTTAATCAGGATATATGTTTAAGAAGTATCTCCATTGGCCTTGAGAAGTGGAGTACGTGAGTACGTCCCCCAGTGAGCCTGCTTGCACATACTTTGTGCAAGGTCAGGGAGGACAGGGAACAGGTCGTCCTTGTGGCACCCAACTGGCCCACCCTGGCTTGGTTCTTGGAGCTCACACTCCTCGCGACAGCCCCTCCCTGGCAAGTTCCCATGAGGGAGAACCTCCTCTCTCAGGGACGGGGCACCATCTGGCACCCGTGCCTAGACCTCCTGAATCTCCATGTCTGGCCCTTGGACGGGACGTGAAAGACCTAACTGGCCTACCACCGGCAGTGGTAGACACAATCATTCAGCCCAAGGCTCCCTCTACAAGGCAGCTGTATGCCTTGAAGTGGCGTTTATTCGTGAACTGGTGTTCTTCCCGAGGTGAAGACCGTCAGAGATGCACAGTCGGGTCGGTGCTTTCCTTCCTGCAGGAGATGCTGGAGGGGCAGCTGTCCTCCTCTACCTTGAAGGTGTATGTGGCCGCTATAGTGGTGCACCATGACACGGTGGACAGTAAGTCCCTGGGGAAACATGACCAGGTCAACGGGTTCCTTAGAGGCGCTAGAAGGTTGAGTCCTCCTACTCCTAGGAGTTCCTGAGACCGATGAACACTGGATGTCACTACTCCTCAACCCTGTGGCCTCGATGCCGGGCCCAGTACGTGCACTAGTATGCCCTGTACTGGGGGTAGGTGCTCCACATTTGCTGGTTGCCCATGAGTAACCCTGTGTGATATATCTTCCAGGGTACGTTTTCCCTGTTGACTAACCCGCGTCTTCCTTGGTCAGAGCCTCCTCTGCCATCGGTCGCGTGTTTGTAGAGCTCATCCCCTCCGGATGGGACCTACCGTGGGGACTTCTTCCACATGTGATACTTCTGGTCATCAAGGCAGGGTGTGGTCTCCGCGGTGTATTTACCCTACTGGAAAGGACACCCTCCCCGACGTGGACACATATTGCCCCAGCTGAATGATTTTCCATTTTTGTGGGAGCAAAAAGAAGAGAAGAGGCCACGGCTGGCACGGCATTTTCCCACTATGAGTTCGTCTTGTCCCTGGGGTGCGAGGGACCGTACGATGTTCGTAGGGCATTGGGGAAGGTTACGTGGGGGCCGGGTGAGGCACCTGAGCTACCTGCTGAAATGGCCAGGACCCTGTCGTGGCTCCTCACTGCAAAACCTGAATGAGTGGTTGTGAGCCAGCTCCTTTTATACCCGTATGTCCAGGGGAGTGGCATGCAAATTCCACTAGCCAATTCCCATTGGCCTTTTCTCAAAGATTAGAGGTTTGGGGCTCCCAAGAGCGACCCCTATTGTCACTTCATTGACACAACGTCTCGTTCCATCCATCAGGGAACAGAGGTTACGACAGTAACCAAGATGAATCACATATCCCATTTAACCCACCAGCATGAATTAATGTTATTATTCCACCCAACAAATCGACTAGTCGGTTGTTGGAAGACTGGTCGATTATTCGACCACATAATTAAGACTTGATTGTCTTGTATGATTGAAAATAACAGCATTGTCATTCTCACAATCTCACCGACGTCCTTTCAGTGACTTCAAAACAGTGAAATTAGTCACAAGTAACTTTATGAATGATAGAAAATTGTTGGAGTTGGAGTATTGTATTTATCCCTCAATCACAACTACTTACATGCAAAGGATTCCATTTTCCCACCTTTGAAAGCAGCAGTGAAGACAGAAAAAGCACATCAAAGGAGGTATACGGCAAAAGAATCAGTGCTTACGAATAGGCCAGTTATCCAGAACCAGTTTGATACAACTTGAAACACAATTTTGCTTGTGTCATCATTTAGAGTGAACAACAAATGTTGAACAGGACCCGATTTTATCCAAGTTATTATATATTGATGGCAGACAACGAAGTCAAACATTTGCTCTTTGGAATAACTGTGAATTGTACACAGCAACTCCACAAATGTGTGTAAATGGGAGCTACATATCAATAGAAAATTCAACTCTGTGGTAAACACTCATTTTTTACTGTTTACACCCTTCACAAGCGCACTATGATCAATGGACGTAATAACATGACGAAGATTAAATAAATCTGTCATCTGTCATGTTACCATGGCAATAGCTTTTGCTAATTCAATGGTAAAGGTTGAAAGAGCCAGTCTGATGTCCGCAGCAGCGAGGGTCAGGTGTGTTTAATAGTGTGTCTCTCACCTTGCCTCTGGAAATGGTCCTCCAGGCGATGCGCACTATGAGATAAGACCAGAAGGTGTGCAGGGCCTGCAGCAGCATGAGGAGCAGGTTAAACACCCACCAGGACGGATACGGCCCCACAATTTCCCAGCTCTCAAACAGAGTGCTGTTTAAAATCCTGCAAACACACACACAATAGAAATATAGGATTGGGTCAGTTTAGGGTTGTCACAATACCAACTTTTAAGAGGTTTTAAGCATGAATGAGTAAAATTGATTGAAAAACAAACAACAGGATAGAAATCTAAAACTAGCACATCTAGAGAGTCACCTTAGCTTGAAATATCGGTACGATAACATTAGTTGTGCAACACATTTTGATAATCAATCTGTATTTCTTCGATTAATTGAATAGAAGATATGTTACTTCCTGTATGTCGTACATTTTTAAAAACAATTTTTATTTCAAATATAAATATATTATTGTATACTATACACTGTGTAAAAGGTGTAAAATATAGAATATGTTACAATATATACTGCATATCGATTTTTACATAAAACAAAACTGTCCAAAATTGAGAAGGAAGAGGACAATTTATAATTCTATTATAATTTATTATTCACTTATAAAAGCAAAACTTTTAAGGATAGAAATAAAAACTAGCTTGGATAACATTAGTGCTGCAACTAAGAATTATTTTGATAATCAATTAAATGTTGATTATTTCTTTGATTGATCGGACAAAAGCCAAATTTTGTTTGATAAAAATCTAATAAAAATATATTTAAAATTTTAGGATTGAATTTTATACATTGTGTAAAAAAGGTGTCAAATATAAATGACAATATAAACTGCATTTCATTTTTCCAAAAAATAACAATAAAAAAAAGAAAGCAAGAGGACAATTTATTGTTAAATTATAATTTATGAATAATTTTAAATGCATAAATTTATTATTTTTTTTACATTTTACAGGAAACAAGACAAAAATCGCCTACTCTATAATAATATATTTTTTGCTCAGAATCATGAGAGTAAAAAGGAAAAACTATCCTCTCTTGTGGATGCTATGGTAAATTTGGTCTCTGAAATATCAGTTTAGTTTTTAAAGTATTTAAAAATCTCTATTTATCATGACACGATGTATTACTAATTTAGTGTAGGGATATGCAATAATCAAAATCACAATAAAATATGAGTGTGTGCAATTTCTAAACGGCAGCAAGCTGCAATTCTAAATATATATTTTTTACTCATAATTCTGTAATGTTTAATTTGCTATTGTGATTTGTGCACATCAAAATGTAGAGCGCAAAAAAGGCACCAGTGAGAGAACAGAAATCGGGAAGGTAAATAAACAGAGAAATGAAAAGGCAAAGAAATAACTGATGCTGTCATCTATTACACATGCAAAGACAATTTTCCCCTCCTTAAATGTGTTTTTGAATAAAATGAATGAATAACGTAAAACTTTTGACAAAAACTCTAAATCTATCAAAAGAATTATTTGTTAACAAATATTAAGTTTTTGTTCATAAAAATATTATCTGTACTTTATCCTAAATCATCCATTATCTATATTAACCATAATTTGGTTTTAAAATTGCTGTATTGCAATCATTATAATTCAACCAGACCAAGATGAACACCCAAATTCACTACATGGCCAAAAGTTTGGAATAATGTTCAGATTTTGCTCTTTATTTCATTTATTCATTTGGCAGACGCTTTTATCCAAAGCGACTTACAGAAGAGAATTCAATTCTTTATGAATTGATTATTGATACTTTTATTCACCAAAGTGGCATTCAACTGATCACAATGTATAATCAGGACATTTATAACATGAAACATTACTATTACAATTTGAAAAAAATGTCCTTAAACTACTTCAAAGAGTTCTCTATAAAAAAATCCTCCATGTGCAACAATGACAGTTTTGCAGATCCTTGTTATTCTGGCTGTTAGTTTGTCCAGATACTCAGGTGACCTTTCACCCCACACTTCCTGTAGCACTTGCCATAGATGTGGCTGTCTTGTCGGGCATTTCTCACGCACCTTACAGTCCAGCTGATCCCACAAAAGCTCAATGGGATTAAGATCCGTAACACTCTTTTCCAATTATCTGTTGTCCAATGTCTGTGTTTCTTTGCCCACTCGAACCTTTTCTTTTTGTTTTTCTGTTTTTCAATTCTTCCCATAAGTCCTCCTGAGTCTTCTCTTTACTGTTGTACATGAAACTGGTGTTGAGCGGGTAGAATTCAATGAAGCTGTCAGCGGAGGACATGTGAGGCGTCTATTTCTCAAACTAGAGACTCTGATGTACTTATCCTCTTGTTTAGTTGTACATCTGGTCTTCCACATCTCTTTCTGTCCTTGTTAGAGACAGTTGTCCAATTTCAAGCATTGTATCGCCTTCATTCCTCAAAACAATGATTGACTGATGAGTTTCTAGAGAAAGATGTTTATTTTTTGCTATTTTTGACCTAATATTGATCTTAACACATGCCAGTCTATTGCATACTGTGGCAACTCAAAATCAAACACAAAGACAACGTTAAGCTTCATTTAATGAATCAAATATCTTTCAACTGTGTTTGATATAATGGCAAGTGATTTTTTTAGTACCAAATGATCAATTTAACATGATTACTCGAGGATAAGGTGTTGGAGTGATGCTGCTGTCTAGATTTGATCAAAAATGACTTTTTTCAAATAGTGATTAATAGGTGTTGTTTTTCACATCAGTAATGTCCTGACTATACTTTGTGATCAGTTGAATGCCACTTTGGTGAATTAAAGTACCAATTTCCTTCCGAAACTGCAAAATCTGAACATTATTCCAAACTTTTGGACACCAGTGTATATGGAAACCCGCTTTTAAGGAACTGGATTTAGGTTCTTCAGCTACACCCGTTACTAACAGGCACATAACATCAAACATACAGTACAGCCATACAATCTCCTTAGACAAACATTTTTAGTATAATGGGGCATACTAAAAAGTTCTCATCATTTACTCACCCTCATGCCATCCCATGTGTGTATGACTATCTTTATTCAGCAGAACACAAATTAAGAAAAATAGAAAAATATCACGGCTCAGTAGGTCCTTAAAATGCAAGTGGATGGTGATCAGACCTTTTGAGGCTTCAAAAATCACAGATAGTCAACATATATGTCATCCATACGACACCAGCGGTTAAATTAATGTCTTCTAAAGCAACACGGTCACTTTTGGTGTGAAGATCAATATTTAAGTGCATTTTAACTACAAACCAACGCTTCTGGTCAGCAGCATCATGTGCATTCTTCAGAGGGCTGACTTCACATGGTCTCTTGTGTGAGGTGTGATGTGTTCACGTTGGCATGCTACGGACATAATCTCATGTTTTTCACGTTTTTCATAATCTCAGTTTAGACATTTAGGATATGCTCACAAACACGCCATTGTAAGAAAAGACATGGATAAATACAGATCTAAACAAAAACCAACGAAGCTTCTGGACAGCATTCCTCCTCATCAGTTGTAAACCGCGCTTCCAGGTGTGTCGCACGTGTGTCAGTTCTCGCGCGAACATGACAACGTGATTACGTCACACGCATATACCGCTGCTGACCAGAAGCGACGGTTTATAGTTAAAAAGTACTTAATTTTGAAGACATTAATTTAACTGCTGGATGACGTTTATGCTGACTGTCTGTGATTTTTGGAGCATCAAAGGGTCTGATCACCATCTGCATTTTAATACCTTCTGAGCCAAGATATTTAAAATTTTTCTTCTAATGTTTTCTGGTGAAGAAAGAAAGTCATACACACCTGGGATATAATGAGGGTGAGTAAATAATGAGAGAATTTTCATTTTTGGGTGAACTATCCCATAAATTAAAAAATGACAAGTGGTGTAACCAAGTGTTAAAATACTTTCCAAGCATCTTGAATAGACATGAGTGAACACCACTTTCAGAAATTGAATTTTTTATTAAGGGGCAATTTTTGCCCCTGGATTTTATTTTCAAGAAAAAAGGTAATTTTTTTTTTAAATGTATTTTTTTTACATAAAATGTCATTTATTTTTTACCTTTTATTAGGGTAAACTATGTTTGGTCTCATCTGTTGACTTCAATTGAATTAATTAGTACATTTCAATAATTAATCAATAAAATTCAATTTACATCAATTAATATTTTAAGTAGGGCTGTCGTTGTAACAAAAAATAACTTGTTAAAAAAATTAACGCATTTAATCGCATGCCCCCAGACCATAATAAGGAAGATTCCTGAGAAATGCAAGCTTGCAGTACCACCTGTTTACTCCAGAGGGCAGTAATTGAAATTTCAGCTGTGTGGGCAACGCACAGTTTATACAGTGAAGAAAACACTTCAGTAGGCAGAACAACACAAACATGTGTTCTTGTGTTCAAAACACTTGATGGAGTGCAAATGTGAACTAAGGGATCTCAAGATTTGTTTAAAGATTGAGTATTAAACTATATTTATCTTGACACAGTGACCTAAACATTTTATGTTTATGACGCAACACACCCGAGACTCTACACAAGCATGTCTGACGCAGGTGTTCATTGACGGGTCCTTAAACAAGCCCTCATAATAAATCTCCAACTGATTGACAGATTCACTTGTGTAATGGATTGCTGTGAACTGTGTGTCAATGATTGACTTATGATCAATAATATGGTAGTAAACAATACATTGTATTCTAAAGCCGCTCTTTGCATTGTCTTATTAATGATTAACTCTTCTGCTACAAGAATGTCATGCATTTTAATTATCTGAATATATATATATATATATATATATATATATATATATATATATATATATATATATATATATATATATATGTGTGTATATGTTTAAATATTTAAAGATAACTATGTATATATGGATATAAATATGTATATCTTTATATAGTTAGTGGCGAATCAAACACATTTTTTGGTATATATGGGAGGGACTTATAGCCATATGATTGTAGAGGTTTGCAGATAGAAAGAAAGAGTGATCGTGAGATTTTAAGAATCATTTTGTTTGACCGGCCCCAAAGCCAAATGCGTAAGGAAGTCCCAATGTGTCTGGGAGAGAAACCGGCTCAGTTTTAGTCTCTCTCTCGCCTCACAGAAGTGGCTCTGACAGCACTGAGGAACACCGCTTTCAGAGTTTACACTTATTTAGATGACATGCTTCTTCTTTATTAAAATGCTAAACATGCACCAATAGTTGAATATAAATATTGATGCATGGATCTAAAGTTGTTTAAGATTTTATCTGATGTAAGTCTTATCTATTCTCTCTCAATCTCATCCACATCTATACACTACCGCTGTAGCCATAGTAACCACCATAGTACTTGGCAACAATACTGACTGAAGGTGTCAAAACCTGAAACGAAAATGCTGCAAAATCTTAAAATTATGTCTGAGAACAAGAGGTTGAGAGGCGAGTTGTCAGACAGCAGCGTGCACATTATTAACAACGTTCAACACATATCATTGACAGGACTATAAAGACAGAGTTGAGATGTTTCTTACCATACAGGATATATTCCCAATCTGGAACTGATGAACACCAGAGTAAACATGATGAACAGAACGTTGCACAGTCTCTGGCACTTGGCGTAGTTGGCCATTTTAGCAGCCTAAAAACACAAAACGTAAATCATGACCTGTAACAACAGGATGCATACAACTAGCATGAGTAACCATATCTTGAATAGACTGTATTATGGAACAGATAATATAGGCCATAAAGAATTATTGGGAGTGGTGGTAGCGTAGTGGGCTAAAGCACTGAACTGGTAATCAGAAGGTTGCTGGTTTTATCCCCACAGCCACCACCATTGTGTCCTTGAGCAAGGCACTTAACTCCAGGTTGCTCCGGGGGGATTGTCCCTGTAATAAGTGCACTGTAAGTCGCTTTGGATAAAAGCATCTGCCAAATGCATAAATGTAATGTAAATGTAATTATTAAATTATTAAATTGATTTTGGTCCACACTGAATAATTCTGTATGATGGATTAAATCCTATCTCAAAACAGTGCTTGTTTTTTTCGTGTAGGACTGCTGTCAATGTATCAAAACAAGCAGCATTTCTTTAGTCAAATTAAGTACCAATCAAAGGTTTGGACAGATGTAAGTGAATTTATGTTTATGAATTTAAGTGTTATACTGAAATGTTAGCAATTATATTTGTAGAAAATTTGTGCTTTTCATATGAATTACTTGGAACGAAAATTTTAACATGTATCTTATGATATAATATTTTTATAAATGTTCTAAAAGTAAATAGTATTGTAATAAATAGTTTTAATAAATATTATTTTGAGGGTGTGCCTGTGCACTGGACACTTGTTACTTTTTCCTTCGCTGTCCAGTCCAACTTATTTCCACCAATTTAAATCCAATACTGGTGTGTTTAACTCTCACCCACTTGTATCATATCACTTCTGAAGACATGGATTTAACCACTGGAGTCGTATGGACTTTTATGCTGCCTTTATGTGCTTTTTGGAGCTTTGAAATGCTGGTCACCATTCACTTGCACTTTATGGACCTACAGGGCTGAGATATTCTTCTAAATATCTTAATTTGTGTTCAGCAGAAGAATGTAAGTCATCCACATCTGGGATATCATGAGGGGGAGTAAATAATAAGAGAATTTGAAATTGTGATATTGGAAGTGATACAAAAATAATAAGTCGGTGTCCAGCAAAAAAATGACAACATAATAAATGATGACAAATTTATATATTTATATAAATTTATAATATATTGAAAAAGAGCAGATTACCTCTAGTAGAACATCAGCTGCATCGTGCAGACACATGACGAGCGTTCCCACTCGAGCCATGTTATTTACATATGAGAAGGTGATCAGAGAGATTGTCGCCACATGATGCAGAAACATGAGCAGAAAGTCCTGCAGGAAATCACACGGACAGAGTGTAAAAATAAATGTAATGTTTGTGTAATTTAAATTTGAATGTGTAAGTTTATGTAATCAACAACTGTCATTCCTACTATGCAGTACATTTCATGTCCCCTTCATAAATGTCTGGATATATTGGCTAAAATACTTGGAAATCATAACAATATCACAATTCAGTGAACATGACATACATTTTGAATACTTTCACTACTTTGGTTCGAGTGCAGGGTTGCTGCTGAGTTTTTCCAAATCAAATTTAAGACTTTTAAAGACCTTTTTCAAGACCTGAACAAATTAAAATGAATACCGTATCCCCATACCAAAACAAACCAACTCAATCTCAGAATAAATCATGCATCACAGACACTTACTTAAACGGACAGGGGCACACATTCAAAATGGCCTTATCATTACTTATCAGTAAAACAAGGTAGGCTAAATGCAAATTTAAAATACTCAAGACATGTTTTCCACATATACAGTTGAAGTCAGAAGTTTACATACACCTTAGCCAAATACAGTTAAACTCAATTTTTTCACAATTTGACATTTAATCATAGAAAACATTCCCTGTCTTTCCCGGATCACTACTTTATTTTAAGAATGTGAAATGTCAGAATAATAGTAGAGAGAATTATTTATTTCAGCTTTTATTTCTTTCGTCACTTTCCCAGTTGTTCAGAAGTTTACTTACAGTTTTTTATGGCAGTTTTGGACCCGTGAGTTCTTCCTTGCGGAGCAGGCTTTCAGGTTATGTCAATATAGGACTCGTTTTACTGTGGATATAGATACTTGTCTACCTGTTTCCTCCAGCATCTTCACAAGGTCCTTTGCTGTTGTTCTGGGATTGATTTGCACTTTTTGCACCAAACTACGTTCAACTCTAGGAGACAGAACGAGTCCTATATCGACATAACTTGAAAGGCTGCTCAGCGAGGAAGAAGCCAGTGCTCCAAAATTGCCATAAAAAAGCCAGACTACAGTTTGTAAGTGCACATGGGGACAAAGATCTTACTTCTTAAAAAATGTCCTCTGGTCTGATGAAACAAAAATTGAACTGTTTGGCCATAATGACAATCGTTATGTTTGCAGGAAAAAGGGTGAGGCTTGTAAGCCAAAGAACACCATCACATCTGTGAACCATGGGGGTGGCAGCATCATGTTGTGGGGGTGCTTTGCTGCAGGAGGGACTGGTGCACTTCACAGAATAAATGACATCATGAGGAAGGAAAATTATGTGGATATATTGAAGCAACGTCTCAAGGCATCAGCCAGGAAGTTAAAGCTCATTTGCAAATGGGTCTTCCAAATGGATAATGACCCCAAGCATACCTCCAAAGTTGTGGCAAAATGGCTTAAGGACAACAAAGTCAAGGTATTTGAGTGGCATCACAAAGCCCTGACCTCAATCTGATAGAAAATTTGTGGGCAGAACTGAAAAACATGTGCAAGCATGGAGGCCTACAAACCTGACTCAGTTACACCAGTTCTGTCTGGAGGAACGGGACAAAATTCCAGCAACTTATTGTGAGAAGCTTGTGGAAGGCTAGCCAAGACATTTGACC
This sequence comes from Moxostoma hubbsi, assembly GCA_032164185.1. Classification (NCBI taxonomy): domain Eukaryota; kingdom Metazoa; phylum Chordata; class Actinopteri; order Cypriniformes; family Catostomidae; genus Moxostoma; species Moxostoma hubbsi. Next base: position 1,705,575 of record JAVLUX010000011.1, on the reverse strand, counting down.
CAAGTTATACAATTTAAAGGCAATGCTACAAAGTGTAAGTAAACTTCTGACTTCAACTGTATACTGCATATCAGGAATGACCCAATTGCCTGTAACTCTTTGTTAGGAGCAACAGCATGTTCCTACATGTACCAGTAACCAACTGCAGTGTTTTATTCACTTGCTAGTTTGTGCATTTGTAACACTCAACATTACAATTTTAAATCTTTCAAATCAAATCAGAGGTGAGACAAACTCTATTCACACTGAGGAAATACTGTTGAAAAAAGCTGCTAAGATGTGATGTGTTGTGAGCCCCACTGTTGCATCATGGCATTGTACAGACCCAGCAGAGCAGGTTAATGATGGAGATGAAGATGAGGTGGAAGTGCAGTGGACCGAGAGTCAGAATAGAAGCATGGCAAACCAGAGAGGGGGGCAGTGGACATCCTCAATGCATGCTGAAATTTGAGCATGGGAAAAACTGAAAGGAGAAAGAAAAACTTGATTTGCATTTCCTGATGGAAAAAGTGCAGTGCTTGCAAGACAGCAAATACATGGTGTTAAAGTTTTAGTTAAGTTAATATTTAAGGTTTTGCACAAATGAAATTGTTTACTGTTGGCTTTAGGGCCGTTCACACCGAACGTGTTTTTGCGTCCATCTATGCTGTTTCTTCATTGGTTTTCTGTTAACATGCACTAGGTCGATGCCTTTGACTGTTCTGCCTCATCTCAACTTTATATATATATATATACTGTATATATATATATATATTTTCTCTTGTGCAGGAGTGCTGTGTTTTTTTAGATTCTGTGTCAATTTAAACTGCAACTTTTAAAATAGTGAGCAAAAGCGCACGCATCAATAGCAAAAATGCTCACCTAAAAGGAAAAACAGTTGAAAATGAACAAATTCAGCACACCACCGATCCAAAAACAGATCACTTATTACATTTTCAGCTTAGTAACGTTTTGATCACTAAGGTGGGAATATAGTAAATTATCTTTTTTTGGAGTGGTGGAGTGCCAAAACATTTTTTTTAAAACTTTAACTTTTAAAAATATGTTTTGAGACACCAGCACTCTGTTCCATACATTGCGTTGCATCTAATCTTATCAGTGCAACAACAGTGCAATCGTTCATTCTGAACAGCTGCTTAGAATGCAACAAACAAGGCTATAAATGACTAATTGGATACAAACAATAAGGACCAATCACAATCCAGTTTGCTGATAGACCAAAGAAAGTATACCAATCATAATTCAGAATGCAATCATTGTGATGACGTCATTTAAATGGTGAACATTCCATCAGTGCAAATCAAAGATTTTGGAGTATGGAAAACTACGGGGCCAATTTTATGAAGGATTTACAAGCAACAAATTTATTTTCTAGGTAAATAAACTTCTGGCTGTTAGTGGCATTTCTTTTATGTAAGCAGCCCCTTTCTGTTATCGTTGCACATATAGAATGAAATATATCACTTTACATGGTCATGGCATGCCATCATATTTTAAATATTTGATGTACTGTAACTTTATCACACTTTTCTTATGATAACATGCATGATGTTCAATTGTTGTTGCTATAATAAAAAAAAAAATATTAAAAGAAAGAAAAGTTTATTTCTTGTCCCCATGTAAACTTACTTAACTGAGTTCTCTAATTATCTTCCTAAGAAAGTTTGAATTGAGTTTAAGTTGTTCAGGCTGAATTAATTGCAGAAGTTTAACCCTAAATGAGAACATTTGAAAAATATCAGTACAGTGCTGCCTTGCAAGCCCTGTACAAAAATAAAACCCAACAGAAAACATGGCAATGATCAGCAGAGAAATGAGGGGGGTGTTCAGCCTGGTGCCAATGGGTGAACGAAAGAAAGAAAGTCGTAAATGTGCAGATTGCAGGTGCTAACTGCGATTTCAAGGAGCCTTTGAGAGAAACTGTCCACCTGTTTAAACGGAGGCTAAGAGTCTCCTGCATTACACCAGAAAACAAATAAACCTTCAACATCGAGTGCTCATGACAACTGCAGGAGAGCACTTTTACACTGAGAGGAACAAGGGACAATTAAAGAGCCTGTGGATCTGAATGAAGCTTGTGGGACCGCCGAGGGCAGTCTGTGGATTTAGTTGTTTAGATGTGCATGCATATACATGAGACTGACACCGTGTCCTAATCAGGCTCGATGCAATAAGTATGCGAACTGGGGCAGCAAGATTATGACAAATCATAACTGTCGATAATTTTCCTTGATAAATCACGATTATTCATTTCGATTATGAGAATCTACATGAAGAAACTTGTTTTATTTAGAGCAACAGCATTGTTAACAGCATGCAAAATTCTTTACTTAAGCTACACATCCAAAGCAAGCTGAGATCGTATTCATGTGAAACTGAAAAATGCATCAGACTGTGATTAAAAGCTCATTCTTCAGGCCATACGGATTTTACGTGTGCAGAAAACTCCACAGATTTCCACAGAATTGCTACAGAAATTGTTCAATTGTTTGTATTGGTTTATTAAATATTTTAGCTAATTTTACCATTTATAATTGAATAATAAATCAGACACATTTTCACACATTTGACCATATTTAAATCTATTCTGCAAGATTTTGCAGATTTACAAAATCAACACAGAAAATGCAAAAAAAAATAATGGTTTGGTTACAATTCTCCATGTTGCCAAAACAACACATTGTAAATAGAAAAAAATTAAAATAAAATTAAGATTAAATAGATTAGATTTAAATATGCAATCTTGCATATTTTTCAGATGAATTCTGCAGCTTCAAGCTACGCGTAAGACTGGAGCTTTCAAGCTTAAAAAAAGGATGCAAAAGCACTATATAATGTCATGCAAGTAGACCATTTGTCTTGTACGGTCCAAGTCTTCTGAAGCCACACAATTGTACTGGAACACTTTCTAAAGCTTTTGCATCATTTGGATGCTTAAAGGAATAGTTCACCCGAAAATTATAATTATCTCATCATTTCCTCACTTTTATGCTGTCTCAGACTTTTATGACTTTCTTCTGTGGAACATCTTAACACACACACTATCGGTCAAAAATGTTAAAACACGACTAAAATGTTTCGCATGATCTTAAAAGTCTTTTGATCTTAAGGCGTATGCTTAAATGTTTGAAGTTAGTTTTGCAGACAAAAATATAATTGTGCCACCATATTAATTTATTTTTTTTATATAAAAATAGAATTGTTCCATTTATGTTATTCCATAGTTTTGATGACTTTACTATTATTCTAATATGTGACAAATAAATGATAATAAAGAATGAGTGTTTCCAAACTGTTGACTGGTAGTGTATATGTTAGTGTTGTTAATTCTTGGGAGAACTATTCCTTTGAATAAATTAACATTATAAAACAGATAAAATATTGAATGCTGAAAATCTGAGCTGAATATTATTCTGAAGCAGTTTAGTTTTAAAACATAAAACTTTAATAAAACATACATTTTTAAAAAGGAAGCTCCCACAAACCAGAAAACACTTCAGCTCATGTACATCAGAGGAAAAAGAGAATCAGATGCCATTGTTAATAAACCCAAGCACTGGTCCCATCATGAGAAACTCAAACCACTGAAGCGGACACGTCTAACCAGAACAAAGCATCTCTCGAATTTCGAAAACTGGTATTTGCGTACCTTTCTTCTGATGTCTGTGAACTGTGTGAAGAGCAGAGACAGGTAGAAGGAGAGCTCCAGTATGTAGTAGTAATGTAAATCCGCTGTTATTGGCTATAAAAACCACATACAATATGATTAACAAAATAATAATAATAAAAAACAGTTTCCTTGTCACAATAAATGCATTTAAGTTTAAGCACAGTTACAGGAATATTTCACACATACACACAAAAAAAACTGTAATTATTTCTTCACCCTTGTGTTGTTCCAAACCTTTAGAACACAAAAGTGGAAATATTTGAGAATCTTCACGCAGCTCTTTTCCATACAAGGACCGTTCACAGTGATCACAGCTATCGAGCTCCTTTAAAAAAACATACTATAAGGGTAGTCCCTATAACTTGCTTGTTGTATTCCATGTGATGTAATACGATGAGAAACAGACCGAAATTTAAGTCGTTATTCACTGATAACATTCCCCTTTGCTGAAGCTCTGAAATCTAATTTTTGTTCGCATTCTGTTCAAAATCGGCATATGCGGAATGGAGAATGAGATTTGAGAGCTACAGCAGAGGGGAAGATTTTCAGTGAATAACAACTTAAATTTTAGACTGTTTCCCACATCAAACGGGGCGGCTGTGGCTCAGGTGGTAGAGAGGGTCACTAATCGTAGGGTTGGCGGTTCGATTCCCAGCCCACATGACTCCACATGCCGAAGTGTCCTTGAGCAAGACACTGAACACCAAGTTGCTCCCAATGGCAGGCTAGTGCCTTGCATGGCAGCTCTGCCATCACTGGTATGAATGTGTGTGTGTGTGTGATTTGGTGAATGGGACACAGTATAAAGCGTTTTGGTAACCGCTAAGGTTAAAAAAGGCGCTTATATAAGTCCAGACCATTTACCATCAAACTATCGTTTGGTCTTAGTGGCCTCTGAATATAGCACACAGGTCATATGAACTACTTTTATTATACTTCTGGAGCTTGACAGTTGTCATTGTATGGAAAAGAACTGCGTAAAGATTGTTTAAAAAGTCTCCTTTTGTGTTCCACGGAAGAAAGTTACTGTATACAGTTTTGGAACAAACTGATGGGGAGTAAATTACAATTTGTATTGTTTGGTGAACTATCCTTTAAGAACAGTTGATTCTGTCTGACTATTATATTAAAAGCATTAGTTGTTTGTAGCATTTGATAATTATTTGTGATTAAACACTAGATAGTATAAAACCTACCTGATAGGGGTAGTTGTACCAGCACTCTCTGGTGTTCCACAGCCACGGAGTCTTTAAAATCAGACATAAAGAACATACAACAGAGAGTGAATAATGATCTATGGAGCACAAAATGTCTCTGAAAAAAGCTTTTCAATCCTGCCATTTCCTGTACGTTCAAGTATAAAAAAGACAAAATACAATCATTATCCTAAATGCTTTCATGTACTGTGTTTGACATGTATTTTCACCTAAAAAACACATAATTATATTAGAAAGTTGGCATTAAAGCTTGGTATTGTGCAACATGATTTTTCGGAGAGAAATTTCTTCTGTGTGTGTGTGTGTGTGTGTGTGTGTGTACACCTCACTAGGGGAAATACACTGTAGAGTGGATAATTAGCGACATATACAAATAAAAATGTAAATCGAAGCCTGCGGCTGCAAAACTGACATCACTCTGGATCTGCCTGCTAGTGAGAAATGGAAGGTGCCAACATGTTAATATAATTCTGTGTTCTTGAAATATTGACGCAAGACCTCATTCTTCTTTCAGTGGTATTTAAACGAACAAACTTAGACTTTACTTTGCAAGTTTAAGTTGAATCTTTTTTTGTTTCAGATAAACACATTTCCAACATGCATCTGTTATCACTTTGATAAACTGTTTGTTTTGACCGCAGTCTTCTTTCAGCTCATTTTATTAAATTGGCTGGGGGGGGGTTGGGTTCTGGAGCTTCTTTTTTTGCTTTATTGGAAGTATGAAAATCAGACAAACTTTGTTTTTGTACTAAAAATGTCTAAATAAAGTGTTGTGAAAAAGTATTTGCCCCCTCCTGATTTCTGCGGTTTATATATATATATATATATATATATATATATATATATATATATATATATATATATATATATATATCTCATACTAAATTTAACTAAAACTAAAGTTTTAAAACATAAAACATTTTAACTGTCTGGACTACACACACCCAGGCCTGATTACTGCCAGCCCTGTTCAATCAAATCGACACCTACACAGAGCTTTTTCAGCAGCATGAAATTGGCTAAAAGGTCTCACCCTGAAGCGCACTATGCCATGGTCTAAAGAAATTCCACAAATGATGAGGAAATAGGTGATTGAAACACATCGGTCTTGAAATGGTTACAGAGCTATTGCAAAGGCTCTGATATTCCAAAGAACCACAGTGAGAGCCATTTTCTCCAAATGGCGCAAATATATTGCATATTCGATACTATAATGCATCATTTGAAAAACTACATTTTAATGGTTGTATTTAAAACCCGCCTACATTTACACACTTATTCCAACATGATTTGCTTGCATGGTAGCTCACCTGGTGTTGGACTTTGTACTCAGAAGGCTGAACCATGTAAAACACGGCAAGCTAACGTGAGACGAAAGTGTTATAGAAGCAATTCGAAAGGATGTGGTTGCTTTAGAAAATGTGCTTTTCATTTCGTATTTTGTTTTTGGACACTAACATTTAGGTTAAAGTTTTAGGCTAAGTAAGGTACGTTTTACTCGTTAAAACCTCCACCTAATAATCACCTTAAAACGACACTGTTTCACTCGCTTTTGGCGCCCCCCGCTGGACATTGCACTGGGAAACTGCAGCGAAACGTGCAATAAGGCACGTCATTTCTTTTTGCAAAAATGTTGCTACGGTCACGTAATGTTCATGAGATCAGGCTGAATAATTCACATAATTGTTCCCATAGACATGATAACTATAGTAAAAAATATTTGTTTTCCCCCTCGCCAAACCACTCCCCCATTACATGATTCACATCCAACAGTGGGGCAAATTCTCTTAACAGTTGCTCCACTTTTGCGTGTTTTATTTCAGTGCAAAAACCTGTGTTTTATTTACTAACTACTCCCTCTAATAGTGCTACATCTTGAGTATTTAAATGAAGCCATGCCTTTTAGCGCAAACACACCTCCCTCTTATGTAAATTAAGCTCTTTATAAATCGCACTTTATTTACAAAACTGTGCTATTTGCCTGATGAAATAAACATTGAATACTGCCTGAGGAAAGCAGATGTTAAACAGAATTTTATCTGCATAATTCCTTTAGTGAACTGGGTGCTAAACCAGCACGTGCAAATAAACAGCACATTTACCGGGCACCGTTCACCCCCAGTTTCGCCCATGTCTCCATAATCAGAGATGAAAGAGATAGTTCTGCTGCCAGAAGAGTGGATAGACACTGTGAGCTGTATTGGGTTTATGTCACTCCTGCTACTATTAATAACACAGGCAGGAGGAAGTCCCACCTGCAGTGAATGAACTCAGCATCGTGCTTTGTCATGCAAGTTCAAGCAGTTCACATTTAACCTAGTTTCTGTAAAGTCTATTGCTGTAAATTTAAAGCACTCATTTAGTGTGATTAATTTTAAGAAATAACATAATTAATAAGGCTAGGTATTGATACAGACTTCCCAATTCGACTCCCAATTTTCGGCTCTCGATTCTGATTTCTACATCACATGACACATAATACCAGTACTGCCACTCCCTATACGCATATTACGCAATCTGGGGGGCACCCTAGGAGGGCACCTCCACTGGCTGCCCCTCCTCGCCCGTTATATGTTATTCAAAGACGTATAAAATGTAAAGTGTGGTGTTGTTTTATGTTGCTTTGTTACTTTATGCTGATTGTCCAGCACTTTGGTCTACTCTGTAGTTGTAAAGTGCTATAAAAGAGACTAAAGAAAGATTAAAGACCCGCTAACTCAGTAACGGATTCATTAATTTGATTAATTAAGCAGCGTATCACGTATTCGATTACTGTACATTTTTTTTAACCGATTGACAACCCTAATTAAGACCGTTATCAATGAGCATTATTATTATGAGATTATGTATATTCATAATATTATAGTATTTAATCAGATCTGTTCTGGTACAGATTTTTTTCGAGTTCTAATGTGCAAATTAAACTTTATGATCAGTTTAATTGCTACATAGGATTCATAAAGATGGGGCCTGTTTTGCATAGAGAGGGAAACTGTGCATTATAGATAGAGTGATGATTTATGAATAGCTTTTTGAGGAAGAAGTGCAGAGAGAGAGAGAGAGAGAGAGAGAGAGAGAGAGAGAGAGAGAGAGAGAGAGAGAGAGTGTCACTTGGCACACAATATGACATCTATTGAGACAGCTTCATCTTGTCTGCATGTTCAGGTCCAAAAAATACTAAGAGCACCCAGTGGTTAATTTTTGTTGTTATGATCCCAAATGAAATAAGTGACACTCTATGTGACACATCTATTTTGATAATGTTGTTATAGTCAAAAATGACAAAGCTTCTCTTCTGGACATCTTGCAGTTGAGAATCAAATGAACATTCACAGACAATTCAGCTTTGAGGCCGAATACATTTCTGATTAACTGGCGTCACCAACCAGAATTGCTAAAATAATGAATATTTTCAAACTGGCTTCCCGAACACTCCCCTTTGGAGTACCTCTGCCTTTGGTCGTACAAAAAAAAAAAACAGCAATGTTTTGTGAGCACCACAGAGCCACAGTGTTTTCACTTTTCGGTGGGAATTAACATATAAATAGCTTGCTTATACAGTACAGTAGTTTTATCTGCATAATGAAATGGAACAAGAGAAAGTATACACTTCACCTTTAAGATTGAGGGCAAAAATGAATAGTAGCCTACAAGAAATCAATTAATCAACCAAAACAGATTGTTTACCTTTTTCAGGAACCGTACACCATAAGTAAATATATAAAGGTAAACTGTGAATCTCCACCTGTAAAGAAAACACAAAACAGTGCATTCAGTAAAATGCTGCTAATGAAAATGCATTAAAGAATATTTTGGGTTCAATACAAGCTCTCAGAAATGTACATGGTTGTAATATAATTTTGCTGTATCTGTTCTCTTACTGGGGAGTTTGCCCAGAACATAACCATACTGCCAACCCCAACAGGTGCTTCAATAAAGTATTCAGGTTAGTATTCATTTGACAGAAGTGGTCATGACTAAATTAACCTACAAATGACTTGCTTATAGTTGTTTCTGCACATTAAGCTGGGATAGGAGAAAGTACTTTAACCACCAAAAATGTACATACTTTAGCTTTAATTGCATTTGATGGAACTTGCAAATCGTCATGCTTAAGCTGTGATTAGATGTTACCTCTGTGCCGTTTCAGACTAGACTGTAGCACAGGGAGAAGACCAAATAGAATTGTGTCACTGATAAATCCCACTGCTGACATAACAAATGCGGCACAAACTTTCACAAAGCACGACAGAGCAGACTGAGAAGGCAAGTCAGCTAATAAACAACTATGAGCCCTGTCTCTGTATTCATCCCTGGCCTCAATACGCCTTTAGTTACTGAAAATAGGAAATACAATTTGGCATTGGGGTACAGACTCAGCCAAACATTGAAGAAAAGAATTAGGCTAATGACATTATGCTCAGATAAAACGGCAATCTTTTCAAAGATACGAGGAAGCCTGGACAGGACATTGGACATTGCTGGTCACATTGTATGTTTTTGATTCTCTAAAAAGAACAACACTGTCTCATAACATGTCATAATAATAGTACAAGATGCCGAAATGATAAGAAATGGTACAGGTTGGCTCATGCGAAAGCATACAGCTTTTATTCCCATAGAGAAAAATAATGAACCAACACAATATTATTAAGTTTAACCCCTAACCCAAACCTAACCCTAATCATAATGTCTAACCCATTAACCAAACCCTAAACCTAACCATTAAATTAATAGGAAATTAACTACAGTGTACCATGGAAGAAAGAATAATTGGAGTTTGGAACGAGACAAAGGACATGTTACAAGTTATTGATATACATGAGTAATTTGTAATGCTTAAATAAACAGGAGAAGAGAACAAAAGTAAAGGTGTTCTGCTGTGCATGGAACAGTGCCTCTAGCTACAGACAGGCTCAAAAAGCTGCTAGGTCTGCATATTTTAGCAAACTCTTTAGCCAAATCAAAAATTGTAGGTTGAAATTCAGTACCATGGCTAAATAGACAAATAACAAATCTTCGTCTGAACCAGATATTTCCTCGCAGGACAGGTATAATGACTTTATGGATGTCTTTAAAAATAAAATTGAGACAATCAGGAGGAAAACTATGCAACCATCAGCAACAGCACCTCAGAAGACAGTGTCTCATAGTATTCCCTATGTGCAACTTCAGTCCTTCACTGTTATAGGTCAGGAATATCTAACAAAACTTATTAAGCATCAAAACCAACAACGTGTATGCTATATCCTATACCATCTAAGATCCTAAAAGAGGCGTTTCCTGTAATCTCAGGAACTCTTCTCAATATTTTTAACTCCTCTACCAGCCTATTTATGACATTTACCCAGAACTATCAAGCTGGCATTTATTGGCTGATTATAAACTGATCTAAAATCTCCAATTTATTTCTAAAATACCAGAAAAGGTAGTGTCCTCTCAACTATGTACATTTTTACAGAGAAATTATATTGGTGAAGAATTTCAAACCATAATAGGCCACATTTTAGTACAGAGACTGCATTTATCAGAGTTACAAATGACTTGCTCTGATCATCTGACTGCGGCTGTATTTCTCTTCTAGTGCTTTTAGATCTTAGTGCTGCCTTCGACACCATAGAGTACGACATTCTCTTGGATAGGATTGAGAACTATGTTGACAGTTGTGGGAAGGCATTAGCTTGGTTTAGGTCCTATTTATCTGACCGCTACTACTTTGCTTGTGTAAACGAGGAATTCTCAGATCAAGTAGAAGTATGGAGAGCCACAGGGCTCAGTATTAGGTCCTATGCATTTCACCTTGTATAAGCTTCCCCTGGGAGACATTATCAGAAAATGTAAATAGTTTTCACTGATATGCATATGATACTTTCCCAATTTACCAAGTTAGCAGAGCAATTTTATCATCACTATATTGTCTACCCATTAAGTTTTGTATAAATTCTTCTTTAATTTACAAAGCTTTTCAGGACTTATTCTCAATATCTCAGGCATACACCTAATTTATCCCTCAACCCGTGGTTATGTTGGAAGGCCAGTTGTGGCTCAGCAGTTAAGGCTCTGGGTTACTGACCACAAGGTCGGGGGTTCAAGCCCCAACACTGCCAAGACACCACTGTTGGGCCCTTGAGCAAGGCCCTTGAACCTATCTGCTCCAGGGGCACCGTATCATGGCTGACCCTGTGCTCTGACCCCAGCTTAGCTGGGATATGTGGAAAAAAAATAATTTCACTGTATATATGCAGAAATGTATGTATAATGTGTGACAATTATTATTATAATATTAATATTATTATTAGTCAAGTCTGCTGGAACCGGAAACACTTCTCATATTCAATTACTCTGCTTTAAAGTGAATGGCATCTACCCTAATATTCTGATATTTGTTTTATTGTCTTATCCTTGGGATACATATCCTGAGCTTACCAGAGCCAGCAAGATCTAGCTCCGGACCAGCCTTATGTCCCACTCCCAATGCAATGTGTCGCTAAACGATGACTACTAACTGCTGCCTATGCCAACAAGTGAGGGGCACACCTGACCTGACCTGTTCCAGCATCATCTTGGTCATAGGATGGACTACACTCCCTTAAAATGGAATACTTACAGTAAATTAATGCCAACTAAAGCCTTCATCAGCCAAATAAAAAGGACACTTAATCTATATGAACTTTCGCAGTCAATTCAGGATGGACTTCAAACACACTTAATCAGCAATCTTACAGTTTATTCAAACTCTTTTAGTTTTAAACATTCCTCACCAAAATCTAGCCTACTTTGTTTCCTCAAATATGTTACATGACTTGTATTTCACAAAGTGCTATATAAATAAAAATGACTACTTTTTCATTTAAAAATAGGGCAAGCAAAAATTGCTTGGTTAGTCTCCATGGGAATAAAAATCATACCATTTTGTACGAGCCAAGTCGTACAATGCATTATGATTTCGTCATCTCATGAGTCTGTGTTGAAAAATAACACCTCATCAGAATCATTAGTTCAGGAATCAGACTAAATGGGTCACGCTGTACATTTCACATTGTCAATTTAGTTGTGGCACATGCTGCTTCAGGAAACACTGTCAGTATTTTAGTTTTAGTACTATAAACAGAACCGCAAGTCATGAAAATCAATCAGTACATACAAAACCCCAACAAGAATTAAATGAAACTGCTCTGAAGTAAAACAGGTTCTTGATTCCCAACCCTAGGGAAAAGTTAGCAGAACAGGCCCTTGACAACTACAGGTGACTGTATTTGTGTTTGTGAACAGCTGTCTCTCACATGCTCTCGCAGAAGCGCGCCAGTGTGCTGGGTTTCTCCTGGTTGCGTCGTTGCCTGAACCAGCGTTGGATCGTCCTGACATCCCAGTCCAGCTGCTTGGACAAGCCCTCTAACCTCTTCTCATCAGGGTGCTGGAGGACACAGCAGACACAAGCATGTGGCATTGTAAGTGTTATATAGACAGTCTGACAAATAAAGTTTTCAGCCCCTGTCTGAATTTGGAAAAAAGGTAAATTAACAACATGAACAATTTCTGATATATATTATATATAAAGAGAGAGAGAGAGAGAGAAAGAGAGAGAGAGAGAGAGAGAATATACACTTTTTTTTCCTGTTTTTCCACAGTTCAATACAGAATTTGTTCTACTTTGTTAATTTTTTATTTTTCATGCTCATATAAATGCTTTGGCAGTACAATGTACAATTTGTCATGCCAATAAAACTTATTTGAATTAGAGAGAGATTTGAATATATATATATATATATATATATATATATAAATATTTAGTCCTTTCAGCTGGAAAACATTTATACATATAAATGATGTGATCCAAAGTGCATTTGAACAGCGGTGAAACTCTTTCTTATGATGTGTTACATTCATACGAGCAGACAGAGAAGTAAGTTTGAAGTACGTTTGAAGTAAGTTTGGAGCAGAAGAAATAGAAATAAACCTTGTGTAAATTGTTAGCTTTATGCTAAGCTAAAATGCTAATTCTAGTCATTTTACATGCACATGTTACCAGACACGATCATATTTATTTATCAAGAAAATTCACATTAGATCATAATTTTTTTTTTCTTGTAAGATCTTTGATATTAGGGCAAAACTCATATTCTTGATAATAGCTTTTGGATTGTTTTCCTGTAAAAATATCTCAAAATCCTTAAAATAAGATCAATTTGATGTATCTTGTTTTAGAAACAACACTGCATAAGATACTTGGGTTTTTCAGAGAATGTATTTTTAACATGTGTATTTTGTCTTAATGTACTGACAGAGTTTTTATAGTCAAAACAAATGAAAATATCTACCAGTGCTGAAGAAGTAATCCAAAGTATTTAGATTACATTACTGATGAGTAATCTAACAGAATATGTTACAAATTACATTTTACAGCATGTATTCCGTAATCTGTAGTGGAGTACCTTTCAAAAGTAACCCTCCCAAACCTATATATATATATATATATATATATATATATATATATATATATGCAATTTTAAGATATTTATTGATTGAATACATGGAATATGTGATCAATATTGTGATACATTGTACACTATACATTGTGGTCAGTTCAATGCCACTTTGGTGAATAAAAGTACCCATTTCTTTCCATAAGAGCAAAATTTGTACATTATTCCAAACTCTTTGCCACCAGTGTATACATATTTTATAATATATCATAACATTTTATAATAATATATATATTTTTTATTTTTTACTTTAATTTACTTTTAAAGTAATATTTTTTTATTATGTATCAAGTTAGAAGGAGGTCCCATGTATAACTAACAGCATTAGCTGAGAAAGAGCATTTATTCAATACGTAAGCAAAAAAGGACTGAAATATACCCAAATGTATCAGAATCGTATTGTATCAATAATTCCAATGTGTCCAAATCAAGAAAAAAATCTAGGTATCTCTCAAAAGTATCTCTCATCTCACTGGGCGCTTATTACTTTACAGTTATAAATATATTCCCATCTCAAAACAGCCCTTGAAATGATCTCTATCAGTTATGGATTTCACCCTAATTATAAGTTAGAAAGGTCGTAAAAGACAACAAGCTTGCTAATTTAGTTTTGCCCTCAGGCTGCTCTCACTCTCTCTCACTCTGTCACTTTGTTTCAAAAGGAATTGTCTCTAAAATCGTAAAGTGAGGTTGGATCTGTGTGTTTGAGAATCCAAACATTTGTCAAGGAAACTTAGTTCTGAGGTGGGCTAAAAATAGATCCTGTGCGTCAGCACAAATGAGCTCTGAAAAAGCCACACGTGTCAAAGAGCCTCGCAATCGCTCTGCTTTTACAGATCTGTGCATGTGCAGCAGGAAGATTTTGATCACCTGTTATGTCAATCCGCACTGCCATCACCAGTCAAGTGTGTACTACACAAGGGATCTAAAACTTTAGATCTAAAAAGAGCCCATGAAAAGACGAGCACAGTTTTCTTTCTTGTGTTGACATATTATCTATTAAAGCAGGAAGTTGGGTCGAGGCATATCAAGGGGTTAATGTCTTTTTTTTTAAATAGCATTTAGTGTACATCATAGCCGTGAACCATGATATGCCCTTTGCAATTGCTAGTCAGTTGCAGGCGATATTGAGATATCACAATGTATAGTCAGGGCATTCTTCAAAGAGTTCAAATAAAAAAATCCTCCACGTGCAGCAATGACAGATTTACAGATCCTTGTTATTCTAGCGGTCAGTTTGTCCAGATACTCAGATGACCTTTCACCCCACACTTCCTGTAGCACTTGACCTTTCACCCCACACTTCCTGTAGCACTTGCCATAGATGTGACTGTCTTGTCGGGCACTTCTCACGCACCTTACAGTCTAGCTGATCCCACAAAAGCTCAATGGGGTTAAGATCCGTAACACTCTTTTCCAATTATCTGTTGTCCAATGTCTGTGTTTCTTTGCCCACTCGAACCTTTTCTTTTTGTATTTCTGTTTCAAAAGAGGCTTTTTCTTTGCAATTCTTCCCATAAGTCCTCCTGAGACTTCTCTTTACTGTTGTACATGAAACTGGTGTTGAGCGGGTAGAATTCAATGAAGCTGTCAGTGGAGGACATGTGAGGCGTCTATTTCTCAAACTAGAGACTCTGATGTACTTCTCCTCTTGTTTAGTTGTACATCTGGTCTTCCACATCTCTTTCTGTCCTTGTTAGAGACAGTTGTGCTTTGTCTTTGAAGACTGTAGTTACACCTTTAGATGAAATCTTCAGTTTTTGTGGCAATTTCAAGCATTGTGTCGCCTTCATTCCTCAAAACAAAGATTGACTGATGAGTTTCTAGAGATAGGTTTTTCTTTATTTGCAATATTTTACCTAATATTGATCTTAAAACATGCCAGTCTATTGCATACTGTGGCAACTCACAAACACAAAGACAATGTTAAGCTTCATTTAACAAATAGCTTTCAACTGTGTTTGATATAATGGAAAGTGATTTTCAAGTACCAAATGATCAATTTAGCATGATTACTCGAGGATAAGGTGTTGGAGTGATGCTGCTGTCTAGATTTGATCAAAAATGACTTTTTTCAAATAATGATGGTGCTGTATAGTCAGTAATGTCCCGACTATACTTTGTTATCAGTTGAATGCCACTTTGGTGAATTAAAGTACCAATTTCCTTTCGAAACAGCAAGATCTGTACATTATTCCAAACTTTTGGCTGCCAGTGTATACATACACTAACGATCATAAGTTTTGAAACACTTACTCATTCTTTATTATAATTTTTTTTCACATTTTAGAATAATAGAAAAGTCATCAAAACTATGGAATAACATGCATGGAAATATGGGAATTATGTTGTGACTAAACAAAACCCTAAATAAATCAAAACTGTCTTATATTTTAGCATCTTCACAGTAGTCACCCTTTGCCTAGAATTTGTAGACATGAACTCTCGACATTTTCTCAAATAACTTCTTGAGGTATCACCCTGGGATGCTTTCTAAACAGTATTAAAGGAGTTCCCATCTATGTGGGGCACTTATTGGCTGCTTTTCTTTATTATTCGAGTCATCAATTTAACAAACTTTTTTTTTTATTATTTAATTTTAGTTTTATAATGAAATATATTAATATATATTATTACAATTATGTACAAAATTGTGTACAAAAATAATTTAGAACATTTAAGCACACGCCTTCAGATCAAAAGATTTTTAAGATCATGAGAAACATTTCAGGCAAGTGTATCAAAAGTTTTGACAGGTAGTTTATATATATATATATATATATATATATATATATTAGTATATCATTTTCTACTGAAGACTTTCACTGGAATTACTGTTAATTTTGCTGCTGCATTATCTAGTAGACTAGTTAACAATAACGTTTTTCTAAATAGGCTGCACATTTATATTGAAATAATGTGTAGTTAGATGTTTTTATTTCTTTACATATTAAAAAGTACCACTAATCAGTTCCACGGAGTGAGGTATAGATATTCTAAACTGATTAAGAAAAATCAACACTGGCTTCGGATCTGGTTAAAATGATGTCTATGTACATTTTCTTTTGATCATAGCATAGTAATTCTTCAAATCTTGTAGAAAATAACTGGCATATATCCAGATGTGTGGTGTAGTAGAGCACACTTTTGGCCTTTTAAAGAATAACTGTGATAAACACACGCATATTATACGTTTTCACTATTTCTTTTCTGTCAGTCACCTGGGAACAGTTTGCAAGAATAGTGTCATCTATAAAAATGCCGCATATGATCTCAGACCATCTCAGGATGCAAACGCAAATGACATGCAACAACAGTGGGACTACAGGTGAATTGTCATGTGTGCCATCATAATTCAGTAAGGCCTCAAAAATAGTTCTTGAACAAGACATTTCTCTTCTGTGCATGTCTACTCTTCAGCCTCCATTGGTTCTGGTGGACAAAACAGTTAATTTCATACCTTTAACTGTGGTAAAACCACTGTAACACACAGCCTCTCATGCCTTAGTGCTTTAGTATACAGTATGGTGGTGAGAGAAATGCACTTTACCTTGGTGATGGCAGTGAAGACCTTCTCCAGAATGGCATTGGGCTGAGCCTTCTGCGGCCCACTGGTCTGGATTTTCAAACCAAGAGCACATGGCTTGGCAATAAACCTACAACA
The DNA here is from genome assembly GCA_032164185.1 of Moxostoma hubbsi. NCBI lineage: Eukaryota > Metazoa > Chordata > Actinopteri > Cypriniformes > Catostomidae > Moxostoma > Moxostoma hubbsi. Next base: position 1,688,541 of record JAVLUX010000011.1, on the reverse strand, counting down.
ACAAAAAAAATACTGTGTTAGATTTATATCTAACAGTCCCTGCTTGTAAAAAACAGCATATGCTGTGCATTGCATGCTGGTTAAGCTCTTTTCTGCAGGAATATTAACAACTTAATATTAATTCCTGGTAGTTAGGTTTATGCCAAAGTTGATTAAAAATCAATATTACATTTCTAAGAGGTAAAAATACTGTATCTGTATCAACAGCAGGTGACTAAAGAAATCCTGTTTGCAATCATTGCGCTTGTGTTGGCAAATATTCAGATAACAATGAAGTAAACCGCATGGGTCAATTCTAAGCATTTTATCTTACTACATCTGACAAACTGCCCTCCAGAATGTCAGATAAGCATCCATGGATGATACATTAACAGCCCTGGTATACACCCCAGAAGAACTGATCTACTGTTAAAGGGATAGTTCACCCAAAAAATGTGTATTTGAATAATATTCACACAGCTCTTTTCCATACAATGACAGATCACAATTATCATGCCTGACAAGCTCAAAAAAAGACATAAAAACACACCATAAAAGCATCACAAGTAGTCCATATGATTTATGCTCTATTCCAAGTCTTAAAAGTCATTCAATAGCTTTGTGTGAAGAATCTCGTCTGTCGAAACTCTAAAATCTAACAAATCTCAATTGGTATTAGTTCAAGTGTGTCATAAGCAAATTAAATGTGCCAGTGTGAATATTTGGAATGTAGCGCTGACCAATTAATCGAAATAAAATCGAAATCATGATATGAGCTTGTGCGACCTCCGCCAGTGCCTTCAGTTGTCCAACTGCGGGGTCATCAGCCGGAAGCCACCATTCATGGATGTCTCCCTGCCACCCCTGCAGCTGGACACCAGATCCTTTTGATTGCCTCTCATTCTTGCTTTCCAATTCTGCCTTTCTCGTTGAGACATACCATACAACCAGGGTTCAATATATAACCCCCCCCACCCCACCCCGAGCAGGCCTACCATACATCCAAGGCCACTTCTCTGTCATAAACACAGAAGCTATCAATCTCTGCCTACCACCCGTCCAGTGCCTATCCTTAAACCAATCCTCCAACAGATTAAGTAGGTGAGTGACGTGAGATGCCTCCAATGCCTAGCTTGGCCTGGTTTCGCTCCCTCACTCAATCCCTCTCCAGAAAGCCCCTGATAAGGACAGCCTCCCAACCCCTTTCCTCTTCTACATGCTACCTCACCAAATATCGCAATTGTTCCCTATTCCTACTTTCTCACGTCTGCACACCCCACTTTTCATCCTTCCTTCTGCTTCCTCTGCCATTTCCTTCGCAGAATTCTTCAACGCTGATCCAAAGATGGCAATGTTTTTCAACAGATGCTGCATTGTTGTTCCCATAAACCCTCAACACCTGACCTCCACAGGGTAAGTGGCAGCCCTCCATCCAATTACCCTGCACTCGGCAGCCAGATCAGCATATTTTAGCTTCTTCCTCTCATAGGCCGCCTCCAGTCCCTCTTACCATGGGACAGTAAGTTCAATCATTATGACTTTCCTGGCTGATGCCAACCATAACACTATTAATGTCCGGCCTGAAGGAGGTAATGGAGATCTCAGAAGGAAATTTAGCTGCTGGCCAAGGTTGACCATCATTGACCAATCACTTCCATATGCCAGGACTGACCTTTCCTCCCTCCGTGCTGTGCCTTGTTCGGCACATCCTGTTTAACAAGCTCAGTGTACTTCCACTGAGGAGCATGATGGCCTTTGTTAGCCTTTATTCTACACACCTCAAGGATCTCTGCTCTGGATCCCTGATAATAGCGCCAGCTGTACCGTCCTTGTTCCAAGGCAGTCTTGCACCCAGCAGATTGTGTGCTGCAGATTTGCTCTTGGGGCCCTCTTTACCATACCACAGAGACAAATTTCCAGGGCTTGGAAGGTGGGTGTGGGGGGGTTGTGTACGTCAGGCCGGGGGCTCCCCAGCTTGAAAGGACGAGGGAGGAATGTGGCAGGGCGGAGGGCGGGGCAGGGTAGTGATGATACACACCCGGTCCCGTATCAGGCTAATCAAGCCTCCGAGAGGGATAACGGCCGATGGCAGACGGTGGTGCGACAAGAGCGAGATCATTTACGGATATGTCCGTCGTGTGTGTGTGTTTTGTCTTTTAAGTTTATCATTAAAATATTATTTATATTGTCAAGCCGGTTCTCGCCTCCTCCTTGCCTGTCTACATCCTTTCCAGTGAACTATCCCTTTAAAGAGCTTCTGTCACTTAACTAAGCTTAACCAATTAAGCAGCCTCACGTGATCAAAATGCAATTCACTGCAGAAAAAGCTCTTGAAATGATTCTTGCACAAAGCTGAAAAGCTGAGATAAGGATATGGAGTCGACGTTTAGATAGATTTGTGTGCTCTGTAAACTTCTGTTTGCTATAAAACTTTACAGCGATGACCAGTTCAGTGCAGGAAGATGGGAGAGGACTTTTGCACTCCAGATAATGGAAGTGAAGTGATGCCACAAAGAGGAACACAACAGCCATTTCTTCCTCACAAATCCATTACTTTTCAGATAAAAGCAGGTTTTGGACACTGTTTGCTTTTTCTGATTTTGAAAAATTATGTTTTGTGACATATAGAGTAACAGTGTTACAGACTATAGAACAGTACCTATTGTAAACCTGTATCATATGCAACTACAGGCCTAAAGCCCCCCCCCCCATGAGAAAGTTTATTAAAAAAGGAAAATTCGGTCATTATTTACTCACCCTCGTGTTGTTCCAAACCCACATGACTTTTTTTCCATGGAACACAAAAGGAGACATTAGATAGAATGTCAGCCTCAGTCACCATTCACTTTCAGTGTATGGAAAAGCAAGTGAAAGGTGACTGATGCTAACATTTTTGTGTTTCATAGAAAAAGGAGCATTGCATAGGCTTGGAACAACAAGAGGGCAAATAAGTGACAGAATTTACATTTTTGGTTGAACTATCCCTTTTAAGGAAAAGTTCACCCAGAAACAATAATTCTCTCATTATTTACTTTATCAGCATTTTTCCTGGGTCAAAAATGGTCTTCGGTGGTTGCTGACATACACATTCATCACCATGCAGGTTTTTTGTTGTTGTTTTTTTCATAAATGCAATTAATGTTTAAGATATGAAGTTGCATTTCATGTTTGTAATGAATATTTATTTTTGATCATCTGAGCATCTAGAAACGTCTGAATTCAACAGTTTTTTGTACTTCAGGTGCTGTGGGAAATCAAACTAACCGAACATCTTTTCTATAAGGATGGTTATAATCAAAGTTAACCACTTTACTGATTTGGGACTGCGCTTCTATAGTGCACATTTTGTTTTTATTTTATCAGACTCATAATGATTTAGGAATCATTTTTATTCTAGCAACATCTGAAGCCAAAACAGGCCAGTTTGTTTCCTAATCTCAAATATCATTAGAACGGGACATTTATTACAATGTTACAACATTATTATTACATGACTTTGTTCATAATGTACAAAAGTCCAGACTTTTATTCTACATTGTTCCATTAAGACCATGGATGGCTCCTCATTACAGAGTTAAGTAGATAGTCTTTCTTAAATATAAACAGTTTTTTGTATTTTTTATGAAACAATAATATAGCCTAAACACTTTAAAAACGTAAAGCCCGGTTGAGGCACGCTCACCTGCATGCTCTGAAATACGATAGTAGGATAGAGAAGAGTGCATTACTTGCGTGAGAATCGCACAACATGCAAATGTTTAACTTTATGCAAATGATGAGCGACTTTGGGAGCGACAGGCAATATGAGAAAAGATGGTAGAGCTCACATGATCCTTCTCTCTCTCAGCTCCTGCAGTGACGGAAAGATGGAGGAAAGGCTACTCTCCATACACGCCACTAGCGACCTAACCGCCAGCCACTGGCGACACGCAGCGACAAAGTAGCTGGCAGCGTGAACGTAGTTTTATGGATTACTTATATGCTGCCTTTATATGCTTTTAAGATATTCAAAGTTCTGGTCACCATTCACTTGCAATGTTATTCAATGGACGTAAAGAGCTGAGATATTCTTCTAAATATCTTTGTTTGTGTTCTGCAGAGGAAAGAAAGTCATAGGCTACACATCTGGTATTGCATAGGGGTGAATAAATGATGAGAGAATTAAAATTTTTAGGTGAACTGTCTCTTTAAGAAAAACCTGTCCTAAATCCACATCAGCTGCGCCAATGGCTTGAGCCCGTCTACACAGGACGCGTTTCCACATTTTATAAATGACTTTACATTATATGTACATCTTTTGGAACAAACTAAAAACAAAAAGGCAATGAAAACATGTAATGATTTGAAAGCACTAGATTTTATGTAATTATTATTATTATTATTATTATTATTATTATTTTATTTTTTTTTCTTCTCTCTTTTTTTAAAATTTCCTGGCAGTTAATGTAATATTGTTACGTGGCATTGAATTAAAAAATAAATAAATAAATAAAATACACAGGACGCGTCAAAGTGATGACGTAGAGCAAACATGGACGAATCAGCTGTGAGCTCGAGGCTTGAGGTGAATAACCTGAATCTTACTTTAATTTTCAAACGAAATCCACTGCTATAAAATATGCGTATTATATAATCATTAATATAATGTTATTATTGCAAGAACTGCGCGCGCGCGCGTGTGTGTGTGTGTGTGTGTGTGTGTGTATATACAGTAAAAAGCCAGATATTATTTAAATAAGTAGATCTAGACCAAATGTAACGGTCAAAAGTTATTCAAATATGTAACGAATACAATTCATGACGAGAAATCCACACATATGATATCTGGTAAGTAAAATCAATCATTTTATTTGAGATGGACGGGTTAATAAAGTGAACGGAGTAGCTCTGCAACGCGTCAGAAACACTAGACAGCATCACTGAATACAATAGGAGCGATTTGCTTTTGACGCGACGCTCGCGTCCGATGTAGACGCGACATCTCCAGCGCAATGATGCTGATGTTAGGACGTACCTCTCGAAGATCAGCCGGATCATGAACATGCAGAACGCTAAAGGACACGCCAGATACAGGTCCTCGGCTTGCGGAAAGGTTGACTCGTCTGTGTTTTTCAAGTCAGCCCAGGTTACGTTGTGAGGAAGCCAGAACCGCTCGTTCCAGAACCACGCCACGATCCCTGCCATGTCCAGCAGATCTGGTTTCTCTAAAGCCAGTGGTGATGTGCAATCAATGACCGATGCTGGCTTGCGACGCTTAATCTCTGCAGGTCCAGTGAAATGATGATGATGATGAGGATGATGATGATGGAATCTGGTTTTGCACCGCCCGTTTGTGTTGTGTGTCTCCACCGATCTGCCCTATCTAGGGAAGTAGAGCGAGTCCGACGCGCTCCGCGTCCGCGACATGATTGGTCCGAGCACTTGTCAAACACGCATGCGTCACTTAAAGGGACAGTTCATCATTACGTACAACGACAGTTCATTATGACCACGGCTGTCAAGATCCCAAAAGACAAAAACAATATAAAAACGCCACAGAAGTAGTCCAAACGTGGATTATATTCCAAGTCTTCTGAAGTTAAATACTGTAGTTTTGTGTAAGGAACAGACCAAATTAATAAAATAAAATAAATAAATAAAAAAATATAAAAATATATATAATTTTTTTTTAAAAAAAGCAAAGATTTTTGCCCCTGGAAATGATTACAATTGACACAGCAGGTCAAAAAATTGCATAGAATATATTAATTGAAATGGACACTACTGTGTCTCAAGCATTTCAACCAAAGGAGGCCTAGAATACAACAATATTCTATTCTAGTAACGTATATAAAAAAAAGTATATTAAATGGTTGCCAGGGGGAATTTTTGCCCTTATATATATATTTTTTCTTTCTGTTGTCCCTATCTGGTTTTTTTTTTTTTGTTTTTTTTTTTGTTTTATGTTTGTTTTTTTATGGAACAGACCAAAATTTGGTATATAAAAAAGTCAGTATATACTTAGTTATGTACAAGGCAATGGGAACTGTTAAACTGTTATTGTTGTTGTTTATCTGTACAAATGGCCAACTTTATGATTTTTTAAAAAATATTATTTAATTTTTATTCCACTATTCTGGCTAATGCATAGCATTTTGTGCATGTTCCATTTTTGGGTTTGTTTAGTTTTTTTACCCTCCATATTTAATTCGGGTCATTTTTGACCCGGGCGATGTGAATAATAATTTTTAAAAACCACATAGATTTAAGTACAGGAAAACAATATTTGTAACTTTGTCAGGACTATCAAAATGAACATAAATAATTATTTAAATTTTAAAAAATGTTTATAACTCCTTGTCTTTCCAGCCAACCCTGCTATTGAACACACTATCACAGTGCAGCTGGTTTCAATTACAGGAACACCTTCCAAAATGGTCATAAATCTAGGGGTAACCATTGATAACAACTAACAGACCACATCTCAAAGACAGAATGATCATGTAGAGTTAGTACACTCTACAATATCAGGAAGATAAGAACCTTCCTTTCTCTGAACATGCCACACAACCTCTTGCTAAGTCACTTGTCATCTCTAGACTGGACTACTGTAACGCTCTCATTGCAGGCCTTCCTGCATGTGCTATTAGACCTCAGCAAATGATCCAGAATGCAGCAGCACGTCTGGTCTTTAATGAACCAAAGAGAGCACATGTTACACCACTCTTTGTCTCTCTCCACTGGCTGCCGGTTGATGCACGTATCAAATTCAAGGCTCTGATGCTGGCACACAAAACAATCACTGGGTCTGCTCCAGCATACCTAAAAACATTTATGCAGAGCTACATGCCCACTAGAAGTCCTGCGGTCGGCTAAGGAACGTCGCCTTGTCGTACCAACACAAAGTGGCAACAAAACACTTTCCCGCACTTTTGGCCTCATTGTACCTCGTTGGTGGAATGACCTCCCCAACTCCATCCGTGCAGCTGACTCACTTTCTGTCTTCAAAAAACGGCAAAAAACACATCTTTTCCAAGAGCGCTATGTTAAAACACTGTTAAAAAAATACGTTTTTGGATGACAAAATAATAGCAAATAGTTATTTTACAGAATGTCAAATTAAATAAATACTATCAGTATAGATTTATAGCAAAACATATAGGCCTATCGTCACTCACCTTTACTCATATACTGTCCAACGTCATCCTCCTCTCGACTGTTATGGTTTGTCCTTGAACGGCACGAGGAGACGAGACAACCCAAACGCTGGGTCAAATATTCTGTGCATTTGTGTCAACCAAGGAACCCAAACGCTGGGTCAATATGAGCCATTACCGAGAATATAACCCAGCAAAATAGGTTAAAATACTTAACCCAGTTAAGCCAGGAAAAGAGCTAGTGAAACTTTGTAATACAGCAATTTTTGTACCACTGTCTCATTAAGATGACTCCCTTGTATTCCTCTTTTGTAAGTCGAAATAAATTGTTACATCTATTGTGTTTGCAGGACATTTTGATTGCCACAGATGTAACAAACATAACAAATAAATTATATTAAAATGAACTATAGTCTAAAGGGTGTGTGGCAAGAGAAAATGTTCTGTAGACTGATCTGATGACGGTCCAGCTCACTCGTTAGCATTTGGCAATGCAGGTAAACACATTTAAAAACCTTAAAAAGAAGTACTGATGTTGTGTAGTTAAAAAAACAAACAAACAAACAAACATAAAAAACATGTTGGTTTGATTGATTTTAACTATTGAATTGTTTTGAGAGCTTATTAGTTAAAATTTAATAGACAATTCATTAAAATTACTATAGTAATTCTCACATTATAATTTTGTTAAATAATGTTATTTTCAAATAATATTTAATATAAACCTTAAGAATGCATATCATCACATGTATGGCTCTGGTTTGGCTGTAGTTAATGTATATTTTTAAATGTCAATAGCATACTACATGATAACATCTTGAGAATATGGCAAATAATGTATATTATTATTATTTCCAATACATGTGAAGTTTTACATATCAGAATCTTCAAGATTGTTATGCTGCCATGTTTGCACTAATAAAACACATCATCATATAAATTGAAGCTGAAATATAAACATTTTACAATTGGTCAATCTGAATCAAAAACTTCAGCACAATAATATTTTACACAATAATATTAACATGACAGGTATCGCCCTCTGTTGGGGAGACTTGGGAATAGCATCTAGTTTTATTATGCGAAGGCACCCGCTGCTACAATACTTTATAATAAGACTGAACTATATATTAGATGATATATCAGTCTTTATATATTTAGACAATTTATAAAGGCTGCATCAAATAATCAAATGAAAGAGCATATGTTTAGAAATGTGGGAGACTAAATGAGGATTAATTATATAATAAATGTAATATAATTAATCCTCATTTAGTCTATGATATGATATATAAAATCATATTTAAAACAGAAGATTTAAGTTAATTAATTAATTAATAATTAGTTAGTTAATAACTAAAATAAATGAATAAAGATAATAAATAATGCCGTCTTGTGTCATTATGTCATTAATATGTTATTTTATTTATTATTTTACTCCTCCCCTTTTATTGTTGTTATTTAAAAAAACATTTTATATATATATATATATATATATATATATATATATATATATATATATATATATATATATATATATATATATAAATGTATAAATGTATTTTATTTGAATTTTTTTACTTTTTTTTTTTAAATAACAACAATAAAAAATAATTAAAAAAAGGGCAGGGGAGGGGAAAAATAATAAATAAAATAACATATTAATGACATAACATAAGATTACATTATTACGAATATATATATATATACACTCACCTAAAGGATTATTAGGAACACCTGTTCAATTTCTCATTAATGCAATTATCTAATCAACCAATCACATGGCAGTTGCTTCAATGCATTTAAGGGTGTGGTCCTGGTCAAGACAATCTCCTGAACTCCAAACTGAATGTCAGAATGGGAAAGAAAGGTGATTTAAGCAATTTTGAGCGTGGCATGGTTGTTGGTGCCAGACGGGCCGGTCTGAGTATTTCACAATCTGCTCAGTTAGTGGGATTTTCACACACAACCATTTCTAGGGTTTACAAAGAATGGTGTGAAAAGGGAAAAACATCCAGTATGCGGCAGTCCTGTGGGCGAAAATGCCTTGTTGATGCTAGAGGTCAGAGGAGAATGGGCCGACTGATTCAAGCTGATAGAAGAGCAACTTTGACTGAAATAACCACTCGTTACAACCGAGGTATGCAGCAAAGCATTTGTGAAGCCACAACACGCACAACCTTGAGGCGGATGGGCTACAACAGCAGAAGACCCCACCGGGTACCACTCATCTCCACTACAAATAGGAAAAAGAGGCTACAATTTGCAAGAGCTCACCAAAATTGGACTGTTGAAGACTGGAAAAATGTTGCCTGGTCTGATGAGTCTCGATTTCTGTTGAGACATTCAGATGGTAGAGTCAGAATTTGGCGTAAACAGAATGAGAACATGGATCCATCATGCCTTGTTACCACTGTGCAGGCTGGTGGTGGTGGTGTAATGGTGTGGGGGATGTTTTCTTGGCACACTTTAGGCCCCTTAGTGCCAATTGGGCATCGTTTAAATGCCACGGCCTACCTGAGCATTGTTTCTGACCATGTCCATCCCTTTACGGCCACCATGTACCCATCCGGGAACGGGAGTTTCGTGCCCTGGATGTGCATCCCACAAATCTCCATCAACTGCAAGATGCTATCCTATCAATATGGGCCAACATTTCTAAAGAATGCTTTCAGCACCTTGTTGAATCAATGCCACGTAGAATTAAGGCAGTTCTGAAGGCGAAAGGGGGTCAAACACAGTATTAGTATGGTGTTCCTAATAATCCTTTAGGTGAGTGTATATATATATATATATATATATATATATATAGAGAGAGAGAGAGAGAGAGAGAGAGAGAGAGAGAGAGATCTATATGTGTATATATATATATATATATATATATATATATATATATATATATATATACACACACATTTTGTTTAACTTAAATATGGCGCAAATGATGCATAACCACAATTTTCGCCCAACTTTAGAAAGGGTGTGGTCCTCAATGTTTTCGGTTCACGCCCCCCTTTGAAACAAGAAATCTAATAATCTATATCAAATCTAATAATCGAATCGAAAATTAGTAAAAAAATTACATAAATAAAAACCTTTTTTACAGAATAATTTTTTACATGTAAAAATACAATGAAAACTGAAAGAAAATGTACAATCTTCACCAAAAACAAAAACAAAAAAAAAAATCTAAATTATGAACTTGCACGGTTGTGCTGTTGTATTGTGAATACTTTCTCTGTTACATAAATAGCCTATAAAAAGGAGGCGCTTGGCCACTCAGAAAACCGAGTCCTCTATTCATCCGCATTTAACTATCAGAAAGTTTTATATCTCCAATGGAGACATTTTGATACTAGAAAGTTCCCTTAAATAAAAACTGCAAGGATTCAAACATGTGAATGGAAATACACCTCAGTCTTTATAAGAGTATTTTTTAAATCCTCATCCAATGATATTAAACCACCATTGCCCAATCTGACTCGCGCTATAAAAGTAACAAGTGTCACGTGACGCTGTTTCGGCCTTAGTCTGGACCTCTGAACTTTACTTTTTTTTTTAAACTTAATTAATTATACTGACCAATGTTGGGTAAGTTATTTAAAAAATTGTAATCAACTACAAATTACTAACTACTTCTCTAAATATTATGATCAGATTACTTTACTAATGACTTCATTGGACAAGTAATCACACTACTTATTACTTTAAGTTACTTTCTAAAACACTTTTCCTCTCTCAACAAATTCAGACTAATGTCTCTTTTTCCTCCTCATTCATTGTTGAACATAAGTCATGCACTCAGCACCTCACGTTTCTCCCTCACGTTACTCATTAACCTCCTCACTCATTACAGGTCTATCATTCATGCTCTAAAATATCTCTACATTAATAATATTATTTCAAAAACATGTGTAACAGGGCCTGGGTGTAGCTCAGCGTGTATTGATGCTGACTACCACCCTTGGAGTCACGAGTTGGAATCCAGGGCATGCTGAGCGACTCCAGCCGGGTCTCCTTAGCAACCAAATTGGCCCAGTTGCTAGGGAGGGTAGAGTCACATGGGGTAACCAAATTGTCCCGGTTGCTAGGGAGGGTAGAGTCACATGGGGTAACTAAATTGTCCCTGTTGCTAGGGAGGGTAGAGTCACATGGGGTAACCAAATTGGCCCAGTTGCTAGGGAGGGTAGAGTCACATGGGGTAACCAAATTGTCCCGGTTGCTAGGGAGTGTAGAGTCACATGGGGTAACCAAATTGTCCCGGTTGCTAGGGAGGGTAGAGTCACATGGGGTAACCAAATTGTCCCGGTTGCTAGGGAGTGTAGAGTCACATGGGGTAACCAAATTGTCCCGGTTGCTAGGGAGTGTAGAGTCACATGGGGTAACCAAATTGTCCCGGTTGCTAGGGAGTGTAGAGCCACATGGGGTAACCAAATTGGCTCAGTTGCTAGGGAGGGTAGAGTCACATGGGGTAACCAAATTGTCCCGGTTGCTAGGGAGTGTAGAGTCACATGGGGTAACCAAATTGTCCCGGTTGCTTGGGAGTGTAGAGTCACATGGGGTAACCAAATTGTCCCGGTTGCTAGGGAGGGTAGAGTCACATGGGGTAACTAAATTGTCCCTGTTGCTAGGGAGGGTAGAATCACATGGGGTAACTAAATTGTCCCGGTTGCTAGGGAGTGTAGAGTCACATGAGGTAACCAAATTGTCCCGGTTGCTAGGGAGGGTAGAGTCACATGGGGTAACCAAATTGTCCCGGTTGCTAGGGAGGGTAGAGCCACATGGGGTAACATAGAGAGCATTGGGAATTGGGCGTTCCAAATTAGGGAGAAATAAACATTTGTAATGCTAATAATATACTTAAATGTAATTAGATGAATTAAAAGACAGTAACTTTAATCTGATTACAAGAATTTAAAATGCAACACGTTACACTACTATATTTTTTGCCATAAAAGTAACTAGATTACAGTTACTAATTACTTTGTAATCGCATTACACCCAACACTGGTACTGACAAACTTTAATTAACATTAAAATAAAAACTGACCTTTCTGCCATTCTTTACTCAACCTCGTCGTTCAAAACCAGTATGACTTTTTTTAATAAAAAGGCTTTTACATACATTTTTGGATTTTTTATTGGGAAAAATATTCAATATCTTCACGGTTACACTATTAGTGTCACCAAACTGTCCTTTTCTGCATATCGCGGTGCCGTTTTGTGGTCCGTTCTGCATAACGCGGCGGCTCATTTTTCCTTGTCGTGGCCCATTCGGCACATTTCGCAGCCGACACACAGGCCCGCTCGGTTCTCCAAATAGCCAGTCCACACCAAAGTGCGTTGGCCCACCGGGAAAATGCCCGGTATGCCAGATTACCTGTCCAGCCATTACCATTATTACTGCTAAATATGTAAGAAGTGCTCAACACATGAATTGCAATAGCACATTATTCCCAAACTAAATGTTGTATAATAACCAGCAGGAGACCCTGGATGTGTGAACTGAATTTGGTGACACTACAATGTGTAACAGTGAAGTTATTGAATATTTTTGCAGTATCGCTTTTCGGTTATGCACTTTGCAGACGGTCCCTTGGCTCTCTCAGCAGCTGAGATGTCGTTTGTATTTTAAGAAAGTTTCTGTAATTAGTTATTGATCCGGGAAGTTCGAATCTGTGAATATATTTCCAACTTTACCGGACTTTGAAGCTGGCATGCAAGCAAGAATGGCTTGTTTATAGCTTTGCAAGATTTGGGCTGTCGGAAGTTGCGCATACAGGATGCACTGCGGTGCAAGGCAAAATGTATTGTGTTCAGTGTCAGTGTTTTTGTTGAATGTGTGAAAGTCAAAGAGATTTGAGAATGGACCCCCATTCTTCCGCACCCCCCTGACAATACCTTGCCCCCCCCCCCCCCCCCCCCAATATATAAATAAACAAACAAGCAAATGATCGACTGGTCACTCTAGGAAGGTTCCCTATATATATATACAGTATATACTCAAACCAGCCCGTCTGGCACCAACAATCATGCCACGGTCCAAATCACTGAGATCACAATTTTTCCCCATTCTGATGGTTGATGTGAACATTAACTGGAGCTCCTGACCCATATCTGCATGATTTTATGCTCTGCACTGCTGCCACACGATTGGCTGATTAGATCATCACATGGATGATTGTTGGTGCCAGATGGGCTGGTTTGAGTATTTCTGTAAAGATGAATATCCATAGCTTACAATCGCTTCATGAACATCAGCTATGAATATCTATGAGCTGTGTTTTCGCAAACGTCAACACGCCTAGATGAATATTCATGAGCTAAGCCTTTTCCGTAGTAGAATTCATCATGAAGTCCCTCTCCGGATGTGTTCACTGCAGGCGGTATTGATCCAGCAGCTCCTCTCCAGCAGCCGCGGTGAGGTGAGCGAGTCAGAGCGGCTCTGACAGCAGCATCATGGCGGAGCAGAGTGACTCCCCGGCGGCCGTCCAAACCCTGCAGCCGGCGGCGCTCACCACCACCAGCACCACCACCACCATCTGGCCCATTGTCAAGGAGGCGTACGAGCTGCAGGAGGTGATCGGTGAGTTACGGGCTCGCGAGTTGGGTTGGACGTGAGTTTGAGCGCGTTTGTGGATGGAGTTTGTTGTTTTGGTGCGTGTCATAGAGAGAATGAGGGCCTACCGGCTTTTTCAGATGCACTGCCGATGACAGTAATGCAATGCGGATGTGACATGTCGCAATAATGTCTTTACTTATTAAAAGGTGTAGCATGCATAATGCGGAAATTAGGTTATTTTTATAAGATGCAATGTCATGTTTAGGAACAGACAGTGCGCGTGCTATTTCCTTCACTGATCCATGATGCTGCTTTCTAATGAAATATGTCCAAGACATCAGGAGGCAACTATGTAACAGTATGCTATTATGACAAATACTATATATATATATATATATATGGTTATAAAGCAAATATTATGGTTAAAGCGGGGCAGGTTGTCACAATGGAACTTGAGTTGAAACAAACTATAATAGGCTTTCTTGCAAAATGTAAACAGTAACATAATTATAAAAGCACAAAAATGCTGGTAAAGTTAAAAAACAAACAAATTGTAAATGATTGTACACATTTATGACACGTAAAACACATTTGCCTCTGTAAAATTGTGACAACTAGCCCCGACTTGACTGAACAAAAGTGCCCTTAATAACACAGTTCAACTTTTTAGTTAAAATAAAGTTGTTTCACTATATAGTTGAACCTTGCCTCCTCAATGTATGCCGGTGTTGATTTATTGTGTTCACCTGTTTGCCCAACAGCTATAGCAAAAATAAGGATATAATTCACAAATATTATATATTTTAAGAGGGGTTTGAACTAGGTGTTTGAAACCAAAATGGAAAGCCACTGCTAGAGAAAACAAACATTTTAGTAATTGGACATTTGGCTCAAAAACTTTGAGATATAGCTCTTGCGACAACTTCCTGATAATAGGCTGATATTGTGTTCTATAGTGATTCTGCAGTAATCAGGCAGGTTTTCTGATCAGCACTTCTGCTGGCTCTTGCACTCCTTCGCACTGTCTGTCAAATTCTGAGGTGTCAATTATCTTCACACTGCAACCAATGCATTTGGGTCGCGTTCCGCTCACGACGCCCTCTGCTGGTTGTATTGTGCATGTTACTTCTAATCCAATTATCACTGGCTATTAAAGGGACAGTTCACCCCAAAATGAAAATTCAACAGAACTTCATATTTTTCCAAACCTGTTTGATCTTATTTGTTCTGTATAGCGCAAAAAGAGTTATTTATGAGCAGAATGTCCACTCTTTTTCCCATTTAGTGAATGGTGATCATAGCTGTAAAGCTAGATTTTCAGTGAATAACTACTGAAATTCCAGTCTGTTCCTCGCACAGGGCCATCATATGGCTTCAGAAGACTTGGAATATAGCATACCATTCAAATGAACTACTTTTATGATACTTTATGTTGCTTTTTGTCCTTGTTATAGCCTGTCAGACTCTGATGCCCATACACTTCCATTGTAAGAAAGACAGGGTTTCTGCGGAAAGTCTTACAATGTCTTCTGTCATTTAAGGTCATAAAAAGATTTAAATATCTTAAATGGTATAACACAAGTCTTAATTATCATTTAAAAAAAGGTCTTAAATTTGGGAACGAAAAGAAGCTCATAATGTTTCCAGCATTTTCAGAGCGGTTCATAATTATGACATTTATGAGAAGTAGAGGTTGATCGATTGTGGATTTTGCAGATGTGACAACTAAGGTGGTGGAATAGGCAGATAACGGTTTAATAGGTCAATAGCTTTTAAAATCGAGTTATAGAATTAAATAAAAAATATTCTTATTCTTTCTTTACTATGACGGGCACAGACATGGAGGCTACAAGAGTCCAAAATAAATACAATCCAAGATGAAGTTTATTTTTAACAAAAATCCTTATAATAATAATAATAATAATAATAATCATTATTATTAACAATAATAATTGGTGCATAAAGAGGGACCTTTAACTATAAACAAGCCAGAATCACACCAGTGACTATTCTGAAAGTTACAGTGGTCAGTGGCAGGGGTGGGGAACCTTTATCCAGGTTGGGGCAATTGGTGCATTTACAAAATTATTAGCATGCCATACAATTGCTTGCAATTTCTGGATGTGGGTTGAAATGAACATACGCATTCCGTTACATGCTCACGCACACAAAAAAAAGGTATTTCTATGATGCAATATTTTGCGTTGTTATTATTATTAATATTTTTTTATTAATTATTATTTATTTATTTTTACAATTATTGGAATCACAGCCTTTTATTTTGCTTTTCAAATTATTTCTCGAATGGTCTCGCGGGCACGGTAAAGTCCCCTGCTCTATAGTTAAGTTGGATATTTACCTTTTTATAGCCTATATATTCACCACATATACATGTATATACTGTATATACACACGCATACAAAACGTTTCATCTGAACGAATAATGAAAATAAAAACAACTATCGGCACCAGTAGTTACAAATAGCAACTATCGGCACTGATTAATTGGTAAAACCGATAAATCGGTCTACTTTAATGACAAGTGATCACTGATTATCTACTGCTGATGAGTTACGCCAATGTTTTCTGAGAGTGTTTATATTGGAAGACATTATATATGATTGTAAGAGTTTCCCTTCTCTTTTAATGAGCAGCTGGAAGCTGTGAAACTCAGACATTTTAAAATAAGAGTCCTGCGTTATGCAGCAAAAGCATTTCTGGTTTTTGGTAATTTAGTTGCACAATAAACTGCACCCGGGTGATTCTTTAATTTAATTTGGACTCTTGTAGCGTCTGTCTGGTCCACCCAGTCACACGAAGGAACGATTTAAAAACAAAAAAAAAATATATATAGTATTCATTTATTTGTTCAGTTCTTAAAAAAGGTCTTAAAAAGTCTTAAGTTTGATTTGAAAAACTCTGGAGCAAACTTTAACGTTAAACGAAGACCTTTAATGGGGTCATATCATGAAGAATTCATTTCCTTGATGTTTTGAGACAAAAGAGTTCATTGTACTATGAACTTTCATTTTCAGATGTCAAACTAGTTAAAAAGGATCGTATGTTGAAACAAAGCTGCAAAAATAGCTTGTCTGCTTGCAACATTTTGATGTCAGGTAGATAATGCATTTGAACTTTTCTTTCTTTCTTTCTTTCTTTCTTTCTTTCTTTCTTTCTTTCTTGCATGCATTTAAGCTGAATTCTCAAGCCCATATAAAAACGTGGTAGAGTCTGACTGCTTTTTTATGGCACACTGCCCACAGATATGTGTCTCTCAAAGTAAATAAATAAATAAGAAGTCTGTCTTCATGGCTCAGGGCCATAGAAATGACGTGATGAGGGTGGTTGAGATGTAGTATGTAAGCAGTATGCTATCAGTTCAGATAAGAGCCGGCATTATTGAAGCACTTCTCTATAGTTTCTGTGCACTTCTGCTAATCAGTACAGTGTGTATTCAGGAGCCCCTCTTATCTGTCAGCGCAGTTGGCAGAGTGACATTTGTGTATGTGTTTCTCTCTCTCTCTGTGTGTGTGTGTGTGTGTGTGTGTGTGTAGACAGTCTCAAAGTACTATATCTTATGTGAATTAACAATTGACAATTAATATGGTTTTATGCATTAATATTGACTAGTGCAGTATTTCATACAAAGCTTATAAATGTATGCTACCAAATACAAGTCCTTTGTCAAGTATGTTTTAAGTAGGTCATTATTTTATTTACATTACTGGCAACTTTTTTTCCATGTCAATTAGTTTTTGTATGTATTGATTAATGGTTGACCGATATGGATTTTTAATGGCAGATTGCTGATACATTATGTAGAAAATAGTGGCCACTGGCTGATATAATGCCTGCGCAGTAGGGCTGCACAATTCATCGAAAAAAACAACCGAGATTACAATTACAGCTGTCATAATTACATAATCGTTAAAAGTGTCAATTACAGTTTTCCATTTTGGTGTACTCCCATTGCACCAAAATTATAATTTTTTTTGTGCATGAATGGAGAATCAAATCTGATACTGTGTACAATTTATTAAAAATATGAATAAAACCATCCATCCATCCACATTCAACCGCTTATCCGAAGTCGGGTCGCGGGGGGCAGCAGCTCCAGCAGGGGGCCCCAAACTTCCCTATCCCGAGCCACATTAACCAGCTCTGACTGGGGGACCCCGAGACGTTCCCAGGCCAGTGTGGAGATGTAATCTCTCCACCTAGTCCTGGGTCTTCCCCGAGGCCTCCTCCCAGCTGGACGTGCCTGAAACACCTCCCTAGGGAGGCACCCAAGGGGCATCCTTACCAGATGCCCAAACCACCTCAACTAGCTCCTTTCGACGCAAAGGAGCAGCGGCTCTACTCCGAGCTCCTCACGGATGACTGAGCTCCTCACCCTATCTCTAAGGGAGAAGCCCGCCACCCTTCTGAGGAAGCCCATTTCGGCCGCTTGTACTCGCGACCTAGTTCTTTCGGTCATGACCCAACCTTCATGACCATAGTTGAGGGTAGGAACGAAAATTGACCGGTAGATCGAGAGCTTTGCCTTCCGGCTCAGCTCTCTTTTCATGACAACGGTGCGATAGAGCGAGTGCAATACCGCCCCCGCTGCCCCGATTCTCCGCCAACCTCTCCATTGTCCCCTCACTCGTGAGCAAGAACCCGAGGTACTTGAACTCCTTCACTTGGGGCAATACCTCCTTCCCTACCTGGAGTACACACTCCGGGTGAATAACACATGCAAAATAAATCAAATGACTTTTATGTATAGATTTGACTGTTTTTGCCTTGTCCCAGGCCATGACTTTCAATTTTAAACTATGAAAAATCCACAAAAAAAGAGGGAAATAAACAGACTATTTCAATATCTATTTCTAACAATCTTTAAAAAAAAAATGACTGTCCCAGAGTAATTTATGATAAAAGTGTCAGTGATGAGCATGAAAAATGTATATACTGCATACTGTATACCGTACACAACAGCCATGATGTGTATGTACATTGCAAAATTATTAAAATTCTTATTATCATTGCATGTAAGATAAATAAGACATGAAATTGCTGAATTGTAAAAACAAAAGAAAAACACTGAAAATGTGGATTATTATTGTTAAGGCTATCTGTACATTTTAGAAATGACACATGACCAGTTCTGTTAATAAGTCAATCAGGCACTATTAATTAATTGTCCTGGCAGATATTCTGTATCTGTCTATCCCTAGCGTTTATGCATTGGCGATATTATATGCAAAAACAAGCCAAATGTAATTTCAGCTGATACAGGAAAAATAACAGCTTTATATTGCAAATGTATTGCATGCAATTTGTCTCCCTTACAGCAAAGCTACATTTCACAACAACACACACGTATGTTTATTATCGATCCTGTAAGCACATCATATGATCAGCTGCACCTGTTGTGCACACGCTTTTATATTCCAGAGGGCATGTTTACTGTCTGCCTTTCATCTAGAATAATGTCTTTGGCACAGCCCATGTATTGTTCATTAGAGATGTCTGTGTTGTGCTTTGTAGGTAGTGGAGCCACAGCAGTGGTCCAGGCAGCTCTGTGTAGTCCTCGACAGGAGCGCGTGGCCATCAAGAGAATCAACCTGGAGAAATGCCAGACCAGCATGGATGAGCTGCTGGTGAGAAACAACAGGTTTTACCATGCTAATGCATATGCACGCACACACACACACACACACACACACAGAAGTTGTCACAACTAATAATGATTTTCAAATGGGTGTCCCGAACGCTGTGTGGTATTGGTTGGAAAAACAGATAAAACTGCCCCAAACTAAAACAAAATACAGGTATACTTTTTGAGGGGAAACTGTTTGAAAATAGTCTTTATTTTCCTATTTTCCCTGTTAAACACTGTGTATCAAGAGTGCAAGAGTACAGCGTCTTCTAATCATTCATAATGCATTTCTTGCATTAAAATGCTTTTGAATAAATATATTGTGCTTCCATTAAATGCAGTGTAAGGTATTTGCTATCGTACTCATAAAATAAATTCTTCTTAGTGTTTACCCTGCCGTCCTTAACATATTTGTAGTCAAGACCAGAATGAGAAAATGTACTCTTTTAAAATACATTTATTTAGTCTTCTTATATATTTTTCATATCTGTCAAAGACACACATGCTTCTCTCGCCATGCACTGTCCCTGCTGTAATCATTTTCACACATGCACACATACACACACACACACACACACACACACATACGCAAACAAACATTTCCTCAGCAGGCGTCTCACCCCGACACGTGTGACTTGTTTTCGATTGATCTTTGTTTTGGTGCAGTGAGAGTAGAGACTGATGGTTTGATTAATGTGTTCTGCCGCGAAAGCAACTTTATTCCCGCAGATGGGAATCTACTTCAAACATCTCAGAATTACTCTCGAATCGGCAGACACAGAAATATGTGTTTGTGTAAATTTATGCTGAGAAACAATCAGAAAATGTGTAATGCGTTTTTTCAGTTTTCTTCAGGGTTTGATGCTACAGTCCTTTGTAAAATCTAATAATATTGCTGCATGTCAAACTCCTTAAATGTGATGTAGACTCAGCCAATTGCAGAAGCAAAACAGGTTTTACTATACACCAGAGTAATTAAAACCTGCTTTGAAACACACATTTAAAAACGGCTTTAGTAATGAAGCATTGATTAGCATAATTTGATTTGCACGGTATACTAAAAAGTCTTCTCAAAATGCTTAGCTAATCCGAAAATTAGAAAGTGCTAATTTTCCATACATGAAGATGGTGTTTTTGTGATTCCCATTATTATCATTAGATTCCTATTACTGTAATATCCCAGCAAACAATTTTAGGTTCTGGGAACGTTCTGGGAACGTTAGTTTTTGGTTCCCAGAACGTTCCCAGAAAGTTCCCTATTGGTGATCCAGGAAAGTTTTCTTAACGTAAATAGAACGTTCCCTTAAGGTTAGGGGAACGTTCTGGAAACTTTATGGGAATGTAAAAAAAGACTTTGCCAATCAATGAGCGCTCTCTACTGCCTGATAATGGTCATGTAATTAAGCATTTGATCACTGCTGTTAAAGCAAACATTTGCAACCTTTTAATTTGTTTAAGAAAAATAGAACCTAAAATAACCTACAGGGAACATTCCCAGAACGTTCCTGTTTGGTTCCCAAAAAAATAACCAAATGGGAAGCATACGGGAACGTTCTGGGAACGTTCTGTGTTTGCTGGGATGGTCGTTTTTAGAATAGATTAGTAGATTTACTTATTAGTACTTATTACTGCACGGTAGTAAAAAATAGTGTAATACAACGATCACACAAATTACAGATTGAAAAATGTGGTGCAACAAATACACCACAAAGTATGCATGCTTTTTTGTTGCATTGCAGTAATTCAAATTTGGGAAGAACATGTGCTTTAATTGTCACCAAAATGTCATCCAAAATGTCTAATGGTGCTTAAAACAGGCTAATAGTGTTTTTTTATTTTGGGTGGTGATATACAACATGCAACATGCATTAGAAAGCACATGGACATAATAAAGCACATGCATTATAAAGCAAGACCCAATACCTTCATCTGTCTCCACAGAAAGAGATTCAAGCTATGAGCCAGTGTAACCATCCAAACGTGGTCACCTACTATACTTCATTTGTTGTGAAAGATGAACTCTGGCTAGTCATGAAACTCCTGAGTGGAGGTGTGTGGAATGTTTTCAATTGCACCACGATGTTACATATTTGTTTTGCTGTTTTTAATATTGGATATTGCAGGCAGTTTCATCAAGTATTTAAAGGGTTCGTTCACCCAAAAATGATCCCATAATATACTCACCCTCAAGCCATCCTAGGTGTATATGACTTTCCTCTTTCAGTCAAATACAATTGGATTTATATATAAAAATATCCCGGCTCTTCCAAACTTTATAATTGGATTGAATGGTACCTTAGATTTTGAAGCCAAAAAAAGCCCCAAAAGGTAACAGCCGTCCGCGTGTTCACTGGCTTCCTCCATCCTCTGTGCTTTCATGTTCGTCACTTCTCACCGGAGCTTACGCTACGCCTACGTCATACGCCGGAACTCGACTCTCTCGTGCACATGCGGACGGCCGTTACCGGAAGCCAGTGATTATAGTTTATAAAGATATAATTATGGATATTTTTTAATATAACTCAGATTGTGTTTGTCTGATAGAAGAAAGTCATATACAACTAGGACGGCTTGAGGGTGAGTAAATTATGGGATCATTTTAATTTTTGGGTGAACTGACCCTTTAATGTGTACAATGCCTCCTCCTTTTTGGACACTTAAATGTCTTAATTTCACTGCATCAGTCAACAAAATATCAAATCATGTAGCATTTACAAACAAATAATTTTTTTCTTGAAAAGTGTGCTTGTGCTATCTGTCTTTAAAATGAATGTTGTTAATGTAGTGTTATCTGATGCAATGGAATTTTTAAGTGTTACTTACACTGGCGGCAAAAAGTTTGGAATAATGTACAGATTTTGCTCTTATGGAAAGAAATTGATACTTTTATTCACCAAAGTGGCAAGTGATTAATTGATTTCAATGTATAGTCAGGACATTAATAACATGAAAAATTACTATTAACATTTTAAAAAATGTTCAGAACTTCTTAAACTACTTCAAAGATTTCTCATCAAGAAATCCTCCACATGCAGCAATGACAGCTTTACAGATCCTTGTTATTCTGGCTGTTAGTTTGTCCAGATACTCAGGTGACCTTTCACCCCACACTTCTTGTACCACTTGCCATAGATGTGGCTGTCTTGTCGGGCACTTCTCACACACCTTACAGTCTAGCTGATCCCTCAAAAGCTCAATGGGGTTAAGATCCGTAACACTCTTTTCCAATTATCTGTTGTCCAATGTCTGTGTTTCTTTGCCCACTCGAACTTTTTCTTTGTGTTTTTCTGTTTCAAAAGTGTCTTTTTCTTTGCAATTCTTCCCATAAGTCCTCCTGAGTCTTCTCTTTACTGTTGTACATGAAACTGGTGTTGAGCGGGTAGAATTCAATGAAGCTGTCAGCGGAGGTCATGTGAGGCGTCTATTTCTCAAACTAGAGACTCTGATGTACTTATCCTCTTGTTTAGTTGTACATCTGGTCTTCCACATCTCTTTCTGTCCTTGTTAGAGACAGTTGTGCTTTGTCTTTGAAGACTGTAGTTACAGCTTTAGATGAAATCTTCAGTTTTTGTGGCAATTTCAAGCATTGTGTTGCCTTCATTACTCAAAACAATGAATGTCTGATGAGTTTCTAGAGAAAGTTGTTTCTTTTTTTGCTATTTTTGACCTAATATTGATCTTAAGACATGCCAGTCAATTGCATACTGTGGCAACTCAAAAACAAACACAAAGACAACGTTAAGCTTCATTTAACAAATAGCTTTCAACTGTGTTTGATATAATGGCAAGTGATTTTTTTAGTACCAAATGATCAATTTATCATGATTACTCGAGGATAAGGTGTTGGAGTGATGCTGCTGTCTAGATTTGATCAAAAATTACTTTTTTCTAATAGTGATTAATAGGTGCTGTTTTTTACATCAGTAATGTCCTGACTATAATTTGTGATCAGTTGAATGCCACTTTGGTGAATTAAAGTACCAATTTCCTTCCAAAACAGCAAAATCTCTACATTATTCCAAACTTTTGGCTACCAGTGTAAGTGCAAAATAATTTTTGGGGGCACTGTATGTATTTATACTTTGTGTAGACTTGCAGACATTTAGTGTGGTACAATGTTTTTATTCATTCAGGATCAGTGTTGGACATCATAAAGCACAATTTCAATAAAGGAGAACATAAAAACGGTGTCCTAGATGAATCCACAATAGCGACCATATTGAAGGAAGTGCTGGAGGGATTAGATTATCTACACAAAAATGGGCAGATTCACAGGTAAGAAATCCATCCATCCATCCATCCATCCATCCATCTACAGTGTCTCCCCTCACTCCATCCATCCATCCATCCATCCATCCATCGATCCATCCATCTACAGTGTCTCCCCTCACTCCATCCATCCATCCATCCATCCATCCATCCATCCATCCATCCATCCATCCATCCATCCATCCATCCATCCATCCAGTGATCTGCAAAGTGTACCAGACATTATTCAGTTGGTCAAGTCTGCTGTAGCTACAAAAGACTAGTATAAAATATGCCTTAATTAAGTTCCTCTGTATGCCAAGTGAACGAAAATACAGTACTAATGAAGTATTTTGACTCCAGGCCATCACTGTTATAAAAATGCTTTGAAAAATTCATAAACATGTTGATTAATTCTTCAGCCTCTGGCGTTATTGTTAATGTTTAAGATTATAATAAAGGGTGACATGGCTGTGCTTTGTCTTGGTTTGACCTCAGGGACGTGAAAGCGGGTAATATTCTACTAGGGGAAGATGGATCGGTGCAGATCGCAGGTTTGTAACTCAACACTTCGCTTTACTTTCATATTAAATCACCTTTAAATTGGCTGAAATGTGTCAAACTTTTTAAATGTTCCACTTCAAGCCGAACAGGTTTACTGTTTTTACTGTTTGTCAAATTTTCATCAGCATAACAATTATAGTTATATTGCAAAATTAACATGATAAAGACATTTACAAGAATATCAGGCTTTTTCTACAAAGATGTTAACATGGTCACTGTCACAAATTTGCCTATAGATCTAGAAATAATGCAGAATCTTCTATATATCTTTAATGTTATTAAATATCCTTAAACTCTGTTATATACCATTTAAATTGTATTATATTATATTAATTTGAGTTATATTTCTACATTTCCATGAAAAATAAATTTCCATGAAAACCTGACTTTTTGTTCAAAGTTACATTTTTTTGCTTATATAACAAATTTGCTTATTGATCTAGAAATATTTGTTCTTAATTTTTTGTTAATGCTTTTATTTCCTTAATGTTTTTAAAAATCCTTAAACTCGGTTATATATTCTGTTCTATTCTATTCCATTACACACACACACACATATATATATATATATCTATATATATTAGGGCTGTCAATCGCTAACATTTTTTAATTGAATTAATTACATGGTGTCCCGATTAATTAATCGCATTTAATAGCATATACAATTATTTGTTTATACATGTTTATATATATATATAAAGATATTCAGATAATTAAAATGTATTACATTCTTGTAGCAGAAGAGTTAATCATTGATAAGACAATAAAAAAGCAGCTTTAGAGTACAATGTATTGTTTACTACCATATTATTGATCATAAGTCAATCATTGACACACAGTTCACAGCAATCCATTACACAAGTGAATTTATCAATCAGTTGGAGATTTATTATGAGGGCTTGTTTAAGGACCCGTCAATGTACACCTGCATCAGACATGCTTGTGTAGCGTCTCGGGTGCGTTGTGTCATAAACATAAAATGTTTAGGTCACTGTGTCAAGTTAAATATAATTTACTACTCTTTCTTTAAACACATCTTGAGATCTCTTAGTTCAAATTTGCGCTCCATCAAGTGTTTTGAATGCAAGAGCGTAACGCATGTTTGTGTTGTTGCTACTGAAGTGTTTTCTTCACTGTATAAACTGTGTGTTGCTCATACAGCTGAAGTTTCACTTACTGCCCTCTGGAGTAAACAGGTGGTACTGCAAGCTTACATTTCTCAGGAATCTTCCTTATTACGGTCTGGGGGCATGCAATTATTTGTGTTATTTCTTTTGACGCGTTTTTTTCTAAAATTAATCACACTGAATTAACGCGTTAAATATATATATATATATATATATATATATATATATATATATATATATCATAACAGCATCCTGTTGCCACTGAGAGGCTAGGTAGTGGGAGAATTTCCTTGACTTTTTTGCGACCGCGCTTCCTACTCAACGAAATGCAAAGCTGTTGCCTGTCTTGAGTCACGTTTTATTGTAATGAGGCATATGAAACCTGCACTGCAAATACATAACATGGATAAATTAGTTCAACAGAAAGTTAGCTTTCCCAGTACTCACCCCCTCCCTCAACACCAAACAACCAGCAAAGGGGTCATAATAAAGGAAACAAAAGTGTTCACCTGTGCCCACGTGACAGTAAATAAGTAATGAAAAATAACAATTAATTACTGCTCCTATATAGTATATTATATTAGATTATACTCCACCAATGAACAACCATTTCAACATAAAAATGCAAATACATTTTTTTTATGGAATTGAATAAATACAAAATAAAAAAATCCTAAATTGCTCTAAATTAGACCAGTGAATTCTTCATATTGAGTCACATAATTATTTCAGCTGCTGACAGTTATTTATAACCATGAGTTAATTAAGCTTGCTTTAACTGTGAAAGTGGCGCTGTAATTAGTATTGTTTGTCACTCTCTCTATCTATAGATAAAAAGCAACATTAATGGGTCTTAAGAGAGATAGATAGTTTTATTACTTTTCAAAGTTCATGGCAATTAGCTTGAATTACAGTCAACAGCAGGACTGCACAAGCTATAACCTAGAACTGATTGCCTCAAACAGTCAAGCCACTTTTCACAAGTTAGATGTGGTTTGATTATAAGTGATAATATATTTTCCACACTCCATTTTTTGTCATCTGTTGCAATTTGTTTGATGAATTTAAGAGTTAAAGTGTATTGTTTTTGAGGCATAAAAGGAGAGCAGAAAAACAGGACTGAGGCACATTGATCGTAATGTGGAGAAGTGTTAACTTCCCGTATGGGGCTTTTTCCCTCCCTGGGGGAAAATGGGCTGATCTAGTTCTAGGATATTGATCGGTTTTATGTAACAGGGGTTTCCACAAATGACCCCGGCTCAGCTTTGTTGAGATTGTTTCGTATAAGAATCATTTCTGTTCAAATGTTTGACAGAAATATTAAGGGATACTAAGGGATTGTTCACCCAAAATGAAAATTCTATCATTATTTACTCACCCTCATGATATCCCAGGTGTGTATGACTTTATTTATTCACCAGAACACATTTGAAGAAAAATAATAATGTATCTCAGCTCAGAAGGTCCTTAAAATGCAAGTGAATGGAGATTTCTCTTTTGAAGCTCTACAAATCAACACGATCGCCTGCGGTGCGGTGATCAATTTTTAAGTACTTTTGTTAGCTCTAAATCATGCCTCGGTTGTGCAGCGGTAAGCGAGTGTGACGTAATCGCATTTGCATTTGAAAGATGCAAGAACTGACACGTGCACGTCTATTTGCATCGGTTTGTTTACTCACAATGGTGCGTTTATGTGCTTATCCTGGATGTCTCAACCGATTACTTCTGTATCCATGGCAACGTGAATACTTCACGTATGGATGACGTTTATGCTGACTGTCTGTGATTTTTGGAGCTTCAAAAGAGAAATCATCATTCAGTTGCATTTTAAGGTCCTACTAAGCTGAGATATTTTTCTTCAGTTGTGTTTTGGTGAAGAAAGAATGTCATGCATGCTGGGATATCATGAGGGTGACTAAATAATGAGAGAACATTTGCACACACACACCCAAGGGTGAACCTCACCCAACCTGTCAGGGATTTATTTCACCCCAAAGTCAAAAGAAAAATATAAGAAACTCTATAGAAAATGAATGCCGTTTTTAAAACTAATGAGACAATTAAACACATTTCCGCCCCAAATTCTCGTTACTATTATGCATCCACACTCAAAAAAGATTTGCACTTTTCAATTACATAACATAATGCCATAAAATTGAATTAAGCAATCTTTTTTTCGCAAATGTTATTCATTATATAGTGTTAAACATTGCACAATTCAATTTGATGACATGTTATTATGAAATTGTAATGTGCAAATTTTATTATCGTTTTGTGGTAGCTCAGCGGTTAAGGCTCTGGGTTACGGACCGAAAGGTCGGGGGTTCAAGCCCCAGCTCCGTCAAGATACCACTGTTGGGCCCTTGAGCAAGGCCCTTGACCCTACCTGCTCCAGGGGCGCTGTTTCATGGCTGACCCTGCGCTCTGACCCCAGCTTAGTTGGGATATGCGAAAAAACTGCATTTCATTGGCTCTGTTGAATCTTAAATTGTTACTGTAGTAAACATAGTACATTTTGTGGTTACTATGGTATTATTAATACCACGGTTCAACCATGGTTACTTAAGTAAAACCATGGCTAATTTTAAATAATAATATCTGATTTTTATGTTATAGGAATTGTATTTATTTATTTGAATTACGGTAACAAGGATTGGAGGTTAATGTGCTAAGCTGTTGTGAAAATAATGACACTTCTTTTTCCTAAAAATAGACGTTGTTGTCTTAATGCAAAATGTGTTTACTTATTTATTTATTTAGGGTGAAATATGACCTAGACATGTTCTTGGCAGTTCTTGTGAGATTCTTGAGATAAGGTCAGCAATCCAACATCCTGACAAAAATGTTACATAACAATATTTACATATCATAAAAGCATTACATTCAATAATAATATATCCCTTGTCATAGCACACTAGTGTCAAAGATCATCGCATATAGTGTCAATGTAATCTCAACTTTTTCTACATTAGATAGAAAGTTCAACCAACTTTTATAACAGAGTTTGTCTGACAAAATGCAAGTTGTATATTTTACAGTGCAGAACTAAATGTTACTGCTCATAGTATGGACCTTAGTAAGGGAAGAAGGCACATTTCATTTGATGTGATTGAAAACAAAGCTTTGATAGATAACCATACAGCCTGTTAAAAATGTCTTCATATCTTTGGTCCCATTCAGTTTTCACGATCCAATGCTGCGTTTCAAGGCTGAACGATTGGCACCAAACTATGCGACAGTGCAACCCACTGAATGAGCAGTACTTTTATCGCTTACCGCCTCATTTTCATCCGTGTCTGATTTAAAATTGCTCCTATTCTGACTAAAGTCCATTTAAACATTCACATTCAAAGTTGCCATTTAAAGTCAACATTTCTCAATAGATATATTCGATTTTTTTTTTGTGGCTCTTTTGGTCCATCAGACTTTGCTGAGGATATTAATCGTTTGGAATGATTCACCTCATAGATTTTGGTGTAAGTGCTTTTCTGGCCACTGGTGGAGACGTCACGCGACACAAAGTGAGGAAAACGTTTGTGGGGACTCCGTGCTGGATGGCACCTGAGGTAATGGAGCAGGTGAGTTTGCTCAACAAACAAAAGTTTGTATTTTCAGCATAATATTATATATAGCAGCTATATTTTTGCATCTAATAATCAAACTTTCAGTTACCAGTGTCATGTATCTGCAGGTACGGGGTTATGACTTCAAAGCTGACATTTGGAGTTTTGGAATCACTGCCATTGAACTGGCGACAGGCTCTGCGCCGTACCACCGGTACCCTCCTATGAAGGTAAACATAATGGATGGCTATTCATACAAACGGCTTTAAATGCTGCCTCAAAATGGCCTTTTGAAGCTGCTTTCAAAAGCCCTTATCTCACAAGAGAAAAAGTTTATTCCATTTTATTCAATCCGTCATTCAATTTTATTTATATTTTATTTAAGATGTATTTATTTTAATCCCTGGCACAGTAGAAGGGAAGCAGTTAACTAGAAGTAGCATTTAACGGGTAGTTCACACAAAAATAAACATTCTGTCATTAATTACTCACCCTCATGTTGTTTCAATCCCTTATGCTGTTAATTTCACAAAAGGACACATTTGAAAGAATCTTCACACAGCTCTTTTCCATGCAGCAACAGCTCATAGTGACCACCATAAGGACAAAAAGCACCATCAAAATAGTAACTCTAGTGAAGCCATACAGTAGATTTTGTTTGAACATAGTGAAATATAAGTTGTTATTCACTGATAATTTTACCCTATGCCTTAACTGATGTCAAAACGTCAATGTAGCACTAGTTCAAATATGCTGAATGGACATTTGAGAGCTTTGACGAAGAGGAAGATTTTCAGTGAATAATGACGTACATTTCAGTTTGTTCCTCACATAAAGCTGTCATATGTCTTAAAAAGACTTGGATTAAAGCACATGATTATAGCACACTTTTTATCCTTTTGGAACTTGACAGCCATGGTCACTATGAACTGTTGTTGTATGGAAAAGTGCTGCATGAAGATTCTTCAAAAATGCTAATTTTGTGTTTTACGGAGAAAAAAAATCATTTCAAATAATTTTGGGGATAATATTTCTTTAAGGACTTCTGCTATAGGTTTTTGTAGATCTGATCCTGCCTCTTCTGTTGCAGGTTTTAATGCTCACGCTCCAGAATGATCCTCCAACCATTGAGACTGGTGTGGAGGACAAAGAGATGCTTAAGAAATATGGAAAATCTTTTAGAAAACTCATATCCATGTGCCTTCAGAAGGACCCAGCGAAGAGGTGCATTACTGTGAATCCGAAAACAGTGTCTTATTTGTTGCACAAATTACATAATCGGCATACAACAATTGAGAAAATCGGGTGCTTTTTCTGCCGAATGCGTCGCAGACCACCAAAATATTTATTTCTCTGCATGACCACACATTTCAACAGAGCGCTTGTTGCTAGTGGCAAACATATTGATTTGTAAAGTGTGATGACCATTATGGAATAGCAGCTCATTGAGCATTGCCTTACTTCAAGATGACCAAACACTTTCTATCAGGAAGACTCGCAGAGTGAAATTGAAGACGATATTTATTTGATGAATATAAAACAGAAAATTAATGTCTCTCTTTGGCGTAGGCCCCGTCTGGCGGTCTGAAGTTGTAGTACTCGGAACCGTCATATCCTGCCGGAGATAGGAGGCAGGGGCGAGGAGCCTACCCCCGTGCAGGACGGGACTCAACTGGTGGTGGTGGGGTGATGGAGGTTGCCGTGTTAGCACAGACTTAGATTGTGAGCAGACTTATAAAGCAACGTCTTACATGTGATTGGCTGGGAATTACACCGCTAATGGTGCGATGATATACTAGGTCTTGCCGCTAGAAGTACGCTGCGCTTACATTTCTCGTTTTTGTTCTCTATTTGATCTCTCTGCATCGGGGATGGGCAACTTTTAAGTTTTTTTCTTCTTTCTACCAAGGGGCCAGATTACAAATATGCACTATCACAACGTTCACCCCCTTAATCAATTCCTCATTATTGTGGGTAATGTATGCACGACTAATGCAATGTGTTTTAAAAACATAATCAGATCTTAATAGCACATTTCTTAAAAGTTTTTGACCCTTTTTTTATATTTTACACAAGCAAGAGCGAAAAGGTGATTCTCACGATGTCACAGATTTCATAAAAAAGGTTTTGATGCCAATGTATGTTACCTTTTACATAAGTGAGGTGTGCAGTTCTGGCAGCACTGGTGTACATATCTCTCACACTGTACGTATCTTTGATCAGTTGATCAGTGGTGTAATGGCAAATCAAATAGAAATCTTTAATGACAAATTTCATATCCATGCAAACAAAAGTCATGGGTTTCACCTGCGTACATTTATGTTAGCGCACACTAACAGCACTTTGCTCAATTTACCTTAAATGATGAACAAGTGTAAGATGTTGCATGTTAGAATCTGACTGATCTGCTAAGAACAGAGTAAAATTTTTACGCAAACAAAGAGATTTGAACTTTTGTCTTTTTGTAATGTACACGCATCACAGAAGATTTTTTTATATTTTTTTCTGAAAGTCATGAAAATTCCCACCACAGGGTCATTTCCAGCACATCGAAAAGAAAAATATGGAAATCTCTTCACTAGTACACATCACTGTTTCTTCAGCTTTGAGCATTTTCATGTGTCAGGTTCATTTTTATGCAAATGAAGAGATTTAAACTTTTTTCTTTTTGTAATGGAAAGAAAGGAGGCGGGCATCCTTACCAGATGCCTGAACCACCTCAACTGGCTTTTCTCAATGTGGAAGCATAGCGGCTTTACTCTGAGTTCCTCCCAAATGGCAGTACTCCTCACCCTGTCATGGAGAGTAAGTCCCACCACCCTTCGGAGAAAACTAATTTCAGCCAATTTCAGTATCCTTGATCTTATTTTTTAGGGCATTACCCAGAGTTCATGACCAAAGGTCTCATGCTCCCTTCTTCCCTCACTCTTGAATAAGACCCCAAGATACTTAAACTCCTCCACCTGGGGTACATTTTCTCCCCTTACCTGAAGGGGGCATGCCATCCTTTTCCATGAGAGAACCATGGACTCAGATTGGGAGGTGCTGATCCGCATACCAACTTCTTCACATTCGGCTGCAAACCATCCATGTGATGGTGCCAAAAGGACAAAATTATCTGCAAAAAGCAGAGACAGGTGCCTTCCAGCCCCTATATAGAATCCCCTTCTTATTTCGGCTGTGCCTTAAGAACCTGTCCATGAAAATCACAAACAGGAGTGGAGACAAGGCATAACCTTGGCAGAGCAGTAGTGGCCACGGCACCCCATACTCCCAAAGCACCTCCCACAGAATCTCTCAGGGAACATGGTCGTAGGCCTTCTCTAAGTCCACAAAACACATGTAGACTGGATTGGCAAACTCCCATGCCCCCTCAATTATCTGTGAGAGGGTGAAAAGCTGGTCCAGTGTTCTAGAGCCAGGATGGAATTCACATTGTTCCTCTTCAATCTGAGGTTCAACTATCGGCCGGAGTCTCCTTTCCAGCACCCTGGCATAGACTTTCCCAGGGAGACTGAGAAGTGTGATACTTCGTTAGTTGGCACACACTCTCTGGTCCCCTTTCTTAAAGACGGACTGCCACCCCAGTTTGCCAATCCAAAGGCACTGTCCCCAATGTTCATGCAACATTGCAGAGGTGTGTCAGCCATGATGGCCCCATAACATCCAGGGCCTTAAGCAGTTCCGGGTGAATATCATCAGCTTTTCCACTGAGGAGCTTCCCAACTACCTCCATGACTTCCACCAGGGAAACGGACTCTGTTAGGGAAGCATATCTCTTGAGTTTAGGAGTTCCTCAAAGTGTTCCTTCCACCTCCTAACAATGTCCTCATTTGAGGTCAGAGTTTCTCCACCCTTGCTGAACGCAGCTTGAGCGAGGCTCCTTCAACCCCTCCTGAGCTGACAGATGGTTATCCCAGAACCTCATTAAGGCCAACCGAAAGTCTTTTTCCATGGCCTCCCCAAACTGCTCCCATCCTCTGGACTTTGCACCTGCAACTGTAGCCGCTGCTGCCTTTTTTGCCTGCCAGTACCTATCTGCTGAGTCAGGAGTCCTCGTAGCCAACCAAGCCCTAAAGGCCTCCTTTTTCAGCTTGACGACTTCCTCACCACCGGTGTCCACCAGCGGGTCCTTGGGATGCTGCCATGACTGGCACTAACAAACTTTTGGCCACAGCTGTGCCTGGCTGATTCCACAATGGAGGTTTTGAACCTTATTGAGGAATTTGGTTCCAGAGCCAACGCTGTGAGTGGAGGTGATCCCAACTATATCTAGTTGGTATCTCTCAACCTCCCGCACCAGCTCTGGCTCATTTCTCCACAGTGAAGTTACATTCCACGCGCCAAGAGCCAGTTTCTGACGCAAGGATCTGTGATGCCATGGGCCACCCTGCCCCTTCCTGCTGCCTTAAAGGAATTGCACCTGAACTCCATGTTGGACCTTGTGGGTGGTGGGCCCACATGGCCCCCCTATGTTCCTTTTTCGGGCTGTGCCTGGCTGGGTTATGCTACCCCTAGGCCTGGCTCCAGGGATAGATGACCTTCTTCTGGGCAGGGTAAACGTTCTCCTTTTACTATCTTATATTGGGGGTTTTTGGATTATGTTAGTCTGGATCTTCACCGCAGACCTCTTGGCCATGGGAGACCCTACCAGGAGCATACTGCTCCTGACCATATAGCTCTTCAGATCACTATATCACGCAAGCCCTTCTTCCATGTCAAGAAAGCCCTTCTTCCACATCAAGTGGTGGTGGTGTAGTGGTCTAAAGCACATAACTGGTAATCTGGTAATCAGAAGGTTGCTGGTTCGATCCCCAAAGCCACCAGCATTTGTCCTTGATCAAGGCACTTAACTCCAGGTTGCTCCGGGGGGATTGTCCCTGTAATAAGTGCACTGTAAGTCGCTTTGGATAAAAGCGTCTGCCAAATGCATAAACTTGGTATTAGGGGTGAAATTCTTGGTGTGGTGGAAATGATGGCACAACTATGGGACAGTAATAATTTTTGAAAAATGTATAGAAATCATTTTCCCACAAATTTTTTGGAAATTGTTCATTTATTTTGCTCTTTTTTATCTTAAATGTCATAGCTTTAAACGTGTAAGAATATGTATTTATATAATGAATTTTCATAGTTTTATATTGAAAGTCTAGGTCTGGGACAAGGCTAAAACAGTCAAATGTAAACATAAAATGCATGTGATAAGTACCAAAATTAAATGATGAAGTCTTGGTAAAACATTTTCAAGTCAGTTTTAATCTGACCTTCATACGACATTTAACATTGCTTGTACACAAATGAAAAACAATGTTTTATCAAGACTTTACTTTTTTAAGTCCACAATGCAGAAAGTGTACGAATTTTAAGAAACACCCAAACATTTCTGTGAATGGCATAGACCCAACAAGATTGATTTTATTTTTCATGTTTTTTCATTAATGTTATCTTATCCCTTTTAAAAGGTCACCCTTTTTATTTTGCTATCCTAACTGTGCACAATTGTATTTTGTTAGATCGATTATAGAATTTACGTTAAGCATTGTTTTTCAATGTTGTCCATGACCCAATCAGGACAGAACGGTGACCTATCAGTAAAGAACCAAAAATAAAATCAAAATAACAGTAACAGAAATGGCATGCAGACAAAATCGCGGAAGCAAGTTTGTTTAGGAACAAATATATGCAGATGACCAGTTGCCATGCATATCATCTGTCTCATCAAGTCAATATATTGGACATTGTCTTGGCCTCCCAAAGTATGTGAAGTGTCTTGACGAAAATGTCAGCGTTTACTCCTCTAACTCAGCTTTTTTTAATCTCCACAGGCCCACTGCTGCAGAGCTTTTGAAATGTAAATTCTTTCAAAAGGCAAAGGTATGACGGTATATTCTCCCTCTTTCCTTCAAATGCTTTTGCTGTGGCTTCACAGCAGTTTTTCATTGATACATTTGATGTATTCTTTCCCTCCTTTCTCTGTGTTGTAGAATCGAGAATACTTGATTGAAAAACTGCATAGTAATGGACCAAATATAAGCCAAAGAGCCAAGAAGGTAATGCTGCCTCATTCTTTCTCATGCTTTTATGTTTTTTCTCTCTCATGCTCTCAAATGCACTCTAGCTCTCTCTTGTATGGACCTGAACTTTATTTCTTAAAATGGGGAAGTATTCCCCCCTTAGATGCCTTGTGTCTCTCAAAGACATCAAACATATTACAACTATTGACAATGTTGCTTTTAACAACTCGTATGAAACACTTCACTTGCTTGCTGATGTAATGTTTAAAGCTCGTCATTTATTTTAAGCAATCCTTTACTTATTCAAGTTTATTTACATTTCATCCAGACCTTGAACAGGAGTTGAGTATATACTGTACTGTATGTGTGAAGATGCTTCCTTTACTTTTACTGTGGGACTTTGTCTTTTATTTTACCGTGTCAAAAACACCAATGCAACACTGGTGACAGCACATTCACGCTACAGTGCAATGCAAACAATGTTGTCCAGTAAAAGTATCTATACATCCTTAAAACAAGAAATGTAGTTGAGGTGAAAAATTCCATAAAAGGATTTTTCTTTAACTTTAGACACACTCATCCAACACTTCTTCATCAGGTGCAGGATCAAGGGAAAAAGCATTCAAATAAAACTGAAGAAGTAGATCCACACACTAATATTGTTCCCACAACAGCAACATTTCCATAAAGCATCTCTTCGGCTAAGATCAGCTCGATCGAAACGTTGCTGTTGTTTTCAATCAATAAAAAAAGAACAATTTCAATAAAAAAAAAAAATCAACAAAAGATTTCCCCCACAATGTCATTTACAGCATATCTCAACTTCTGCATTGTGTTTAATAGAATTCAGTGGTGGAAATTATTGTGATGGAATTGAATTTTGGAATAAAAATGTTTTACTTTTTTGTCGTGCTAAGGCTAATTTCATAGCTAACATTTTATGTCTAATAAATACTTCAAATTAAATAATATTTTCACATTTTTTGTGTAATTTGGCATGAATACAGCTTTATTGATAGTGACGTGCAATAGAAATATTCTGCTCACAAATTATTTTTACCTTGAAGTGGGTTTATGAACGTTAAAATACTCACTTTTTCAAAAGTCATAAAGGCAAGGCATAAGCGATATGCATGTAAACATGATTTTAGTGTGATAAAATCACTTAATAACCTTTTCTGTGTAAAGTTATAGCCAATTTTACAACTTGTTGCCATGACGATGTAATGTTGACAAACCCTAAAAACCTAAATTGACTGTAAAAATAACGATTTAAACAACTTTACAGCTCAAATAATACATGCGTTTTAACAGAAGAATTAATGTAAGTGCATTT
Organism: Moxostoma hubbsi; assembly: GCA_032164185.1. Classification (NCBI taxonomy): domain Eukaryota; kingdom Metazoa; phylum Chordata; class Actinopteri; order Cypriniformes; family Catostomidae; genus Moxostoma; species Moxostoma hubbsi. Next base: position 1,652,368 of record JAVLUX010000011.1, on the reverse strand, counting down.
ATAAAATTATAAGATTCACATTTCTGTGTTTAAACCCTCCAAAAACGTCCGCTGTAAGTGCCTCACTATAACCTCGATTATTGCTTTATTTTTTTTAAAGAACTGATGGACGAGTTGTTTGCTGTCGATTGGGCTTCACTTTTATTTAACTCTAACTTTACAAACTTTATTAGGGGCAAAACTGAAAATGATGAACTGTTGAAAAATAACAGTATTATTTCCACTCAATAAATATTGAAATGATTTGTTTATTTCACTCTTTGCTTAGTTAAAAACATGTATTTTTAAATTAATTTCCATATTTGTATATTATACCCCTGGGACATGAAATTGGTTGAATTTGAAGAAACACTCAAGATAAGACTCATTTCAGAGACTACATCTGGAATTGAGTTCATTTTTCTTACCCCATCAGTAAAGGCTTTTTAATTGTTTTTAAGGTGTCTTGATATTTTCAATGAAAAACAAGACAAAAATGCTTGTTTTTTGACAGATAAAAAGGTGCAGTACAGTGGAAATACAGTCTGATTGAAAGGCTAAATTATTCATTTGATTTGTTCTTCTGTATACTAATTTACCAATTTACTCCTGTATATTATTGTGAATAATTGCGGGCAGGAATTTTCCACATTATGAATACAAAATTGTCAGGAATGATTGAAAATATGCATAATAATACCCACAATTCAGGCCTGCTCTTGCGTTCACGTAGCCTACTTTTACTGATGCCAAATGACTCTCTCTGCTTTCATGTTCAGTCGAGTGCTTTCTGTATTGATGAATCTGTGTCTGTGTTTGATTGCGGGATCTCCAGCTGTATTATGTGTCACTGCAGGACATCGACCCTTAACACTTATTGAGCGTTTCATTCGTCCACTCAGATACTAAATGCACTTTTAACCGTTTACTTGAAGAGCCTTTTTCATTAGGACTATCAGAACGTCTCCGGAGAGTGCTAGCTTTTTAGTCTCCGCTAGATGCTGTTTTTGTCCCTGAGAAATGTACAGTTGTCTATAATGGATGCGTGACACCTTTTGATACCCTGATCTTTCAGAACCTCGTGATGTGGTCATAGAAAACCTGGAAATGTAATATTTGGAAATGTATCTCAAGGCTTGAAACGTTCACGGAACAGCAATGTTTTGATAGCACTAAAGAGACAATGTTTGCACTTTTTGGGGTAATCGACCTATAAATGGATTACTTAAAGAGTTGTCTCTGTATACTAAACTGTTACAAATTCATGTGTGGGAACCCTGGACTGTCCTTCTGCTGTTTACTTGTGAAGTATAGTATGCTTCTGTACAAAGTGAGCTGTGCAGAAGTCACTCATGCAGACTGAATGCATTGTGTCGGTTCATGCCTTTAGAAGACACCTAATGTCTCTGTGCTCTGATGGGTTACGAAGAGTAATGGGAGCTTAGGCAACAGTGTACTGCATTTAAATAGCCATTTGCATGTCAGGCTGCTGTACAGGAGTGCTCCCGGCCCGGGATAGAGAGAGAAGGCTATCAGCAACCCCCACCTCCACACACACACACACACACACACACACACACCCCTCTCCAGCCCAGAACATGAATTAGAGGAATGGAGGCTAAAGAGCTCTGCACCTCCATCAATTTAACAGAGACAGAATGTGTCAGTGGAAATGGGTGGAGAGCCTGTGACATTGCTGGGGGCTTTGTGTGACTAAAGGGGTTTCCAATATTGCATAGTAGAATATAGCTGTTTAAGAACTGGCAGAACTAGAGAAATATGATTATATTGACTTGTAGGGTTAAATACACTGTACATTGAATATTTGCAATATTTTTTGGATGATTTTGTTGTCAATATAATTAAACAAATACGCAGCACTGTGAAGATTGCAATGATGTTGATGCACTTTTCATTGGCCATTAAGTTTCCTTAACAGTGTGTCATTAGACTAGTTTTGTTTTCTCTCCTTGCGAGAATCAGAGTGGTCTATAATGTATAAAAGTGTTTGTCATGAATCAGTTCAAACTGTCCATTTACATGAATTAATTCAAAACTCAATTCAGTGATTTGATTAAGTGAAAAGTTATATGTCGCAAAACATTGCCATTTGTTGACATGTGTTGTTATATTGGTGCATATAAGTGGAAAATATTAAATATAATTATTCCTTGTGTTTATTTAGTGAAAAACTGTGTGGAAATCATGCAGTAAAATTACTTAATTTTTTTTTAGATATTGCATTTTAGATGGGATTGGGAATATTAAGGAATTTAACAGTTCTGATTTCTCTTAAAGATTCTGATTTCTTAGCGATTCGGATTCCTTTCATGATTCTTACTTTTGAGGAAGAAATAATTGGAAATAAGAAATGCAATTTTTTATACAGACTTTTTAACGACTTCTTAAAGATTTAATATAAATGCAATCCAATAATTGGTCGTCCTGTACACATGAATAATAATAATTCTAAACATACTAAACAAATTCAAACAAATGTTACTAAACATATTTCGTTCAATTATTTATTTTTGTTTTCATAAAATTCCAAATTTTTTCCAATAAACAAAACAACACAAAAACATTGTGTAGGCCTATGATTGTCATATGAACAATTCATTTGTGTACAGCACGAGACTTGCACTGTATGTTTCACGCTGTAAATTACAATTGAATGAAATGTCATCAAAAGGCTGAAAAATATTATATTTTTATAATAAACCATATTTTTTAATGAAGTTGTATTGTCCATCCCTGCACGCACACACACACACACACACACACACACACACACACACACACACACACACACACACACACACACATGTTGGTGCAGCTATCATTATGAGGACTCTCCATAGACATAATGACTTTTATACTGTACAAACTATAGATTCTGTCCCCTAACCCAGGGGTGGGCAACTATTTTGGTAAAGGGGCCACATCGGGCTTTAAGTAGTGCACGGGGGGCCACATTGTATTCCTTTTGAGATCCAATGTTCTGCATTGATTTGGTTTTTGTATTTTTTTAAGCCCAGAAATATTTGTGTACTCAGTTTTCTGAAGTGTGTCTGTGACTTGTGACACTATTCTGCAATTGCCTGAAGTATTATATTACTCTACAAAGATAGATACTTTTCTATCAGGCATTAAAAAACTGAATATATTTTACCATCTCTACTTCCGTGTTCATTTATTATTCAATTTAACACTCTCTACATCAGGGGGCTGTTTTAATAATAATAATAATAATAATACAAATAAAATGTATAGAACTTTTCATGTTTGTCGGAAAGCGGGCGAGTTTACATGTTTTTTCTAAAACATTACCCGTTTACATGCTAAAGGTCATGATGCGGGTCTCCTCGATGGTTTGACTTTCGGCACAAACTGAATGACACCGGCTGCATGACTATGATAAATAATTACTGCAAGAGTTACATTAACATACAGGTGTGGAGGGACTTCAACATTTCTAAATTGCACAAGTAATAAATACATACACATGTTTGTCTCTGGCTTGCTTTTGCTCACATGTCAATGATGCCGAGATCTACTTTTATATTTAATTTAATCACTGAGAAGGTTTAACTGCAAAATTAGTAGCACCAAACATCACAAGCAGCCTCAAGAATGGACACAGAGTAGCCGTAATACACTTTTCCTTGAGCAGAATATTGCACTACAGATCACTAAGTTTGTTCAAAGGGGAAAGAGAGACAGAAATTTTGAGCCGCAGGCCACATTAAAAGCATGTGGAGCACCTGATCTGGCCTGCGGGCCATATATTGCCCATGTCTGCCCTAACCCTCACAAAAAACTTTCTACATTTTTACATTTTCAATAAAAGATAATTTAGTATGTTTTTTAAGCGATTTGAATTATGGGAACACTAGAAATGTCCTCATTAACCACATTTATCGCATAATACCCTTGTAATGACCAGTTTGTAACCTAAAAAAAGTCCTCGTCAACCACTTAAACCTGCCCACACACACACACACACACACACACACAGCCGTGCAGTATGTTTGATTGGGTGTTTTTTAAGTGAAATGACATGCGTGCATCAAAAAAAGTGTTTTGTATTGATAAACAGTCATTTTGACTTTTATGGAGATTATTTTTTATTTTTTTTCCCCAGTCTTCATTCACTTTTATTATATGGAACGTCCAGAAAATTCTTCCCAAAATTCACCTTTTGTGTTCCATTGAAGATAGGAGTATTGCAGACTTGGAATGACAAAAAGGATGATAAAACAGTGACAGAATCCACATTTGTGGGTGCACTAGTGAAATGATCACGACAGCAGATCTGTTTAGAATAGTTTTTGTTGATGTGTGAGAGTGTTTTAGTTGTGTCCGGAGAACTCGGGGAAAACCAGTCATGCTTTCAGTAATATACTCTTCTCAATGAAGTACAGTATTAACAGGAAGTGAGGGCGAGAGAAACAAAGACATACAGTCTGTTGTAGGGGTGGAATGGAGCCCATTATTACTTGTTAGAGTTGACAACGGTTGCAGTCGTCTGTGGTGTAATATTCAGGAAAGAGATCCTCTGGGAAGTGTGGTTTTAATTATGGATCTAAAATATTATTTGTAGCACCTCAGTCGGATAATTGGAATTGTTCGAGGGATGGTACAGTGATTATAAAGCCCTTAGCTTGCCAAATGTTATTAAATGACACGGTGTCTAAACTGGATGTGCATTGCAATGACTTTAAGGTGCTTTAACAATAACAGTGATTAAATCACTCTGTGTTGTTGGTTGATTTTAGGTGTGTATGCGACTGCTGTATTCAACTGTATCGGAACGTTTACATGCGCAGTTATAATAGAACTACAGTGGGGTTTTTTAAAGTATACATTAAATAATGAGTAATCGAATATTTGATATTACTTCAGGCTAAATACACGTCACGTGTCTTTCGGTGCGTGCATATGATCCAGTTAACTTGTACACATGCTGGACGAAGCCGAGCTGCAATCATATTTTCTAGAAGTATTAGTGCGACTTCAGAGTCCACTGCAAAAATCAGAGTGATTTCAGTCAGACTACAGCATTAAACTGACATTAAAAAACAAAAACAAATCATTGCTCATTTGCATTTTCTCAACTTTGTCAAATCTGTAAGTCACCTTACACCTGCTATAGCGCCTCTTGTGGCAACATTGAGAATGCAACGCGTACTTGCTGAACACAACAACGTGTGAATTTGAGCCTGTATAGCTATAATTGTGTAAAGTATATTTTGGATTTAAAAGGATAGGTCAACTTAAAATTTTAATTATGTCATCATTTATTCACTCTCATGTTGTTCCAAACCCATAGGACTTTCTTTCTTCGGCAAACACAAAAGGAGTAAATGACGACAGATCTTTCAGTTTTGACAAATTACACATTTGGATTTGACTCTGTGTAGGACTACTATGTCGGGCCTGTTTTCCTTTTCTCTTTTGCTGTTTTCTCACTGATCAGAAAAAAAAATCAGAAGTTGAGAAATCTTAAAAAATTAAGGCAACCAGCTTCAGAGCTTTTTTTTTTTTTTTTAAAGTCTCAACTTATGGTCACATTAGTTAAATTAAGTCCAACTAACTCAGAAATAACAGTGATGTTTACATGTATACACAAGTTCAACAGCTTGCATTTTCGACTGATTTAAGCAGAGCACAAATACAGTGTTTTATCAATGTTTGAATATTGAGTGTTTGCAACAAGACATTCTTTGTTAAAGGAATATTCCGGGTTCGGTATAAGTTAAGCTTAATCAACAGCATTTGTGGTATAATTTTGATTACCACAAAAATCATTTTGACTCGTCCCTCCTTTTCTTAAATAAAAAGCTAAATCGACGTTACAGTGAGACACTTTCAATGGAAGCCAATGGAGCCAATCCGTAAACATTAAAATACTGTTTCAAAAGCATAGCCACAGGGCTTAAACAATATGTGTGATAAAATCACTTACTAATCTTTTCTGTGTAAAGTTGTCCGATTTTACAACTTTTTTTACCATGACGACTTAACACTGTAAACCCTAAAGTGACCATAAAAATGACAATTTAAACAACTTTACAGCTCAAATAATTAACAAGTTTTAACAGAAGAATTTATAAAATTATAAGCTTCACATTTCTGCCTTTAAACCCTCCAAATGTTGGCCCCATTCACTTCCATTGTAAGTGACTCACTGTAACCTCCATTTAGCTTTTTTTTCAAGAAACGAGGGACGAGTTGAAATACATTTTTGTGGTAATCAACAATATCCCACAAATACTGTCAATAGAACTTCACTTGCATTGATCCCGGAATATTCCTTGAAGAAGACATCCATTTCCAACAAAGGCCATGTGTCTACCTTAAAAAGCAGTGTAGGTCATCACAGCTAAACCTCGCAAAGATTTAAGACAACTTTAAACCGAAGAAAGCGAGCACTAATCACACTGATGGTGACTACAAAAACACAACTTTTTATAGTAAGACATCATTGAAAACACTAAAAGCAAAAGCATGTCCTCATATGATGCCATGCTTTTCCCTAACAAGCATAAATACATATAAGCACAAGGAATTATGGGTGTTGCCTCCAAACAAATTGCTTCTCCAATTGGCGTGCTCAGATAGCAAATGCAACAATAATACGAAGTTCATAGTGCTTAGCCTACGGTTGCACGCATGCATTTTCAGGACCTTTCAATGACTTCAAGACCGAACTTGACATTGTATGTTCTCACTGTTTAAAAGTTTCTTCACTAGATAGATAGTTCAATCAACTTGCAGTTTGTCTTTTTTTTTTACAGTTTTAATAATGAAACTGAATATTGTGATGAATATGTGTCAGTGTGTGTTTGTCCTCTCTGTCACCCGGTGTGTGTGTGTGTGTGTGTGTGTCTTCATTGCTGTAGTGTTTGTGTGCTGTTGTGACCCTGCCTCTCACACACATTATGTATCCAGTCAGCATATCCGTAGCCTGTGGTGAGAGACAGCCAGGGAAAGATGCTGTCATCTAAAGACTCTCTGACCTGAACAACATTGACAAACACCATTTCTCTTCCTTACCTCACTCTCTCACCCTCTCACCCTCTCCTTTATCTTTCTCTTTCTCCGTCCTCTCTTCCTGGCTGTCTGCTTCACTCAGTCTTTGTCATTGTCTTTTTTTCCTGTATGTCTCTCTCTGTTTCTCTTTCTCTCCTCCACACTGAGATACCTTTCACAAGACTTGAATATTAGTGCAGCTGCAGCTCTGTACACTGTGGAAGAATCAGTGTTTGACCTAAGCATTTCGACACTGACGTCCACCAGTAGAGGTGCACAATGACAATATCAAAATTACAAAATCAAAATCTAAATTGCTTTTAAGAAGGCCAATGTGAAGTTGACCATTTACTGATAAAACACCCATAAAGTAAATCAGAAGCAGTTCTCTGCTTGTTTTTGGATGTGTAGTTCACATAAAACTATGGGACACTGTTGATCCACCCAAAATAAGTATTTTAAAGGAAATTGTACTAATTGAAATGAATTGCAATTACAGTATGAAGGGAAATAATAATAATAATAATAATAATAATAATAATAATAATAATAATACATTTTATTTGTAATGCATTTACATTTAAGACAAACCTCAAAGTGCAACAGGTAAGACCATAAAAACAAGGTAAAAAAAAAATAAAATAAAAATAATAATAATTGTCCATTTTAAATGTGCAGGCCTATCCACTTGGTAAACTCAAAAAATATGATTGATTTATTATGTATTTATATGATATATTATTATATATTACGATATGCACATATCAATTTCATAACAAATATTCCATTCAATTTAATTGAGTATATTTTTAGTTTTTTTATTATTAATTTAATGTGACTAATCATTACACAATTCAATCTGATGGAATTACACACTGAGGAAGACCTAGTAGCTGAAACGTCTGTGTTTGTTCCCCCCATTGCATTTAATGCAATTTGCTTATGAAACTGAAACGTGTAAATCATGAAAGTATTACAAAAATTGTTATGGTATTGAATACTCATTAAATATTCACACAGATTTAGCTTACAATGTCAATTTAAGCAACATTGTAAGAATCACATTTATTTTTATGTGCGTTCTATTTGACAATTAAGTTCAAAATCAGAGTTTTATATTATACGTTTTCTCACCACACAAGGAATTATAATTGGTATATTTAGTAAAAGTGCATCAGAAGCAAGAAATGTTTCGAGTTTGTGAGGTTAAACTTGGCGAATCAGTTCAAACTCTTCATTGAACGATTCGTTTGTGTCATCAGTCAGGAAGGATTGCAACGTGTCAATGTAAAAATGATATGGTCATAAATATTTTGACTGTAATATTGGACAAAATTAAAATGATTGCATTATTATTATTATTATTCTTTGTGTCCATTTAGTGAAAGATGGTGTGGAAAACATGCCATGATTTCTTTGTTTGAACTAGATTTTACTTCTCGCATTAAACATTTTAAAGTAGGGCTGCACGGTAAACATAAAAACTATAACTGTTGATTATTTCCGTTGATATTAAGATGAGAACAGTTTCTTAATTGCTTAATTGCTGTTATATATTGTTGTATCATTATGGGAGCGTACTTGTTTTATCACAACTTTTCTAATTGATTTATTTGCTCAACAAACATGTTTGCGATTGGTTACAATGCTTGACTGCTGGAAAGAAAAAACAAGGTGTAAATAGGACATTTTGGAGAGTGGATCTAAATTGAATGCCGCAATTTACACTGCAGCTGTAATTGTATTCTTAATAATTGTATTGATTAATTGAGCAGTATTTTGAAGTTTGGTGGAAATTATAGACTTTCTGATTGGAAAAACGTGTAATAATTTTTTAATCAATTTTAGATCATATACATAAATATCAAGATATCAAGCAGGGCTATAATATATACATACATATATATATATATATATATATATATATATACACTACCGTTCAAAAGTTTGGGGTCACTTACTCATTCTTTATTTATTTATTTATTTCACATTTTAGAATAATAGTAGTCAGCAAAACTATGGAATAATAGAAATATGGGAATTATGTTGTGACCAAAAAATCCAAAATAAATCCAAAACTATGTAATATTTTAGCATCTTCAAAGTAGTCACCCTTTGCCTAGATTTTGCAGACATGTACTCGTGACATTTTCTCAACCAACTTCTTGAGGAATCACCCCGGGATGCTTTTTAAACAGTATTGAAGGAGTTCCCATCTATGTTGGGCACTTATTGGTTTCTTTTCTTCATATTTTGATCCAGGTCATCCATTTCAAAAACTTTTTTTTTTTAGGAAATTTTAGATTTGTAATTAAATAAATGTATATGTTTTGGCAGAATAATATTTTGTCTACAAAGTTAATTTCAAACTTTTAAGCATACACCTTCAGATCAAAAGATTTTTAAGATCATGAGAAACATTTCAGACAAGTGACCCCAAACTTTTGAACGGTAGTGTATATATATATATATATATATATATATATATATATATATATATATATATTGTCTAGTAACAAGGTTATCTAATTATTTTGCCTGCAAAATGGAGTTGTAGTTTGTAGTTGTAGCTTGTGACCACTAGAGAGCACATGAGCTGTTTGGGTTGTTTCTCAGTGTCTGAACTTCCTTGCAGCAATTTTCTTCTGCGGACACATTACTTCACTCTCATGGCAGAAAACACTATTATATGAGCAATCTTTAGCAGAGATTTTAACAGTTGCATGTAAATGATTAGTTAAAAGGGTTTAACTAATTAAAGGGTAACACTTAACAAAAAGGTTGCGTTTGTTAACATTAGCAAGCACAATGTTAGTTAACCTGAACTAACAATGGACAATACTTTTACATCTTATTAATCTTGGTTCATATTTATTGCAATATAGTAATACATTTTTAAAATGAAAAGTGTAAGTTAATGCATTATGAACTAACATGATTTAACAATGAACAATTGTATTTCACTGACTCTTGAGATGAGGGACAAAGCATGTTTAATAAAGTTTTTATCTTTTTTAATACTACATTAATTTGAAATGGATATATTTGTAGACAAAGGTCTCAGCTAATGAACGATGTAAGGGAACAGGTTTTTATAAAAACTTTTTTTTTTTTTTTTTTTTTACCTGAAAATTGACATTAATTCACTTCATAACTTGGATTTTACTGTCATTTGTGTCAACTCGGTCAGACCAAAAAGCATGATATTTTAATTTGATTCTTACAACAAGTGTAAAGTCTTTAATTATTTAATAATATTGTTCAGTAAAGGAGTTAAGTGATAAAATACATTCAATATTTTTTTTTCTGTTTTCAGGATATTCTGAGTTGAGAAAATGTAATGTTTTTCCATCTTAACCATGTGTTGTACACTGGAGCCATCTTTCCCTCCCTCAGTTGAAGATGCCTATAAACTAAACTAAAATGCCAAAATTGATCCCACAATTTTAACAGAAATTATAATAATGGAAATAACAGAGTTGGCAAGTTGAAGCTGTGACCACATTTCATTAAAATCTGAAAAATATCAAACGTACCAGACCACGTGTCCTACTGTTGCATCCACCATGAGCAGGAAGTGGGAAAGGGGTCCTCAGAGTTAAAGCTGACCAGGACATTTTCTGATTTATTTAGGAATAAAACAAAATCGGACGTAAAGTGAGGACACAACATTGATAGGCAGTTTTTTTTTAAGGAAAATATCATCTACATTTTTCTTAATGTACTGTTTGATATCTTACAGATCTCTTCCTTTCATATGATATTCATATTTATGAATTTGTTGCATTTTTAAACACATTGTTTGGCAGTTTAGCATTGTGTCCTCTTGCTGAGGACAGGTTAAGTATAAAACATGCATGACATTTTTTTTAATGAAATTGTTTTAAAATATAAGTAAAAATGCCCTGAATATACACATTTCCTTTAGATTGAACTTTTCCAGTATTTGCATTGTTCTGAATTTCTTGATTATTAAAATAAAGATGACTTTTGTATGTAAGACAAGTTTTGTTCCTTCTCTCAAGAATCAGTGATTTTCATAAATGAACACCAAGCAAGATTAACAAATAATGTCAAAAATATGTTGCTCATTGTTAGTCCATCACACTGAGCCTTACTGTCATCGTTATTTCTCAATGCTTCTTTTTTTGTCAATGATGCTCATGATTGTTTGCAACATTTGCAATGACGTCAAAGTGTATTATAGTACAAATCTCTTATAGTACAGAACATTAACAACACAGAAAATACTGTACAGATGGTCAAGTAAATAAAGAGATGAAGGGGAAATGAAAGGAAAAGAGTGAAACATGGAATACAGTGCAAATTATTTTTTATATAAAATGTAATTTTCTTTTTCCTCTTTCTAACTGTATTGTTATGTTTTTCTCCTTCAGTGCTTTAATTATTTGTTTTATGTAATTGAATGTCTGCTTCACATCGTTGTATTTCACATTAAAATTGTTAGTAAGAGAGCAATTTACTACTGGCCATTTGAGCTTGCATAATGTCCCTAAATTACTGTGTGTGTGTTGTGTGAGTGTGTGTGTGTTGTGTGTGTGTGTGAGATAGCTCAGTGCCATTGGCCCTCATGAAATTCATAAACACACAGCTTGCAGGTGTAGTTTGTCATGTGTATTTGTGCTTTGTTTATTCATGTATTATGTTTGAAGGATCCAGAGCAGGGGTAATACAACATGGCCTGCCTTTGTGTTCTGAGAGAGATCGGGATGCTGGGAGAAGTGTACATGTTATCTCACTCGCAGAATGCTTACATAGTGCTTCTAGGCTCTAGATGTCCGTGTGTATGTATGTATGTGTGTGTCATCATCAAACCTCATGCCTTTCTAACGCTATTTTAACTGGAGGAAGTACATCTACTGGAAGACAAAGTGTCTTTGCGTTGGGACAGGGCAGGCAGATGAATATGTTATGGATTAAGGCTGCCAGAAATGGCATAAATGATAGAAAAAAAGGTTGAAAATCTCAGCCATTTACACAGGAACTGTAGAAGTCCAGTAACCGAAACATTCACATGGAGAAAAATCGTTGTTTACGTTGCATATTAAAGTCCACATGCCCAAGTTAATCGATCGCTCTCTTGGTAATTAGCACATTAAATAAAGAGCATTTTCTAGTGCTCAGGTTTTGCGTGTTATTGTGTGTTATGGTCGTTACTGTCAAGCTCCAATATGAAATTAAAGGGATACTTCACCTCTGGGAAGATGAATGTGTATTTAAAATTGGTCATTTATATAGTATAAATGTGAAATTATTTTTGAATTTGAAGCATTCTAGACTGAAAAAAGGCAGAAAATGTATTTTTTACACATGTGGCTGAAAGACAACAACTCCCAGAATGCACTTGCTTTGCTGCCCTTACGAGGCCACTCCCAAACCACGCCTACTGGTTACAGGCGGTAGTATCTGAAAATATGATACAATGCTTGCTTTGATACATCGTGACTCTATAAATCGTGAGTTAGTTGATAAATTGACTGACTACGCGGGAAGAACATTATAATTCCGTGTGTCCAAACTCTGTACATGATGTCTTAGTTTTAAAAAAAATAAAAACAAACAAAATACTCACTTTACACTAAGCCGTCCGTTTGTCCCTGCGGGCTTTGGCTGGCATTTCCAATTTATCTTCGGGATCCTAAAATAAGTTTCCAGGACTCCCCTGTCCATGTGTGGTACAAAACTTGGGTGCTCAGTTATACATGCTCAAGTTAGCGGTGCTGTTTCATCAGCGGATTCAGCGATCTCGTCCAGTATCGCTGAAATTCGCGACAGCAATAGGACTCTCTATCTGTTTCCATAGGCGCACAGCGAGAGCACTGACACCACCAGTCCGCCCCAACTCGAGTCTGGCCGGGCTCTTCCTCCTGCCTGCCAAGCAGGTTTTGCTCCCCTGCTACAGCAGCTGCTCCAGCTGCCTCTGTTCATCGCTGTATTGCGGCTCGTACAGGTAGCGCGAGCATCAGATTCTCACAACAGATCTTCGAAATCCCCTTCTGCCATTTCAACTTCAAAACTACCTTCCGCCATCGTGATTAACCTACTTGTATACAAACTTTCTACACAGAGCAAGAGCCTGTTTTCTTAGCTTCTACAGAAAGATGCAGTGTTGCCAGATTAGAAATGTCGAAGTATCGTACCAAAACCTCAAAATTATCGTTTTTTTTTTTTAATTATCGTACACAAACCAAACACATAAAATATAGTTATTTTCCAACAATTTTATTTTCCAAATAATTTTACAGCCAATTTGAACAAGCTGTATAATACGCTCACATTAACTGGAGGAAGTCTGAATAACTTTTTTTTTTCAAAGTGCAAAAGATATGCCGAAAAAAAGTGCACAAAAAAGAAAAAAGTGCACAATTAACACAAAAAAGATTCAAATTCGATCTCTAAGTCGCTGTCATCATCGGATGCCACATCCACTTGTGCTCTGTGTGTGTGTGTGTGTGTGTGTGTGTGTGTGTGTGTGTGTGTGTGTGTGTGTGTGTGTGTGTGTGTGTGTGTGTGTGTGTGTGTGTACGTGCTTGCGTGCAGGCAGGCGAGCCTGCGAAATGATTCGGGGTCCGAGAGAGAAGCGGAAGGATGTGTGTTTGGACGAACGACTGAAAACTCTGAAATTATCGTACATTATGGGATTTTTTTCATTATTGATCGTACATCGTACAGAGGTCAAAATTATCGTACAAATACGATAATTATCGTACATCTGGCAACACTGGAAAGATGGCTGACACTATCTTCACATTCTGTGAGTGAGATCCCGCCCCATATGGGCGTGGTGAAAACATGCGGAATACTGGCTGTAGTTTTAAGCCTCTGGACCAAAAATCCTCCGATGACGCAAAATGACGATTTTTGCGTCATCGGAGGATTTTTTCCAGACTAAAAATAAATAAATCTCTGTCTCAGGGGATATGAGGGGGGGGGAGCTCGGTAATTAGAAAATACTACTGGTTTTCTACTGATACAAAGCTTAATGCTAAATCCTGAAGTAACCCTTTAAGGAAGCATGAAACCACCATTAAAGTAGTCCATTTGACTCGTGCATTAAATGCTGAAATGTGTAGTTATAGAAAAAGTGGTTTCGATGCATCGCTAATAATCACATGTAGAATTTGTTCGATTATCCCAAACAAAGTCTAATTTAAAATAATAATTTTCGCTTCACGGCCAAGAATTTTCATTTTGGTGCATCAATAAAGACCAGTTGACTTCAGCACCTCTAGTTGCATTATATGCCAATGGTGTGATTTCAAAAATGGGAAAGACACGTTTTTGTGATGATAAAAATATTTGCTGAGAAAACCCCTCATATAACAATAATTCAATAATTAATGATGGAATAATTATACATAATTATATTTAAATATATATATGTATAATAAAAAATATTCAGATAATTAAAATGTATTACATTCTTGTAGCAGAAGAGTTAATCATTAATAAGACAAAAAGCAGCTTTAGAATACAATTTATTGTTTACTACCATATTATTGATCATAAGTCAATCATTGACACACAGTTCACAGCAATCCATTACACAAGTGAATTTATCAATCAGTTGGAGATTTATTATGAGGGCTTGTTTAAGGACCCGTCAATCTGCACCTGTGTCAGACATGCTTGTGTAGCGTCTCGGGTGCGTTGGGTCATAAACATACATTTTTAGGTCCCTGTGTCAAGTTAAATATAGTTTAATACTCAATCTTTAAACACATCTTGAGATCCCTTAGATCGCATTTGCACTCCTTCCAGTGTTTTAAATGCAAAAACGTAACGCATGTTTGTGTTGTTCTGCTGATGGTTGTTTTCTTCACTGTATAAACTGTGCGTTGCTCATACAGCTGAAATTTCACTTACTGCCCTCTGGAGTAAACAGGTGGTACTACAAGCTTGCATTTCTCAGGAATCTTCCTTATTACGTTCCGGGGGGGCATTGCGATTAATGGCATTAATTTTTTTAACGCATTATTTTTAATAAAATTAATCTCACTGTATTAACGTGTTAAATCTACAGCCCTAATATATATATATATATATATATATATATATATATATATATATATATATATATCAAATCAAATCAAAATCAAATCACTTTATTGTCACACTACTGTGTACACGAGTGCAACAGCAGGTGAAATTCTTGTGTGCAGTTCCGTGCAACAATGCAGTAATGACAGTGACAATAACAACATATTTACACAAAACAATTTACATAACAAATGTACACATACCTACACAACAATTTACATAACAAATGTACACATACCTACACAACAATTTACATAACAAATGTACACAATACACACAATGTAGAATACACATACACTAGATACAGGTATAAATATATATAAACACTAATTGAATGGGAGAATATATTGACAGAATGAGGATTAATAAAGTGCAGTGCTGATTGTTGATCATGAGGGATCATGTGTTCAAAAGTCTTATTGCTTGTGGGAAGAAGCTGTCATGTAGTCGGGTGGTGCGGGTCCTGATGCTGCGATACCGCCTGCCTGATGGAAGCAGTGAGAGCAGCCCATGACTCGGGTGGCTATATTAATATATATATATATATATACTGTATATACACTGATATTGTAAATATACAGGCTATAAAAAGCTACATTTGGTAAATACTTTGTAACGGAGCCAAGTCTCCATAATTTCAAAATAAGAGTCCTGAAATAAGTACATATATTTCGGGCTTCTTCATTGTCTCACATTATGCTCCAAATCTGTTTTTTTTCTAGTTATTATTAGGATTTTGGTTGCACAATAAACTGTATCTGGGATTTTATTTATTTTTAGCATCTATGTCTGTGCCTGTCATCAGAAGAAAAGGCTAAGAATGTTTTTTTCTACATCTGATAAATTGATTTAAAATAAATATTGGCCGATTAAACGGTTATTAGCATTTTCCACCACCTTTGTAATCGGTATCGGCACCCTACTACCTATCTCTGTAAAAATAAAATAACTATTCTGCCACCTTTATAAGGTTATTTTTTTATCTGTAGTTTTGCTCCAAAATCATTCGCGAAAATTGTCATTTTGACCACCCTCTACAAAATAATGCATTGACCCTGATCATCAGTTATCTTTATCTATAACTTGTAAAATGAAAGATCAAAATATAGATGAACAAAATTTTGAGCAGGGGCTAATGTAGACTTTAGCATAAAAAAATATGTCTGAAAAACAAAACAAAAAAACACAAAAATGAGTGCAAATGATTTCTTAGACAAAAGCGAAGACTGACAGTGAATGACAGGGAATTTAGGGCCCATGTTGAAACAATCCCATTGGATATTGGGATTTTTAGTGGGCCAGTTTAGAAGCATGCTTTGATAGAAATGGCTTGTTTGAGAGAAGGAATAGTGGAATCTTCCCGTGCTGGTCATTGACACAGGCTTCGATTCGGTAAGTGAATGCTGGGAGATAAATTTGAGCTCACTGACCCTTAAAATAACTCCGGTGAGTTCACTGCAGACTGTATCCGCCAATCTCAACCCCTGCTGTTATCGAAGAGTGCCACTTTAGAGCGCAACAGTGGGGTTCCGGAAGTAAAAATCCCATTCCTTTTTGCCATAGAGAAATTGATTTTTGGTAAAATTGTATAAACCTTTCAAGACAGACCTACCATGAGCTTTGAGGTTCTTAAATGATGAAATATGTTTCTGCAGAAGCCACAGGTCATGGCTTTTAAACAGTTCATTCAATCTGAAAATAATTGAAGTACACAGAATTGCACCTTTTTCCAGATTTTCAAAAACTTTTTTCTTCTAATCGAAGTTTGTAAAGGGATTTACCTTGGAGCTGGTTGGTTTGGTCCATTGCTTAAAACTCTTTATTGTAGAGTTTATATTTAAATGCCTTTAGAGGAAAGAAATAGGACTTCCGGAACCAAGGCTGCTAAAAAGTGGAGATCACTGTTGTGCTCCTATCGTGAGTTTGACGCATGTCTCGTTCACACCCGCAGGTCAGAAGGGTTCCAGGATCGAGTGGTCACCTGCACAAGACCGAGGATGGAGACTGGGAATGGAGTGATGATGAGATGGATGAAAAAAGTGAGGAGGGGAAAGCTGCTGTCAATCACGGAAGAGTAAGTGTGACCTTTGATCTTAGTGATGATAGATATCAAATGATAATTCTCAGTTGAATAAAAGAAACTCTTTGGGGTCTATTTTTGTAAGCATGCGAAGCTTATCCAAATATCTTATCCAATTTTCCTGAGAGCACTAATTCTATGCACAGTTTTCGTGCCAACGCAAGTGGGCGTGGGTCGGGTTTTTGCCCTATTGTGGGTGTATGCATGCAAACTGTGGGTATATTGTGTGTTAATAAAGTGGTGCAAAGTGCAATTTGCTATTTTCCTGTAAAAAAACAGCACTGTGCAAAGTTTTTGGCAAAATGTTGCATAGTGAGGATGCCGTCAAAAATAATGCCATAAATAGTTGTCATATATCAATAAACGTCATACAAAGTCCAGTAAACAAAAAAAAGCTAAATAAATATTTGGAGTGACAACCTTTGCCTTCAAAACAGCCCCAATTCTCCCAGGTAAACCCGGACACAGTTTTTCTTGGTTGTTGGCCGATAGGAAGTTCCAAACGTCTTGGAGAACTTGCCACAGTTCTTCTATCTATTTCGGCTGTCTCAATTGCCCTCTTGTTATCCCGGGCTGACTCAATGATGTTCAATGATCTGTGTGGGCCATACCATCTATTGTAGGACTCCTTGTTCTTGTTATATTCAATTCTATTTGCAAAAGCAATGTTGAAATCTTGAAATCTATATATTTTCTTCTGATACAATAAAAGCTGAATATATAAAATAATAGTTTTTAGGCAAATGTTTTTGTGAAAAATCAATGCACCTTAGACTTTTGCACTGTACTGTAAGTCATTGCGCTAAGACGTTTCAAACCCGTCTGTTTTCTGCACAAAGTCTTAAACTCAGTTCCTTCATTTGCAGTTTGGAGATTCAGCCAAACTCTGAAACTAAAGGAACGTCAAATAATGTCCCTGACAATCACTGCTGTAGCCGTATTATGAAACAAAAATGTATGAGATTTGTGTTAAACTATTTACAGGTCATGCTTTAATTTTCAATGTTTATTATTATGTTTATATTTACAATTGTACTTATTGATATTTTTCCACCTGTTGTCTTAGAGTGATTTTTATGTCACTGGGGCCGGTGGAAGAAGTTGGAGAGAGTAAAATGTTTGGATTTGGTTAGATTTTTCCGTCCACTTCGTTATTTTGATTCTATTTGATTAATTTAGAAATATTTTTGGTTGAATTTTTTCATTTCGGTTTCGTTTCTATAAATGACTGTTATTTTTCTAAATCAAAATCGACCGGTAGAAGTGAAGTGTGTGCCGATACAATCACTGTTTATACTAGCCATGATTTGTGTGTCAGTATATGAAAATGATTAATAATATTTATGTTCTCTATAATTTTGCTTTAAACTTACCACATGTTTGGATGAAAATACCAAAACTCCATGTCCATTGACTTTGTGCTTATGACTAATGGCATAGTGCTGCACTTAGCGCTCAATTACATTTACGCATTTGGCAGACGCTTTTATCCAAAGCGACTTACAGAGACCTTATTACAGGGACAATCCCCCCGGAGCAACCTGGAGTTAAGTGTCTTACTCAAGGACACAATGGTGGTGGCTGTGGGGATCAAATACCAATACCAGTTATGTGCTTTAGCCCACTACGCCACCACCACTCCATTAGCACTCTTTAAATAGTTCTGCAAATTTTATAAAAACTAATATTGTATTCTTGTGCATCTGTCAGACTTTCAAAAATATATTCTGGTCAGGCTCAGGCACTTAAATTGTATTTATTATAACTTCAGTATTTACACAACGGCAATTAAACGAACAGGATGGAGATAAATATTTAAAGTTGAGATAAATCCCAGTGAGGGATTTTGAGTTCATTTAAATGAGGATGTCAATTAAAAGTTGTTTTATATATATATATATATATATATATATATATATATATATATATATATATATATATATATATATATATATATATATATATATATATATATATATATATATATATATATATATAATATAAACCAACTTTTGACTATGGTAATATCACATGTTTTTCTGTAGTGGTGGCGTAGTGGCTAGAGCACAGGGCTGCTAATCAGAAGGTCACTGGTTCGATCCCCACAGCCACCACCATTGTGCCCTTGAGCAAGACACTTAACTCCAGGTTGCTCCGGGGGGGATTGTCCCTGTAATAAGGTCTCTGTAAGTCGCTTTGGATAAAAGCATCTGCCAAATGTAAATGTAATTTTATTAAATAAGATGGACTGTCTTAGTGATTAAAACAACGAATACAACAAAATATCACAGAATGCATCAAATCCATAAGCTGCTGTTTTCCATCTAAAACTTTGTCACTTTCTGGAGAATGATGTCATTTTAGGAACTGGCTAAGATATTAAAATAGAATAACAGGATGGAAAAGTGAAATTGAGGACATTAATAATTGCAAAAAGTATTTATTAAATTCTAATTAAAACAATATTCAGTTCAGAAAACATGTTTTGTTTGAAACAATTGATTAGAGAAAGGTAAAAAAATGAAGAAACATCTGTAATATTCTTTAATTAATACTTTTTTATTTGATAACGTTGCTCCCATTGACAAAAAATGCAGAAAATGTCAACATCTGCTCAAACCAAAGTAGTAAAATTATTTAAAATTCACCCTTTAATATTTTTAATATTTAATATTTTATCTAATATAGTAAGACATATCTGATACGGGCATGCATTAATTGAATGACCTGTATGAGATTTGAACTAATGCACTTCCACGGATGCACAGCCATTTCTTGATTCACCTCAAGAGCTCTAAGCTTGCTAAATATTTAATTGTAAACTCCGTGCCTGTACCATACAGGACATTTATTCTGGGCGAGATGAGAAATTCAGGTGACACACACAGTTTGATCAAAGCCGAGGGGACTCTTTTTCATCCGTAATGTGGAATATAAAACACTAAAACGTCCTGAGCAGGAAGGAACAATCAAAGCCCCCGAAGCGACGCGCTCGCAAATCAGCCGCGGCTAATGAAGCTGCAGACGCTGTTCTTCTGTGTATTGTTTATTATGGAATGCAAATGAGCAAGCGGTGATTGCACTCCCACACAAATAGCTACATCTGTCTGATGTACTTCTTGCGAGAGCGAAAACATAATTGAATCCTGTCTCGTTATTGCTTTTGCAGTCACGCAGGGTCAAAGCCGAAAACCAGCATGTAAGTTACTTTTTTCCTTTAAAATTTTGTTATAAAAAATAAATTCAATATACAGTGTTCATATATACATGATATATATATATATATATATATATGTATGGAGTAATGCATATTTGATTTTGTGTTTTAAATGTATCAATATGTCAATATGAACTTACTCTTCGTAATCTTTGATCAAAATGTGTTGAAAATGTACACAGTTAACTTGCTCCGCCTCTGAAATGATTTTGGTCTCACGTACTACAGCCTCGTGAGACCAAAGAAAAAAAAAAGACAGTTTTGCAAAGTTTGTGCTTCAGTATTTGTAGATTTTTTTTTCACGTTTCTATGTTATACTGGAAAACAATGATAAGCATTTCATGAGTTTTAAAGGCTTTTATTGGCAAAAACCTTCAATATATGCAAAGAGTCAATATTTACAGTGTTGACCTTGTTCTTCATAACCTCTGCAATTCTCTCTTGCTGGATATCAGCGTCTGGGCCAAATCCTGACTGATGATCCATTCTTGCCTTATTAGTGCTCTGAGTTGATCACAATTTGTGGGCTTCTGCTTGTCCATTCGCCTTTTGAGGATTGACAACAGGTTCTCAATGGGATTAAGATCCGGGGAGTTGCCTGGCCATGGACCCAAAATTTCAATGTAATGATCTCCGAGCCACTTCATTATCACTCTTGCCTTGTGACATGGTGCTCCATCATGCTGGAAAATGCACGGATCATCACCAAATTGCTCCTGGATCGTTGGGAGAAGTTGCTCTTGCAGGACGTTTTGATACCATTCTTTATTCGTGGCAGTGTTTTTGGGCAGGATTGTGAGAGAGCCCACTCCCTGTGATGAAAAGATACCCCACGCATGGATGGTCTCAGGATGCTTCACTGTTAGCACGACACAGGACTCATGATAGCGTTCACCTTTTCTTCTCCGGACTATTGATTTTCCAGATGTGCCAAACAGTTGGAAGGGGGCTTCAACAGAGAAAATATCTTTGCACCAGTCTTCCGCTGTCCAATCCTTGTACTTCCTGCAGAATTTCTGTCTGTCCTTGATGTTTTTCTTGGAGAGAACTGGCTTTTTTACTGCCCTTCTTGACACCAGGCCATTGTCCAAAAGTCTTCACCTCACTGTGCGTGCAGATGCACTCACACCAACCTGCTGCCAATATTAAGCTCTGCACTGGTGGTGACACAATTCTGTAGCCGACTCCTCAGGAGGAGACTGTCCTGACGCTTGCTGGACACTCTGGGACGTCCTGAAGCCTTCTTCACTGCAGTTGAACCTCTTTCCTAGAAGTTCTTGATGATCCGGTAAATGGTTCTTTCGGGTGCAATATTCATTGCAGCAATTTCCTTGTATGTGAGGCCATTTTGATGCAAAGCGATGATGGCTGTACATCTTTCTTTAGACGTAACCATTGCTAACAAGAACACAATGATTGGAAGCACTTCTTCCCTCCTTTTATAGCAATCAGTCTGCTCTTATAATCCAATCAGAATGATAGAGTGATTTCACCTGACTAGTACTCGTTCACACTTTCCCAGGAGCTGCTGATATGATTAGTGAAATTACTTTAGCTTGTCATTTTGTGTCAGGGCCAAAACATTTTGAAATTTGGGGTTTTGTGATAAAGTTCATTTTTTTGGCCAATGAAGATTTTTGCAATTATTTAAAATGCATCTGATCACTCTTCAGAATAATCTAGAAACAATGTGAATCAACACCACAACAACTGAAGCAGAAAACTTTGCAAAACACAAAATTTATGTCACTGCCAATAATTTTGGCCACGGCTGTATTTAATACATTGCTAATGGTCAAACAGCTTTTAGGCATTGTATCCCAACGGGTCGTCTGCGGGCACGGCCGACTATTGCGCAATAACTTCACGAAATGCAAAAACTCAAAAATTAAAAGATACACATATCTTACATCGTTGGAAAGCTGAGACTCTTGTGATTCGAACGATGTAAACCATTTTAATATACACTTAACACAGCGGGTACAATCGGTGTCAGACCACTTACAGCAAAATAAACGAATCCAAAATGGTAGAAACTCACTTATAATGCTCATCTTACTCTACTGATCCACTTCATTCCATCAAAAATGGTTTAGTTACACTGTAAAGGGTCCATACAATCCAATTCAACAAAGTTTTTGGTCCATAACACATTTATAAATCAATAAACACCCACGTAGCATTTCGAGCTAACCGACAGAGCTGACACAACTTTGTATTCTTTGATGAATCTACCTTGAACATGTAAACTTTACAGATATTTTTATGTCAAAATGTCCGCTGACCCCTGGACTTTAGATGGACAGGTCATTTGAGCCAGTCGGTGCATTTTAGAGGTGTGGCCAGGTATCAATATCCTTGAAGCCTATACATACACTTGGATAAACATGTGTAAAACACTCATTTTCTAATGTATTGTTATCAAATTTTATATTGGGTTTGGTAAGGCTTCATGTTGTGATCTAATTGTGTTTTCCAGCTATGTCCTCCCAGCTGTAGTTATCTGCAGGCATCTTTTTACAAAAAAAAATGTAGGCGAAATTTTATTTCCCCTTTTTGAGTGTGTTCAAAGTTCTATTACTCAATACAAGTAAGACTTACAGTGATTCTGACTATTTAGGAACAAACCTCAAAGTCTCCCCTTTCAAAAGAGACCAAAAGCATGCATATACTCCAAAGGGTTCAAGAACAGCATGCATTTTAATTTGGGTAGGCCTTTTTTAGGCGTTTTTGGCAAATATTGCAGGATGTTTAAAAGGTTAAGGCTATTGCTGTATGCAATGCAGCCTTTCTAAAATCTTTTCAATAGTTCATGTTCTGTAGTAATTTAAGGACACTTAAAGCAACCACCCAGAAAACCCTAGAAACTGCTTAGCAATGCCCTAGCAGCCACCAAGAATACCCTAATAACCACTTAGTAATGTACTAGCAGCCACCCAAAATACCCTAGCAACCACCCAGAACAACATAGAAACTGCCTAATAATGTCTTTGCAACCACCCAAAACACTCTAGCAACCACTTAGCAATGCCCTAGCAACCACCAAGAACAACTTAGAAACTATCTAGCAGTGCCCTAGCAACCACCCAAAACACCCTAACAACCCCTCAGCTCTAGTGGAAAGCTCTAGCAGTCACCCAGAACAACCTAACAACTGCTTAGCAACGCCCTAACAACCACCCAGAAACCAAGTTTTACATTTTTAATTTAGTTTATGTTTCAGTTTCATTTTAAATTTTTTACTTAAATTTAGTTGAAGATTGTTTGTTTGTGATTTCTTTGTTAGTTTTAGTTTGGTAAAAATCTTAATTTAAATAAGTAAATTGATTTAAACGTAAAACAAAACATATACTGTATGTCTGATTTAAGATGCTTCTTTTTTACTTACGTTTAACCACAAAGTCCTCTATGCACTGGGCAGGAGAAAGTAACTCTTGCTCTGAAAAATGAACTTTAAACAAAACTCTTTACCAGTTCCAAATGAAATGTAAAACATATCACAGATTGACAGGTTAAGACTGCGTGTGTGAGTGTTGATACTGTGTGTGTGTGTGTGTTGAAACTGTGTGTGTGTGTGTGTGTGTGTGTGTGTGTGTGTGTGTGTGGAAGAGAGAGCAAGAAAGAATGACTGAATAATACGGGATATTGTTTCTATTCTCTTTGCTTTGGCAAGACAGCGAACAGTCATGCCAATAAAGGATAAATTTGAAATAAAATAAAATATATTTTTCATTTTATATATATATATATATATATATATATAAAATATTTATAAAAAAATTGCTTTTGAAAACGAACAATGTTTAATATTAAAATAAATATTAACAAATAAAATTAAAACAATGTAGCCTTCAAGCGCATCAAAAGTAAACATCGCTTCAGGCTTTTAAAGTAATTATATACAAGTCAGTAATAACATAATATATAAAGTAATAAAATAGAGAACAGAGTAAAGAGTGTTTTTCATTTACAGCAGCAATTAAAGGTGCTGTTGGTGATATTTCCATATAAAAGAATGCAAAAAACGTTTCTACTCTCTTAAAGATATTCATGAAGTTTCTCACCGGTCTCTGTGACAGCTGTAGACTTTGTAAACAGCACACAAGAATGTGTCTGCCGACCATGGATATTGCACTTTTCACCTGTCAATCATTTTGCTCGCTCTCAGAGTGTAGTATTTAAAGCAGATCAATGAGGTTGTGATGTTTTTTAGTTGAGGGCGCTATTGTGCCACTGTTAAATTTAACAGCCAAAGGAACAAACAATGCTGCTCTTGTGCTCAGTTTTGGTCTAAAAAGTATCTTTGGAGGGCGGGGTTTTGGAATGAGGGGGCGTGGCTAATTCAACAGCTCAGTCACGTGAAAGCTTCAGAATGCTAAAATCACTTAAAGCACCTTTAAACATTAAAAATCATAATATATACATTTAAAAAGTAATCGATAAAAAGTGTGATTATTAGATATAGTTATTCTGATAGATATTATTATATATGTATGTTAAAGTTAATATTAATTACATGCAGTCTGAGTTTGACTGATAAGCAGATCTGTCATGGAAAATTATTGGACTTAAAGATACTAAAGATATCCAACCGAGGACAATTTGTGTTTGATTTTTGTTTGTTTTTTGTCAATATTGCTGTTTGATTAATATTAACAATATAACTGACAGCAGCAGGTCTATTATGCTGCATTAACACATTGCAAAGATCGGATATTTGAAGGTATAAGATTATTGTCCTGTCTGCTTACATTACATAATACAGTGCATTAATGGCTGTGTTTACATTAAAAACATATCAACGGCAAATTTTGTCTCTTCAAGAGGGGAATTTTGATTAGAAGCACATTTCACGCACGCAGCTGCATTCACAGCGAGACAAATGCATGTTAGCGTTTGCAAGCAGCCGGCTGTACTCAAACAGTGCATGAGTACTGAACTGAGTCAATACTCGGTACTGCCGTTACTTTAAACATTGGTAGCAATTAAAATACTGATTCCTCGGCACTCCTAGCCAGTCGTGGCTGCATCCCAGGTTGTTCTTTGGTTGTTCCCGCTCTGTTGCTATTGCAATGAGGTCAATAGGCTGTCTGTTATCACCATCCAGTGGCATCTTTATGTTACAGTTATGGCAGGTTTAAAAACATACCACATCAAAATCGAAAACTTAATAGACCAATCCCATTGTTTACAAAAATGTAAACAAATGTATGACACAAAACCATCATAAAAACTGAAATATTCTTAGCTATGCAATTATTCTAATGATATGAGTTAATAACATACGTACCTGTAATAAAGTTTGCTAATAATGATCGCTGAAAAACAATGAGTTGAAAAAACTCCTAAATTCAGTCATCTCTGCTGATGGCTTGAAGCCGCAACCGTCTACGAGAGCCCTTGAGATAATTTTTCAACAACGAAATCTGACCAAATTTTACTATTTGCACATGGTTTTTGCCACTACATCTGTGTGTGACATTGACAAAGGATTGGTCCATATTATTCAAGATTATTTTTATTTTATTTTAGTTTTTAGTTTTTAGAATTTCAGTTTTGTTTCAATTTTTAAAATGATTTTTTTAAAATTGTTATTTCAGTTTTATAAAATGTTTTTTTTTTTTTACATTTAGTTTTAGTCTGTTTTCGTTTTAGTTTACGTTAATGACCATGCCCAGAACACCCTAACAACTACCTAGCAACACCCTAGAAACCGCCCAAAACACTCCAACAACCACCTAGAAACAACCTAGCAACCACCCAAAACACTCCAACAACCGCCTAGCAACAACCTAGCAACCACCCTTAACACTCCAACAACCGCCTAGCAACAACCTAGCAACCACCCAAAACACTCCAACAACCGCCTAGCAACAACCTAGCAACCACCCAGAACACTCCAAAAACTGCCTAGCAACAACCTAGCATCCACCAATAACACTCCAACAACTGCCTAGCAACAACCTAGCAACCACCCAAAACACTCCAACAACTGCCTAGCAACAACCTAGCTACCACCCAAAACACTCCAACAACCGCCTAGCAACAACCTAGCAACCAACCTTAACACTCCAACAACCGCCTGGCAACACCACCATAGAAACCACCCAGAACACATTAGGAACTGCATAGCCACAAGATAAAAAACAATCAGAACACCCTAACATTGGCCTAGCAACACCTTAACAACCACGCAGAATGTAACTTCTAGCAACTGCATAGAAATGTCCTCATAACCACCCACAGCACCGGCAAGTTTTGCAGAGGCCCCATCACTCTTTATTTTCCCCAGAAAATGTACAAATCTAATCAAATTTCCTGAAACATGTCACATTACAATTTAAAATGGGTAATGAATGCCATTTCATGTCGACTCTTGGTGTTCTTTTAGTTAAAATCCTTGAAAACTAAATGAGAGGTAATAGACTCTGAATAGAATTAATTAACAATGAATGTCTCATTTGTTAATTTAATTGAGAGTGTCTAGGGATTGCAGTATTTTTCTATTGTGATGTCCCACTCATTTATTCCCTCAATGGATTAGAAAATGTCATGACTTTTAGTTCAGGCTTTGAGGTGAAGAGAAGCCATTTCCAGAGCTGCTGCAGAAATGTCCTTGGAGAGCATGAAAATAAACAGTGAGGGATGGGAGGTGTCTTTCTGCTTCTCGCTTCACTCTTAAGCACTCTATTTTGCCTCAGCAGGGTGAAGTGAATGCCAACAGTCTCCCGGTAGAGGACTTGTCCATTCAGCATCCCCAGGTGAGGGCCAGGTGCTGCTGACAGTGCTGGGGTGATTTGTCTTGATTCTGTGACCCCGCTGTGAGGTGCCTGGTCTCTGGGCGGGCTTGACACGACCCAGAGGCACGACTGGGCCTGAGGGAGCCTATTAGACCTAATTTCTCAATGAGGGAGAGAGAGGTCGCCTCAGGGGTCCCGTTCAGGGGAGCTCTGTTCCAAAGCCTAGTGAGCTGCCTAGGCACAATTTTAAAGGAATACTTCACCCAAAGTTACATTTTTTAATGTTCATGTGGTTTCAAGTTCATGGCATTCTTTCTCCCGTGGAATACAAATGGTTAATGGTGAAAAAGCTCCAAAAGAAGTATCATGAAAGGTGGTTCATATGACTTTTGTGCTAAAATCCTGAAATTTTTGAGGCCACATGGAAGCTTTGTGATAGAAACAGACCAAAATTTAAGTCTTTATTCACTGAAAATCTTCCAATCTGCGCATTCTAAAAAGCACAACCAAACTTGCCCAGACCAAACTTTTCAAACTTTTTTGACACCAGCGACCGCCTTCTTAAATATAAATGCAGTTGTATATGTATCAAGACCCATTTCTATTGTGTCAAATAATAGTAAATAATAAGTGATATTATAAAGAAATCTTGTTAGCAAAATTAATTAAATGACTTTTATATTGTAATTGTACTAAAGCAAAAATAAAATAACATAGTTTCTTTTTTTACTATTGGAGTTAAAACATATATATATGACAGGATGTTTGCCTTTCATGTTCCACGGTAGAAAGTAAGAACACCATGAGATATATAATGTAAATGTTGACATATTTTACATTTTTCTGTGAATTATTCCTGCACCAGTACCAGCAAATACAGTGTGAACATCTTGTGACCTCAATGACCTACAGAAGCCTTGAGAATACTGTGGAATTAGTATGTTTCTTTTCTGTCCAGGTTCAACCGTTGGAGAAACCATTGAGTGCTCAGAGAATGGTGAACATGGTCCTGAGGTTAAGGTGAGCTTCTCTTTTCTACCTTCCCCTTCAAACTTCCTTTATCTCGGTGAAAAGTGCATGAGCGTCTGAATTACTCAGGCATAATAGTGTGCTGCGGATGGAAGTGCGAGTCTCTTTTTAAACGACATCTTTCACTCTGTCTCTCGCCTTGTGCTGAAGTGTATTGCTTTAATGCATTTTCTCAATCGCTCGGGGTTAGTGTGTGAAGAGGACTTGTAACTCTGACCTTAAATATGCAACCGCTGCTTGAATTCCTGTGTAACCTCATGCAAAATAAAAATTCAGATATTGTTCTCAGTTCAGCAGGATGTCAAAGGCCAGAAACATACCATACGCAAGTAGACACGGATGCGTGCAGTCCCGCTAAACATAATTGTTGTGGGGCAACAAACCTTAGTATTCGAGGAGTTTCCTTCAAATGTAGCTGTGTGCATTGTAAAAAAATGTAAAGGCATTTGAGAATGAAATTGAATGATGCACTTAATTAATAATTAATGATTGAATGCATTTATACTTTTTAATAAAAGTGTCTACTTACTGAATAAATGTAAATGATTGTAAGTGCTTTTGAGGAAGCAATACATAATTGGTCCAAGCTAAACTATGATTTATTAGTGCTTTAAAATGGTTTTGTTTTGTTCATTGTTAGTTCATGTTAAGTTTAGTCACTAATATTAATGAATACATTCTTATTGGATAGTGTTACCGAAATAAGTCTTTGAAATCGCCTCTTTTTCATGAAATATGTTCCTTATAGTCTATTGACATTCATGATGACAATGACGTTTGCACAGATGAATCATTCACAATAAGACCATGAGCATGATTTAAAAAAGAAAATTGTATAAATTAAACATGAATGCATTTTGTTTTTGAATATGCTGTTGAATATGTGTCTTAAATATTTTAAGTCTCTGGCATGGGAGGCTACAGCCTCTAGCGTCAGTCGCTAGTGCACCTCTTGGAGGTTTTACACATTGCACAGCTATCTATCAGCTGGCTACCGTTACACATAGCCTATAGCAAATCCAAAACATAATGTCCACACATGTGGATGCGGGGTCTCATGAGGACAAATGTAAATTATTTTTAGTACTTTTGAGGAAGCACCAAATAATTTATTCTAACTAAATTATATCATATTCTAAATTCAAAAATAAGTGTAACACTTTACAGAAATCTTCTATTTGTTAACATAAGTGAATGCTATAGGCATCATGAACTAACAATGAATTTATTTTAAGCATTTATTCATCTTGGTTAATGTTAGTTTATAAAAACATTATTGTTTAGCGTTAGTTCATGTTCATAAGGCATTAACTAAGGTTAATTTATACAACTTTTGATTTTAAAGATGTATTATTCGGCTATATGTTGACTTTAACATGTCAAAACGTGCTGTGAAATTACTGTTCATTGTGAGTACATTTTAAGTAATGTAGTAAATTAATGTTAACAAATACAACCTCATTGTTAAGTACGTTATTCTTAATAGTACATTGTCATTAATGACATTTGCACTGATGAATCATTCACAATAAGACCATGAACATGCATTAAAAATAAATTGGGTTAATTTTGATTTAATTGAACTTTAAAAAATGTCGTTCTTTTTTTTTTCAATGCTCAATATTATGTTAAATATTTGGACTAATTTGAATATATGGAATGCACTTTTTAGATAAAAGCGTCTACTAAATAAATACGTATAAATCATTTTTAGTACTTTTGAGGAAGCAACAAATAAATTATCCTAACTATTTTATACCATATAATAGATTTGGGGTACTCGAGTTTGGACTCGGACTCGAATCCGAGTTCAATTTTAATGAACTTGGACTTATCACGGACTCGGATGCATTTTTACTCGGACTTGACTCGGACTCGAGCCTTTGGCACTTTTCCAACTGAGTCCATGAGTCCAGCTGAGTCCATGACATTTGTGATGCAATGAAAAAAACAAAAAATTAATAACAAAACAGAAATTAATAAACACATCTCTGTCTGCATGCAGCTGTAATAGCCCCTGAAGTTGTAGACATAGTCAGAGTTGTTTCACTGTTTAAGCCACATGCACACATTTACACACATGCACAGGCACACTCATCAGTCAGCCAATATGCTTGAATGTTACAACAGAGAATACTGTATAACATCGACTTCCGAGGTGACTGGCACGTTTCACATGACACGGGACCTGACAACTGGTAAAATTGCGTGTGGCATTTTGCAGACAAGACGTTGCTCATATTGTGGTTTCATCATGTTTGAAAACTTAAAATCATGAACTTCATTGAGTCAAGTCACCCACATTATGTCTCTCTCAGTTTACTAAAAACAGAATATCAAAATAAAAATAGTATTAATATTGGATATTAAGTCTTTTTATGCATAATGAATCTACACATGTAGGATTCTGGAGTCTCTTGTGGTTCACACAGTGTTGTCAGCTTGAACTGGTCCATAATAGCCTGATGAATTAACTGTGTAACTTTAAATAGTTGGGGGGAAAAAGTGCATTATTGCTATAGCTGACAGCAGCTCTAAACAGATAAACAGCACATATTTATTATTGATTATTTTCAAAGCATTGATGAGCTGCTTAAAATACTTTCTTTTACAGCATTTGTCCACCATTCACAACATTCAGCCATGCACAATAAAATATTAGGATATTTTGGGCAGTGAAATGTTTTGTGTTGTATAATTTAATTATAGACTATATAATAAATGTATTATTTGATGACAGAGTTTGTGTATGAAGCTAAACTATGAGATGAATTTAGTTTTTTTTAAAAACTAAAATGTTTATTTTATTTATTTTGTAAACCACCAGATAACTTATGCACCTACATCTCTTACACTTATGAAGGACAGTTCTGTAAAATGACTCAAAATTATTATTCTCCACGTTTTTTGCGGTTAAAGAGCTCAATGAAATTTTCTTTGGTTGGTATTTGAAGATTTCAGACTGTCTGCAGACCAGCGTGGCTGCTGCTCAGGCAAATATCAATTATTATTATTTTTTTATCTTCTGCAGCAGCTGCTGCGAGACGCACATGGACACATCAGGGATTTAGGAGCACGAGCGGCACGTAGAACTGTCCTGCACTGTGCGGTTTCTGGCAAATTAACTAGAAAATCATGTCCATGATGACATGGCCTGAATATTATCAGCGGGCATTTCCAGTGTTTTTGGATGTAGCATTTGCTGTCAAATCGTGAGACGTATCTCCTTTGTATGTACTGTATTTTCCCAAATGAGTCGGCAGATAGAGAAAAAAGATTCAGAAAGAAGTCTCAGTATAGACTATTATTTCTTTACATAGGAATCGCTGGATGATTTCTCCCTAGCCCTTTGGGTCCACAGTTCAGCGGAGGAACTCGCCGACCCAATCCACTGCGGGTACTTAATCTACCCTGTACTGGAATAGGTGCTCCACAGGCCGGGACTCCTGCGTGGACTCCCCCTGTGTGTATTATCCACGGTACGGTCCCCTTACGAGTGTTACATTTATATTAACAAGCTGTTTTTTTTTAGATGTGAAGTTTAAAATAAGCTTAAAATATTGATGTTGAGTTTACATTTACAATTTTAATTCAGATTCATGACAATATTCAGTTGGACTCAGACTGTTATGGACGACTCAGCCCATTTTGGACTCGGACTCAACTCGGACTCGATTGTTTAAAGACTCGGACTTGACTAAGGTGGACTCGAACTCAACACTACCATATAATATATTTAAAAAAATAAATATTAACTTATTATGGGATTTCAAAGGTTTTTGTCCATTTATGACGCATAAGAAATAAGGGTAACACTTTACAATAAGGTTCTGCTTGTTAATATTAGTAAATATATTAGGTACCATGAAATTACAATGAACAATATTTTAAAAAAACATGTATTAATCTTGTTAATGTTAATTTATGAAAATACAATTGTTTATTGTTAGTTAATTCATAGTGCATTAACTAAAACAACATTTGCATGTTAACATAAAGAGCTTTTAATTGGAAAAGTTTAATAAGTGCTTTATTCTTATTTTTGTTTTTTCAACTAATGTAGTTAACGTATGGTAGCGAATTACTTAAGTAAGTCTTTGAAAGTACCTCGTCATTTATAAATTACATTTGCAGATTAATCATTCCCAATAAGACCACGAACATGCATAAAAGTTACATTAATTTAAACACATTTCTCTTTTTTTGCATGCTCAAAAGAATTGAAAATATTTTGGCTAATTTGAACATTTTAGTAGTAATACTCTCATGTTTCACTTATTCAGAATTTAGCATATTTGTCAAATTTTGTTTTTCCTCATATAATCCTAAAAATGTCTGCAGATACATTCTGGGCCTGCTTCAAAGGCTAAACGAATCATTACTATGTTTTTTTAATTTTATTTTTTACGTTTGAGACCTATAAACAACTTTGATTTCATGCTAGAAAACTGACACATATTCAGGCCCAACCAACAGCTGGGTTTGATCCCTCACCATAGAACGAAAGAGAAACAGAGAAGTTAGACGTGATAAACAGATACACGGGAAGGGAGACGAATGGCTCAGATTTTTTTGCTAAATGATTTAATACATGACTATAATTAGCTATGCAAATAGTTCTTGAATACGTGAATACACAAATGTTAATCAATGAATAAGGTGCAGGAGGTAAAACAGCAAGCCTTATATAAACACTATGTTATGCTTATGTGTCTTGACCCAAGAGAATCCAAAAATTAGTTCATGTCTGCAAATTCTAGGCAAAGGGTGACTACTGTGAAAATGCTAAAATATAAGACAGTTTTGATTTATTTTGGATTTTGTTTAGTCACAACATAATTCCCATATTTCCATTTATGTTATTCCATAGTTTTGATGACTTTACTATTATTCTAAAATGTGAAGAAAAACAACAAAAAAACAAACATTATATTTATATATACTGTAAAGACTATATAAAATAAAGGATGTTACGATTTTGTGTCCAAAGCTTGAGTTTGACCCAACTCTAAACTTTGAGCTTGACCCAAGATTACTGATATATCTAAAGAATATGGCTCAATTGTAAAATGGATTTCGAAAGGGCTGTTTGAACACTAGCCACTATCATGCTTGTATGAATCTACAGACCATAGTTCTTTGGAAATGTTTACGCTAGATACCATCTAAATCCAGGTAAAATATAAAAGTGTGCTCTTTTAGTAATGCATTATACTGGTCCAAGCACCGTTCAGTGATTACATTGTTTGCTTGTTTAACAAAAGAGGTTTTTTTAGTGGGTCTCCTAATACACAGTACTCAGATTTGTATTTTGAAATTGAAAGGGTCTGAAATCTTGGGATTCTGTCATGAAGTGCAAGGAGGCAGGAGTCTGTAAATCTGACTTTATAAATTGGAATTCAGCTGGCAGACAGAAAAATGTTGGTGTTTGATAAGATAATAAGTGATGTGTAGAGAGGCTTTGAGCGAGAGAGAGAAATTCTCAGGAGAGGCTGACGTTCTAGATATTGCTCTGAATGTAGATCCTCTTCATTTCTCTTAAATAACGAGTGCATAAATTTCAGTGTGTGAGAACCAATACGTGCACAAGCAAATACTCATTATAAAATGAATATTTATGACTCTGAACACCCTGTCTACACCGGGCACATCAGATGACGCACCGCAACGGCTTAAGGCTGTTTACACTGGATGCGTCGACATGAATGTTCTAAACCGTTTAATTGATGTTGTAGCGGCAGCACAAAATGGAACGTGATACCCGTTTGAATGTGACATCCGTTTGAATGTGACACCCGTTTGAATGTGACATCCGTTTGAATGTGACATCCGTTTGAATGTGACATCCGTTTGAATGTGACAGCCGTTTGAATGTGACACCCGTTTGAATGTGACACCCGTTTGAATGTGACATCCGTTTGAATGTGACATCCGTTTGAATGTGACAGCCGTTTGAATGTGACAGCCGTTTGAATGTGACACCCATTTGAATGTGACATCCGTTTGAATGTGACATCCGTTTGAACGTGACACCCGTTTGAATGTGACATCCGTTTGAATGTGACACCCGTTTGAATGTGACACCCGTTTGAATGTGACATCCGTTTGAACGTGACATCCGTTTGAACGTGACATCCGTTTGAACGTGACATCCGTTTGAATGTGACACCCGTTTGAATGTGACACCCGTTTGAACGTGACATCCGTTTGAATGTGACACCCGTTTGAATGTGACACCCGTTTGAATGTGACATCCGTTTGAACGTGACATCCGTTTGAACGTGACATCCGTTTGAACGTGACATCCGTTTGAACGTGACATCCGTTTGAACGTGACATCCGTTTGAACGTGACATCCGTTTGAATGTGACACCCGTTTGAATGTGACACCCGTTTGAATGTGACATCCGTTTGAATGAGACATCCGTTTGAAGGTGACACCCGTTTGAACGTGACACCCGTTTGAACGTGACACCCGTTTGAACGTGACACCCGTTTGAACGTGACATCCGTTTGAATGTGACAGCCGTTTGAACGTGACACCCGTTTGAACGTGACAGCCGTTTGAATGTGACAGCCGTTCGAATGTGACACCCGTTTGAATGTGACACCCGTTTGAATGTGACATCCGTTTGAATGTGACAGCCGTTTGAATGTGACATCCGTTTGAATGTGACACCCGTTTGAATGTGACATCCGTTTGAATGTGACACCCGTTTGAATGTGACATCCGTTTGAATGTGACATCCGTTTGAACGTGACACCCGTTTGAATGTGACATCCGTTTGAATGTGACATCCGTTTGAATGTGACACCCGTTTGAATGTGACATCCGTTTGAACGTGACACCCGTTTGAATGTGACACCCGTTTGAATGTGACATCCGTTTGAATGTGACAGCCGTTTGAATGTGACAGCCGTTCGAATGTGACACCCGTTTGAATGTGACACCCGTTTGAATGTGACATCCGTTTGAATGTGACACCCGTTTGAATGTGACATCCGTTTGAATGTGACAGCCGTTTGAATGTGACAGCCGTTCGAATGTGACACCCGTTTGAATGTGACATCCGTTTGAATGTGACAGCCGTTCGAATGTGACACCCGTTTGAATGTGACATCCGTTTGAATGTGACAGCCGTTTGAATGTGACAGCCGTTCGAATGTGACACCCGTTTGAATGTGACACCCGTTTGAATGTGACATCCGTTTGAACGTGACACCCGTTTGAATGTGACACCCGTTTGAATGTGACATCCGTTTGAATGTGACACCCGTTTGAATGTGACACCCGTTTCCGACGGACGCCGCAACGAACGCTTCCAGTATAGACAGCATAATTGATTATAATGTGGTTCTATTGCTTTTGATGTGACTAGCCGCTCACGTCTGGTGTAGACAGGGTGTAAATTCTAATTGGATGAGCCACATTCAAAGCTGTTGTAAAATGCAGATAAGCACACACCTGTGACTGTGGATATTAACTAGTTTATTTATTTTATCTACTGACAATGGTCAGCATTATGTACATGCTTCACTGGTGATTTATGTATTTATTTCTGAATGGTGGAAATGACATGTTTAACGTTTTTGAAATTAGGGGCCCTATTTTAAGAGTGCTAGTGCTTGGCGCAGCTCTATGCCATAAGTCATAAGTGCAAAGTCAGTGGGCATGGCCATGAAGTTTTATAGGCGATAGTGGGTTTGACGAAATTGAAACACGCTAATTGGCTTGATCAAGCGCAATTTCATTCTGAGGTTTTTCTCCTATAATTCCACCATCTGCATCCTATTATATAGTCCATTCTCTCAAGCTAGTATTAATAGTGATTGTATTGGCACGCACTTCACTTCTACCAGTCGATTTGGATTTTGAAAACTTATATTCATTTTATTGAAACACAAAATAATTAAACCAGTAATATTTCTAAATTTACAAACGAAAAGTGGCCAAAAAACAAATAAATATATATTTTACCCTCTCCATCTTCTTCCATCGACTCCTTTTGTTGTGGCTTAAAAATCACTCTATGACAACAGGTGGAAAAATGCCAATATAAATTATATAGTGCTGTCAGTCAATTGTTTAAAAAAAAAAATCGTAATTAATCCCATAATTTTTGTTGTTAATCGTGATTAATCGCAGATTTTGAAAATGCTGAAATTTGACACCATATACAGTATACTACTTTTCCTGTCAAAATTAATTTATTTCAATCTTAGGAAAGAAAACAAAACAACATGTTGCAATATAATGCTTTATTAAGATTTTCCAAGTCAGTGCTTCCAAAGTATAAAGATGAAAATGCACTAAAATATCACTCCCAAATTCTAAGTGGAAGTTTATTGAAAGAATTAGTCTCCATAAGTTGAGTATTAATACATTTTCATTCATTTCATATTTCTATATTCATAATTTTACCTAAATATTAATCTCCTAACATCATTCATGCAGTTGCAACTGCGGTATTAATACATTTATTCCTGCTCTATGAAAATACACCTAAATGCCACTTCGGATGCACCTTCTGTGCCACCTTTGCTGTGTAAAGATGCTTTAGTGGCTACTGTGGCTATACTGTTTCCTACAGCTATCGTGAAGCTGCATTCATGATTCGCATCAATGTCTATGTCAACATCAAGCACGGGAAACTCCCAATTTGGAGTGCCAAAATCCCACTACTTAGTAGGTCCTCGTGGTGCCACGGTTGCTCACCTCAATCTGGGTGGCGGAGGACAAGTCTCAGTTGTCTCCACTTCTGAGACCGTCAATCTGGGCATCTTATCACGTGGCTCGCTGTGCATGACACCGTGAAGACTCCGCATGTGTAAGCTCATGCTACTCTCCGTGAACCACGCACAACTTATCACGCGCCCCATTGAGAGCAAGAACTACTAATCGTGACCACAAGGAGGTTACCCCATGTGACTCTACCCTCCTTAGCAACCGGGCCAATTTGGTTGCTCAGCAGGCCGGGCTGGAGTCACTCAGAACATCATGGATTCGAACTAGTGACTCCAAGGGTGGTAGTCAGCGTCAATACTCGCTGAGCTGCCCAGGCCCTCTCTAATTCAGTTTTAATGAGACTTTCATATTACAAAAAGTGAAAGAAGTTTAAACCTGTCAGTTTTAAGAAAAGTGCCCAAAGTTAACGCGCCAAGTTGCTTTGTTGCTCTGCAATATTAACGGCATACATTAAGGATAATTGATACCACATTGCTTGGTGGAGGAATTGCTTATTACAGTGCTTGCACACCTTTTACTCTTTTTTTTTTTTTTTTATAAGCAAATGTCAAACCAAACACACACGCATGCAGAAATGCAAATGCAAACAATACAGTTTAGAATGGACAATAATGTGTTTTGGATTTGCTTTGAAATGATAAGTTCATGAGCATATACTGTATTATTTATAGAAATGAGTCCCAAAGACCCTTTTCTCTTTCTCACACGTACATTCATTTGAGATCATGCAGTAGAATTTGTTTGCAGAACTTTTCCTGTATATAAGCGCGCTCTCTCTCTCTCTCTCTCTCTCTCTCTCTCTCTCTCTCTCTCTCTCTCTCTCTCTCTCTCTCTCTCTCTCTCTCTCTCTCTCTCTCCTCTCTCCCTCTCCTCTCTGTGTGTGTGTGTGTGTGTACTGGGGTCTGTGTTGATGTGATAACAGTGTCTGCAGACTCCTTCCGAGTCCCAACACTTCATTATAGTACACTATTAACCACACGCATACACTTCCATATGGTCCCTAGACTCTAGTGCACAAAGCCCTAGCACTATAAAACCAGGCCAAGTGGATAGAGCTCAGGGGAGGTGTAATTATTCTTTCCTTGACATGCAAATGAATGCTCGTAGCATTTCTCTTGTTAGTCCGGCATAACCGCCTGACTCTCAGACTTGACTCTTTGCCTTGAAGCTTCTGTTATCATTAGCTCACTCCTATGTTGGTGCAAGCCCATATGGCTTACTTTCTTCCATGGAACTCAAAGAAAAAAAGTATTTTGCACAGACTGTATATAATCAACTTATATTGGCTGGATAGGCATTTCGTGTGTCACTGAAGTTCAGATAATGCTCAGTGGTGTTAGCTGAGTTCTGTCGGCTCCCATTACCCAAAAATAGGCTGCTTGGACAATCATTTCTGACAGGCTTTGTGCAGAAATATGATACGGATTGTCTCTGCCTTGAGACTCCTGAGAAGTCTTACTCAAAGCTCTTTATGTGCTGCTAGTGTGTAAAGGCGCTCTGAACACAGGAGGTGGCGTTAGATTGGATGCTCTGGAGGGTGAATCATATTTGTTGGGTTTCACATTTCTGATTTGAGCATGCTAGCTTATGGTTTGTGATGGATAGTCTAGTCCAGTAATCTTTCAAACCCTTCTAGAAATTTCTAGTTGTTATGTATAAAGGGATAAACATGGCAACCCTGAACATTAGCATTTAGTTTAGACCACTATTTAAATGGACAGTTGATGCATAACATGCCTATACATTTTTGTAATCATCATTACGGCTGGGTATAAATGTAGATTTCCCAATTCATCGCGATCTTCATTTAAACGATCCTGATATTGATTTTTTTAAATGCCAAGATCTATCTTTTTCTTTATATATGTATATGTTAAATACATTGCAATTGAACAGTTTAGTTTGGGGCGTGTTGTTGATTCTTAAGTTTAAGGCTTTAAATTTTGTACCACGTTAGAAGGTCCCTTGTATAATATACAGCAGTGTTT
The DNA here is from genome assembly GCA_032164185.1 of Moxostoma hubbsi. Taxonomy (NCBI): domain Eukaryota; kingdom Metazoa; phylum Chordata; class Actinopteri; order Cypriniformes; family Catostomidae; genus Moxostoma; species Moxostoma hubbsi. Next base: position 1,613,493 of record JAVLUX010000011.1, on the reverse strand, counting down.
CCCAAACTGGGGTACGCACACCCGTGGGGGTACGTAAGGTGACAATGGGGGTACGCAAATAACATTCTGAGGTTTACCGTTCTTTCAATTTCATCACAGTCTAATATAACATTTAAACCTGCAGTTCATGTATTTCTCACTGGCAGCAATTATTTTGTGTGCCCTCTAGTGTAGAAACACCATTATGTGTCATAAAGGTCAGACAAATATACCATCCCAATCGGCAAGACATTTATTCAGTATGTGTATGATTAATATAACATGTACATAACATAAAAATATAACCTCTTTAATATAAGGGAGTTGTTTTACAAAGATAATTGTGTTAAACAGACATATTTTCAAATGACCTTGTGTGAATTTTATCTATGCGTTGGAGAGGGGGTACGCAAAAGGATGTTGAATGTTTGAAGGGGTACGCCACTGTAAAAAGTTTGGGAACCACTGATATACAGCATTAGCTGAGATGGAAAATGGAGATTATAATTGAACAATACCCAAATGAATCTGAATCGAGTCAAATTTAAAGCTTGAAATCGATTTAAATCTCTTTGCACTGAAACTCTATTGATTCCCTCAATCAAACTGAAAGCTTGTGAATCCAAATCTACGTATTCAAATTGAAAAAACTGTATCAATACCATGCCGAAATTATTGTGATTTTAAGTTAAAATGTATAGAAATGTTTAAGAGATAGTTTTAAATGGAGTGCAGCATGTCACACTGCAGCACATTTAAGTATTTAACAGCCTGGTCTCATGAAATTTACATGAACATGACAACATTTTTACAATTCAAAACTGACGTGCTGTATAACACGTTTGGCTGCAGGTCTCCAGTGAAATGTCCAGCTGGGGGCGCCAAAAGCAAATAAAATGGTGTCATAATCAGAGGCGGTTTTAAGGGGAATTTCAGATGGATATTTTTAAAACATACCACCCTAACCTAAAACTTCTACCTGAACCTAACCATTAGTGTTTTAAAATCTCAATGAGATGTTAAAAAAGACATCCTTACCTTATCAGTGCCTAAACCTAACCATTAGTGTTTTCAAATTCAGAAGCAAAATGAAGAAGCCCAGTTTTTGAAGCAAGCTCGTCATTTCAAATTGCTTCTATGACTGTAATATCATGTGTCAGTTTGAGTTCATGGCTGGATATGTACCATAGTCATCCTAAGTCCAATGTCCTATCAAGTGAGCTATTACACAAGATATCCAGGTTGGAATAAGTGTATATAAATTTTTTAGTTTTTCACCCTTAGTAAATAACTTTCAGGAGTAATTGATTATTAATAAATGATTAATTTGATATTCATATTGTTCGCACTTTAGATGATGCCATGCTAAATACTAAGTTAGTAATTAGTCAGTGATTTATCTCAACCTTATTAAGCATTAATTGCTGTAATAGCATGTGTTCTATAGTAATAAACACATTAAGCACAAATGTGTACCCAATTCATTACATATAAATGTGTATATAATGTCTTTATTAACAATACATTTTTTGCCTTCGTAATATTCTCATAAACACTTCTTTTCCAGTGGTCTGCATCACCTGAAATATATTAGTTAGGTATGGTTAACAAGTTGTTTACTAAGGATAAAAAACTTTATCAAATTGCTTATAATGTATATGAATTATTTTAACAATAATAAATAGTTTTCTACAATGAATATAAATTAATAACATTCAGTTTCTATATTAAATGTTTTGTGTTTTAACAGTGATGGATCAATACTTTATAAATGGTCAATTTACTATAAACTCAAGCTTAACAAATACTTCATATCATGTAGTTATTATAACAAATTGCTAAGCGAAACAAATTGCATTTTGAGCGAGTATAGCGTAATGTTACTACCAGAGGATATCATGCCGTTTTTATACCCCTTGTGACCAGCCAAATCAATGCAGAGTGAAACCTCATTAGTGCTGGACTTTGAATTAAATTAACTCACTCAATTAAAGTCTTACTGTTAATTTTACTCTAAAGAGCGGCTAACTATTAGTGCACTAAGTGGAAAAAACTCTTAATTGTTCTTATTATATTATATTATTGATATTATTGAGGCTAAAATACAAAGAAATAAAACAAGTAATTATAATTTGCATAAAGAAAATTAAACCTATTTTTGAGACTATTAAGACAACAAGCATTGTAGCATAAATATTAATAAAAACAATAAACCCTTTTGTGCTCCAAAATTTAAAAACAATTCTTATATTTACTTATATTTGTCTCTGGACATAAAACTGGCATATGGGAGAATTTTCTTACATCCTAAAATGACTGCCTTAAGCTTTAAGGTTTCCTGCATTCGTTGATGTCTTCTGAGAAAAACTAGAGATATCAGATCAGTTAGAGTACAACCTGAGACCCACCGTGAGCAGAGAGTGAGAAAACAGCAGCGAGAGGCTGATTTCCCGGGGCCAATATCACCTTGAGCCAGCAGGACATGAGTGTCAAGTACGAGGGTGTTTCCATGCCCTGCAGCTCTCTCCGAATTGATTGGCTCGATAACAACCACGGGCCAAACACAATCGCAGAGACACACTAGCCCAGCGGCTGATGGGTCAGAGTTCAAGCAAGGTGCCGGTGTTTTGAGTGGGTGCGTACGTGCACCAATATAACTGCTTTTAAGCTCGAGAGCGTGACCTCCGAAAACTGTCAAAACATAACGACTGTGGAAAAATTGGCTCTTAGCTGTCAGTGCCATCAGGACGCAGCCGCAGGCGATGGCTGTATCGCAGTATCATGCCTGAGAGACAGAAGGATAGGAATGTTTAACTGACATTTATACACACCACAGTCACTGGATAGCCGTGTCAGAAATTAAAGTTTTTATTAAAACACAATGAAATGCCCCCTGGAATTTTTACCTTTATGAGATTTAAATGTTTTCTCTAGCCATATAAAAACACCTGTAAGTATGAGAAAATTGAGAGGTATTACTATTGTTAACATCGTTAGCATTATTATATTTGATACATTTTAATTTGTACAGTAAATGGAGATCAAACAATGCTTGCGTTAAAGTTATAGTGCATGAATTTAACAAAGTCATATTATATAATCAAAAAATGCTTTGTGTTGGTCTTTTTCAATAAACGGAAACCGTTGCTTCATCCACAAATTTGTCCTTTTCAGTCGCCGCCTTTAAAAGCAAACAATGACACAAAGTTTGCTTCTCATAAGAATGAGCGTTGATGCGTTCAGTTTTCACCTATTGAAATAGTATGAATATAGCGCCACTTAGAGTTTCAGAGCAGCAAGTGCACATTTACCACTGCAACTGCGACAGTAAAAAGGACATTCTGGACAAGGAACATCTGTATGTTGAATGCGTCAATTGAATGATTTAAATTGAAAGAAATTCTCAACTATAAAATCAAATCAAGTAAATTAAATAAAATAAATTTTTTACATGTATTTATTCTTTTATCCCCAATTTGGAATGCCCAATTCCCAATGCGCTCTAAGTCCTCGTGGTGGCGTAGTGACTCGCCTCAATCCGGGTGGCGGAGAACGAATCTCAGTTGCCTCCGCGTCTGGGACAGTCAATCTTTGTATTGTATAGTCAATGCATCTTATCACATGGCTAGTTCAGCGTGTTACCGCGTAGACCTAGCGCATGTGGAGGCTTCGCGCTATTCTCCACGGCATCCACGCACAACAAACCACACGCTCCACTGAGAGCGAGAACCACATTATAGCGACCATGAGGAGGTTACCCTAACATGACTCTATCCTCCCTAGCAACCGGCCAATTGGTTGCTTAGGAGACCTGACTGGAGTCACTCAGCACGCCCTGGATTCAAACTCGCGACTCCAGGTGTGTTAGTCAGCGTCTTTACTTACTCACAATAGAATACATTAACATTTTAGTAATAATTTGTATTACAATTTTTAATGTTTTCATGAAATATTTTTGATTTTAGCTACATTCAACAAAGTACTAGTCTCTGAGACAGTAAGCACAAAACTATCTGAAGGATTTGAGTTAGAGGTCACTACTGTGTCTCCAGAGGCACTCTGGAATATCTCAAATAGATTAGATATTATTAAATATATAATAGATGATAATCTTTATAATAGATATCGACCGATAGTGGATTTTGCCGATAACTGGTGGAAAGAGCTAAAAACCGTTTAATGCAACCAAACTCCCAATAATAACCAGAAAAAAATCAAGTATTGGTGCATAACTCCGGGCTATTAACTAAAAGTAAGGCCAAAACACACCGGGGACATTTATTTTGAAATAACAGAGACTTGGACCTGTTACAATGCTCTATATTAAGTATTAACTAAATTAAGGTTTTTGTAGCCTTTATATTCACTAGATGATGGGATTTATTGATATAAATTTCACCAGATGAGGTTTAATGAGGAATAATAAGGTTTATTAATATTCACAAGAGATGAAGTTGGAGATAGGATGTATATGCTGATGGGGCACTTTTTCATGCCCTTGATAATAATAATTAAAAAAAAACATTTGGCATTGATTTTTGCTGATATCGATAGTTCCAAAAAGCAACTATCGGCACCAAATATTGGGTTAAACTGACATATCTACTTTATAAGGCATTTGTCCTCACAATTAAAATATCTAGGGCATTTATGTCTCTTTTAGTGGTACTTTTGCACCAAGCCATGGTTAATGTCTAACCCTGGTTGACAGAAACCTATAAGGGTCATACACACCTAGACTCATTTAAAGAATGTTACTATAACTACATTTTTGCAAATGCGCATTTTATATGCTGCGTTTGACATTTCAACTTAGTGTCCTTGAGAAATTAACACTAGAGGTGCTACAACAATGCAACATATTTAAACACTTGGATTACAGACGCATCTACTGTACATTTACACACTTATTTCAATGTGATTATTCACTTCCGCAGTAGCTCACCTGATTTAATGTTCGACTTTAGACCAAAGTCAAGTGAAACACACAAGTTGACACTTGAGACCAAAGTGTCACAGGAGGGATTCGAAATGAAGTGATTGCTTCACAAAATGTGCTTTGCATGTCACATTTGCTTTTATGGCACTGTTGGTTCGGTTTAGGTAACATTTTTAGGTTAGGGAGGTACGTTTTACTCATTAAAACCTCCATCTAATATTCACCTTAAAAACCTTGTCTGATTACGACACTCGATTTCACTCGCTTTGGGCGCCCCAAATGAGAGTGAGTAAATAGAGAGTTATGATTAAGATTAAATGAACCACAGAACTTTGGGTTCAGTAGCAACTGCTGTGGTTGAAACCTAAAATTGTTAAAGCTTGCATTATTTAAGATATAACAAAGAATTTAAAAAGATAGAAACCATAAAACACTAGAATGCTCTGATTTTATTCCTCCTCCCTATTAAGATTACTTTACACCCCTACCGATTTCTTTTTATTAGCACCATAACAGATTTATCACTGCCGGCATAATAGTTTAGTTTTTTAAAATCCATTTTAGTCTTCAAGGTCTACTGTGTCATTGACAACCCACCATGCATCATAATGTGAAAATGGCTGTATAAACCTCCTCTTAAATTTGTTGTTCGCGTATTAGCCTAGAGTAAGATCGGATTCCTCAAACGATCACTTAAGTGACCTACTTGAGATGGGGAGACAGAGGAGGAGAGCAGCAACAGCATTATGCTGATCATTATAATCTAGTACTAGAGAAAATGAGGCGAAGAAGTGAAGAAGTGTCAATCTGCTAAATAAGTCCACTGGGCTCAATAGCACAGCTGCAGCTTTGAACGGTTAAAGTGGGCTGGAACGGACTCTCACACAGTTTTGTTGATTGGAGTCTTGACCTTTCAAACATTGTAAGGACTTGTATGGAGAAATGCATTATCAGCTCTTTTGTTGAACATCAGACTCATTATTTTAGGGATCAGAAATTAGATAGTAATTAATGACTAATAACTTAGAGAGTTGTAAGGGACTAATTATTGACTTGTTTGGATTTATAAGGTATTTATTAGGCCTTTGTTCGATGATTTCTTACCATTGCCTAATAGCCTCTTTACTTTTGCAGCAACAAAAAACATATTTTTCCTTTTTTCACATAGTGCTAGATGCTATTTGCACCCTTAATTAAATACTACAATCCAGTATAGGGGCATCAATATGTTTATTGTGTTTATTTAGAGTCCCACAAACAACCTACACCAACCCCTACCCCTAAACCTAACTTTAATTTCCCATGCTTTGATGAAATACTATATGCATTCACACTTATAAGCCACACATTCACACAGAGTACTGAGAAACTATAAAGGATGTATTTTGTATCATACTAGCTATTGAGATGTTTTGTTTTTAGCTTAGAAATTCATTGTTTTGACAAAAGCAAATATAAAGGGGCTATAGAGCAAGAATAAGAAATGAGCCAATAGAGGCTTAATAAATACTTTATGATGTCAAAAACGTTTCCAGCGACGCGTACACTGGCGGCCAAAAGTTTGGAATAATGTACAAAAAACTATTTCAAAGAGTTCTCAACAAGAAATCCTCCACGTGCAGCAATGACAGCTTTGCAGATCCTTGTTATTCTAGCGGTCAGTTTGTCCAAATACTCAGATGACCTTTCACCCCACACTTCCTGTAGCACTTGACCTTTCACCCCACACTTCTTGTAGCACTTGCCATAGATGTGTCTGTCTTGTCGGGCACTTCTCACGCACCTTACAGTCTAGCTGATCCCACAAAAGCTCAATGGGGTTAAGATCCATAACACTCTTTTCCAAGTATCTGCTGTCCAATGTCTGTGTTTCTTTGCCCACTCGAACCTTTTCTTTTTGTCTTTCTGTTTCAAAAGTGTCTTTTTCTTTGCAATTCTTCCCATAAGTCCTCCTGAGACTTCTCTTTACTGTTGTACATGAAACTGGTGTTGAGCGGGTAGAATTCAATGAAGCTGTCAGCGGAGGACATGTGAGGCGTCTATTTCTCAAACTAGAGACTCTGATGTACTTATCCTCTTGTTTAGTTGCACATCTTCCACATCTCTTTCTGTCCTTGTTAGAGACAGTTGTGCTTTGTCTTTGAAGACTGTAGTTACACCTTTAGATGAAATCTTCAGTTTTTGTGGCAATTTCAAGCATTGTATCGCCTTCATTCCTCAAAACAATGATTGACTGATGAGTTTCTAGAGAAAGTTGTTTCTTTTTTGCTATTTTTGACCTAATATTGATCTTAACACATGCCAGTCTATTGCATACTGTGGCAACTCAAAAACAAACACAAAGACAATGTTAAGCTTCATTTAATGAACCAAATATCTTTCAACTGTGTTTGATATAATGGCAAGTCAAGTCAAGTCAATTTTATTTGTATAGCGCCTTTCACAACACACATCGTTTCAAAGCAGCTTTACAGAAGTTCAGCATTAACAGACGATAAAAATGTAATGTCTATAAAGTCGATAAATCATCATCCTTGTGCAGGGCTCCAAACTGCGACTAAAAATGGTCGCATTTGTGACCAAATAAATTTATTTGTGAGTGTAATTTCTGTCAAGGTCGCCATTGGCGACAGTAAAAGTTTACTCCCTTTTGATTTTAAAATTTGCATTACATTTCCCGAGATACATTACAAAAGTTTATATCAAAGAAATAGCGGGGAAAACGGAGTTCATTGCAGGAACTAACAATTTCAAAAAAGAGACTGTTAGAAAACACGGTGACAGTAACAAGCATAAAAATGCACGTGATCACATAATTGCGAAGAATGCTCCACAGACTACACTGTTAGCGAGCTGCGGGACGAAAAGGAATGGATGGAGTTAAAAAAATGTAAAATATTTGGCGCCTGTTTTTCCCCCTGTAGGAGCCATTGGCTCCTTAATTGATTTTTTTTTTTTTTGTTTGGAGCCCTGTTGTGGAATTAGATAAGATATGATTCTTTATCGTGTTTAAAAATAATTAAATAATAATTGTATTAATAACCCCAGTGAGCAAGCCGAAGGCGACTGTGGCAAGGAACACAAAACTCCAAAAGATGATGGTTAATGGAGAAAAATAACCTTGGGAGAAACCAGACTCACTGTGGGGGCCAGTTCCCCTCTGGCTAACATCATGAATAATGTAAATAAGAATTATTTATAGTCAAAAAACATGATTTAAAAAATGATTAAACTTATTAAGTGCTAAGGGTCAGTATTTAGACAGTGAATGTGTTTGAACTGCAAGATTAGTGACCAGTGTCTTTGAAGTCCATCCTTGATTAAATTCCAGAAGTTCACTTAGATGCAATTGTCCTTGTTTGGCTGATGAAGGCTTTTGTTGGCAATAATTAGTCTATGTATCCCATTTTAAGATCCTTGTCCATGGTGATGGGGCATCTGAAGTCTCCGTGAGAGGCTGGATACAAACTGGAGCTGACGAACGCTATTTACCTCGGGACTGGCGTCCCGAGATAACAGCAGAAAAGCAGATGGGAAATAATTAGCATAGCTGATGTTCATAATATTAATGCATTATAACTGATTCAGCAGTAGTATAAAAAGTTAGCATTATGTGAATGCTTGGTTAAAGAGATGTGTCTTTAATCTAGTTTTAAACTGGGACAGCGAGTCTGAGCCTCGAACAATATCGGGAAGGCTATTCCAGAGTTTAGGAGCTAAATGTGAGAACGCCCTCCCTCCATTAGTGGACTTAGATATCCTAGGTATGACCAGAAGCCTCGAATTTAGTGATCTTAAAGAGCGCGATGGATTGTATGGCGATAGAAGATCCGTTAAATACACAGGAGATAAACCATTTAGGGCTTTATAGGTCAGTAGTAATACTTTGTAATTGATACGGAACTTAATAGGTAGCCAGTGTAGAGATGATAAAATCGGTGTTATATGATCATATTTTCTTGACCTAGTAAGAACTCTAGCAGCTGCATTTTGGACTAACTGTAGCTTGTTTGTTGAGGATGCAGGGCAACCAGCTAATAAAGCATTACAGTAATCTAGTCTCGAGGTCATGAATGCATGAACTAACTTTTCTGCATCAGAAACAGATAGCATGTTACGTAGCTTAGCAATGTTTCTAAGGTGGAAAAAGGCTGTTCTCGTAACAGATGAAATATGATTTTCGAAAGTCAAGTTGCGGTCTAGTATAACACCCAGGTCTTTTACTGTAGTGGATAATGTAACAGGACATCCTTCTAAATTAAAGTTGTATTGTAAGGGATTTTGTGGGTAGTTTTTTGGACCAATAAGTAATACCTCCGTTTTATCGGAATTTAATAACAGGAAATTACGCGTCATCCAACATTTTATATCTTTAAGACACTCTGTCAAGTTAGATAAGTTAATGTTTTCATCTGGTCGTGATGAGATATATAATTGAGTGTCATCAGCATAACAGTGGAAATTAATTCCATGTTTTCTTATAATTTTACCAAGTGGTAGCATATATATTGAGAATAATAGAGGGCCTAACACAGATCCTTGTGGCACTCCATAGTCTACTGACGTTATTTTTGATTTTTCCCCATTTAAACAGACAAAATGGTAACGGTCTGATAAGTACGATCTAAACCAGCTTAATGCCTGTCCCTGAACACCAGTGTAGTTTTGTAGTCGATCCAAGAGTATTTTATGATCTATAGTGTCGAACGCAGCGCTAAGATCGAGTAGAACTAATATTGAGATGCAGCCTTGGTCAGAAGCTAAAAGTAAATCATTTGTAATTTTAACTAGCGCAGTTTCTGTGCTATGATGCGGTCTGAATCCTGACTGAAATTTTTCATAGATATCATTTTCTTGCAAGAAAGAGCACAATTGAGCGGACACAACTTTTTCTAATATTTTAGACATAAATGGAAGATTTGAGATGGGTCTGTAATTTGCTAGGTTATTTGGATCTAATTGTGGTTTCTTAATGAGAGGTTTTATAACTGCCAGCTTAAATATTCTTGGAACATGACCTAAAAATAAAGACGAGTTAATAATATTGAGAAGAGGCTCTTCCACTACAGGTAACACTTCTTTCAGTAGTTTAGTGGGTATTGGATCTAGTAAACATGTTGTTGTTTTAGATGCAATGATAAGTTTATTTAGCTCTTCCTGTCCTATAGTTGTAAAGCGGTGTAGTTGTTCTTGAGGGGCGATAATTGAGGCTGAATCATAAGACACCATTAAAGATTGTACATTAACAGTTGTGTTTACAATTTTGTTTCTGATGTTTTCTATTTTCTCAGTGAAGAAATTCATAAAATCATTACTACTAAACTGTAAAGGAATATTTTGCTCAGGTGATCTCGGTTTATTTGTTAGTCTAGCCACGGTGTTAAATAAGAACCTTGGATTATTTTGGTTATTTTCTATTAAGTGATTTTCAAGTATCAAATAAGCAATTTATCATGATTACTTGAGGATAAGGTGTTGGAGTGATGCTGCTGTCTAGATTTGAGCAAAAATTACTTTTTTCAAATAATGATGGTGCTGTTTTTTACATCAGTAATGTCCTGACTATACATAGTGATCCGTTGAATGCCACTTTGGTGAATTAAAGTACCAATTTCCTTCCGAAACAGCAAAATCTGAACATTATTCCAAACTTTTGACCACCAGTGTAATTCGTGAAAATGCTGTGCGATGTCATACAATCACACCCAGTCAGAACATGCTTACAGTGCATTCTGTGAAGAGTTTGTGCAAATATTACGTAAATTAACATTTTTTTGTAATACTTTTTGATATTGAATGAATTTATTCAAATTTCTCAAATTACCTTTAGGCTAATTGGTAACACTTTGGTTGTATAACACTCAATAAGGTTGTATTTGTTAACATTAGTTAAAATAAACTAAATGAGTTAACTTACAACTAATGACTAACAATGAACAATGCTTTTACAGCTGTTGGTTGGTAACACTTTACCACAAGTTTCTATTTGTTGACAATAGTAAATGCACTGGACATCATGAACTAACAGTAACTATTGATAACATTTATTTATCCTGATAAACATTCATTATAAAATACAATTGTTCATTGTTAGTTCAGAATAATGTTAAAATATGCAACTTTTAATCAAAAATAGTATTTGTATAAGTTGAAATGAACTTTAACCGATACTAATAAGTGCTGTAAAGGTATTGCTCACTATTAGTTCATGTTAACTAATGTAGTTATGCATGTTAATGAAAACAACTTTCTATCGGGTAGACACGCAGGCTTGAGTGAGGTTTAAGATGCCTTTTATTTGATGAATGTAGAACAGAAAAGTAATGTCTCTCTTTGGCGTAGGCCCCATCTGGCGGTCCGAGGGAGTTGTTCTCGGAACCGTCATATCCTGCCGTAGATAGGAGGCGGGGGCGAGGAGCCTACCCCCGTGCAGGATGGGACTCAACTGGTGGGGGTGGGGTGGTGGAGGTTGCCGTGTTAGCACACTGAAACAGCAATGTGATAGATTGTGAGCAGACTTATAAAGCAATGGCTTACTTGCGATTGGCTGGGAATTACCCAGCTAATGGTGTGATGATGTACAGCTGCTAGTCTTCCAGCTAGAACTACGCTGCGCTCACATTTATTGTATAGTAAGTGTTAACGGCATTAATAAATCTTGGTTCATGTTCATTTTAACATATGCTAATACATTTTTTAAATGAAAAGTTGTGCATTACATTACGTAACTTAACGTAAAACTATCAATGAACAATTGTAGTAATAAAAACCGAACACGAAACAAGATTGATAAATGTAAAATGCACTGATGTTTGCAAAAACTGACGAAATGCACTTGATGTTTTTGTCCTACTAAGGTAGAGTTCTGCCTAGGATAACTCTGCTAGTCAAAGGTTAAACTTAATCGTTGTTGGGGTTTGGACGTGACAATCACGCATCCCAGCTGAGGAGATTATGGCTAGCTAGGTTACTTGACTTTGCAAATAGCCTCCAGCACAATTTGCCATTAGTGCATAATTTTGAAGCACGTTTCTTTGAGGCTTTTGTAAAATAATGTTGCAACAGAGACAGCGTACCTACTGATGAGACTTTCGTCCAAGAAAACACAAGCTTCCATGATGTCACCTTCAATTAAATCATTTTAAACTGCCGCTGACACAGTATTAGCACAGTTTTCTTTTGCCTTGGGTGCTTTAGCTCATTCAGGAGCTTCCATTATATCAATTAGGCTTCAGATGTGCTGCCAGTGCCTACCTTTTGGAATATCCTTCATGTCAGGAGAATGCCTATGATGCCTATGCATTCAGCTCTCTTGGATTTAGGACAGAGTCCAGACAGATGTCAAAAAACAGTCTTTTGATACTAACAATTGGCTTCATAGTTTTCGTCAAATTCGCCCAGAGTGTCCACCTGACGGGGACTATTCACACCCCCATAACTGTAATGACTTCAAGTCAGTGTCTGTGCATATGATTTGTGTCCATTGCTTTTCTCCTGTAAATATAAATTTGATGAGGTTGTCATACCTTGTTGCTGGAGCAGAACTGACTGTTTGATGTTGAAAAGACCAAAGCGAAGTGTACCCTCAGATCTTACCAAATACACTGGGGCAGTTTATCATAAACATCAGTGAGAGGAACCAGAGCGTATCCTGAACTCCAGGTGTGTTTACTGAGCCCAGAAGAACAGTAGAATGATGAATATGTGCTCTTTTAATTATCATGAACAATCGCTGGGACATTTCTATGCCCCACCTAGAGCTGATTTGATTCATTTGGGTATATTTCATTTATATTGTCCATTTTGCTTCCATATCAAAGACAATTATCTCTCAGCTAAAGCTTTTAATTATACAGGGGACATTCTGACAAGGTATATCAGGAAAATCTACATTTTAAAATGTTTATTTTATAATTCGTTTTTAGCATTTTGGTCACATTTTAGCTTTTTAAAAAAATCCATGATATGTACATTTGATATCTATGACATATATATATATATATATATATATATATATATATATATATATATATATATATATATATATATATATACTGTATATTTTTTCATGTTTATTCTTGCATGCATTATTTGTACTGTTTATAAGTTATGTAAACATTGATATGTAGAAAAGTTGCTAAAACTGTACTGTCTCTTTAAGAATAGCAGCAGTTCAGCAAGAGTTTCACAGAAGTGTTTTGGTTGAGTGCGCATAAACGAGAGTGAAGTCGAATGGCTTCTTTTACCACATCAGTGCTATGTGTGATTGTCATGAATGTTTCTATGTTTGTTGTTTTTGATCGGTTAAAAGAGACATTATTTAATGACAGATGGATTCTGTGGATCTCGTCTTTCAACACACATTACACAGAAATCAAACCAAACTTTTAGTCTCAAAACGCCGTGAGAGGATCTCAGTGCTGAACTTCTTTGCCACTGTACTACTCGATCACTGGCGAGTGAAATCTAAACCTTTACCAACCAGTGGCTAATCACAGACATTTTTATGTTGCATGAAATTTGGTTGCATATGCGAGTGACTGACTCTGATTTTATAGGATTGCTCATAGAGTAAAAGATCGATCTTGGGATTTTAAAAATCACATGGTTGGGGTTTGGGTTAAGGCATATGATCAATAAAATATACATTCCTGTTGACTGCATTACATCACTTACAACTCAAAACAACTTGCTTTTTGGCGCCCCTCTGTGGTCATTTCACCCTGAAACTGGAGCTCACATGTGACCATACATTCAACAACACTTTCAGCTTCGGCCACTGGGGGCAGTGATTTGAATTTCAGTAAAGGGATAGTTCACCCAAAAATGAAAATGCTCTCATTATTTACTCACTCTCATGCCATTCCAGTTGTGTATGACTTTCTTTCTTCTGCAAAACACAAAGCATTTTTCTAGAACTTTTAATGGTCCAAAAAGGATATCATAAAAGTAATTCATATAACTCCAGTGATTAAATCCATGACTTCTGAAGCGACGTGATAGGTGTGGTTGAGAAACATATCTATAGTTAAGTCATGTTTTACTTAAAATCTACACTTTCACTTTCCCTTCCATATTCTTGTGTGGAAGTGACTCTCACTTTCACATTCAGCCACCTAATGGTTTGGGCTGTTCAAAGGTGGATGTTGACAGCAAAAAATTACTTAAATAATGATCTGTTTCTCACACACACCTATCATATTTATGCATTTGGCAGACGCTTTTATCCAAAGCGACTTACAGTGCACTTATTACAGGGACAATCCCTCCGGAGCAACCTGGAGTTAAGTGCCTTGCTCAAGGACACAATGGTGGTGGCTGTAGGGATCGAACCAGCAACCTTCTGATTACCAGTTATGTGCTTTAGTCCACTACGCCACACGGATTAAACCACTTTTTGGTTAGCACAAACCCAATATTTGACCATTTTGAGATAACTGGCCACTAAGTGTGCCTGCTCGACTAAATAGCAAAAGTTTGTCAGCTATGCAATCTACTGTAGACTTAACACAAATGCGTGATTTTGCATTTTGTGTTATTAAATGCTGTTTAACCACTGATCAGCGTACAGTGCAATGAATCCTTCCTTTATTAATCCAATTGTAATTAACAGTCCCCGCCTCCTGAAAGCACACCTGAGCACAAGTTTAACAGGATCTCTCCTTCAAACGCCTTTAATTATGGAAAAACCTAGCCGGTTTACAAAACACAGTGATATTGGCACTGATTGCTTGCCCACCGGTATGGTGACATTTCTCCAGGAATGATTATCTGGAGAGCTCAGAAGACAGAACTCAGCTGAGCCGCTTATCTGCATGTGTATGAATGTGTGTGCATGTCGCGCTCTTCAAACACGCTCGGTAAAACAGCACAGATGGGCTGAAATCGCAATTGGCTTTCTTACAAACAGATGGACACGTGGACAGCCATTTCTCACCACAGATATCTCCTCTCTCTCTCTCTCTCTCTCTCTCTCTCTCAGGAACTCGAAGAAGGAGCTGAATGACATACGGTTTGAATTCACTCCTGGGCAAGGTCAGTACACATTAGCATTAGAGGAAGTGCTTTAACAGTTCCTGTGTATTGTGTGTTTGATTTGGCATGTTCAGATAGCAAAGACCTAAAGTGGTGCGGTATGACCAAAATATTATATTCCAAAATATCATGATCATTTTATATTAGGACAGCAGTCACGGTTAGGGCTATCAATCTATACAAATTTGATTAATATGCCGAATAATTAAATTAATGAATTACAAATGATTTCTTATGAAATATTTTCACAAATATTTATTGACATATTTTCTGAGAAAAATCCAATCAAGATAATTAAAATATTTGACATTTGAATTGCATTATTTACGTTTAGAAATACATTAGTGTGGCAGATGTAATGTTTATTTATTAAATAATGCACAAATGCCTATTTTTTGATAACACAGGGAATTAAACATTTTGCAAATAAAATGTACTGTGCATTCATAAATTATACTTTCCTTTTTTTCACATTTTGTTATGTTGCACCTTTCAATTTTCCCGAATCAATCTACACTTATTAGCCCATTAAGAAATACAGTACTCCATAAGAACACTATGCACTATGCAAAGTGAATTATATTCATTATTAAAAATACATTTGCAAAAAAAAATAATCTGAAATCATGTTTTCGCTTTGTCATCATGGGATATTGAGTGTAAATTAAGGGGAACATTTGAAATAATAAAATAAACAATTTTACTCTTAAGACGGCACCATAACAAAAGTCAGGGGGTCTTGAATACTTTCTGAATGCACTTTATATTTAATTGATTATTTAGTCTATTTTGTAATTTGATAGATGCAAACCAAAACAATGTATTATGCATAACGAATGAATTATAAATCTGGAGTTATTGCAAAATTCACTAGAGTTAAAAACAAAAGACTCAAAAAGTAAAACTAGATTTTATTGCTCATGTTTCAACTAGAGACGTAAAATAGCCAATATACGTTTCAACCATAAACAACTAAATTCCACTTGACGTTTCACCAAAGAAAATCTTAATGACAAGTTCTTCATCATCTATGAACTGTTTGTGATGCATCCTGCTCTGTATTTTTACACTACTCTGTTTCTTACTCTTTCTCATGTGTAAATTACATAAAGCGTTCCTTCCCATCATTAGCTGTGCAGATACTGTACATCTAACATGTTATAAGTGGTATAGCAAAGCTTTTACTGATTGACACGCTGCATGGGATATACGCATACTGCCCAGTCCTGCAGAGATCTGAGTCATTCCCTGCAAAGGAGGGCAGTGCGGGAACATGCGTTGAACTTTGTGTTCTGTCGGCTTTCTTGCTGTGATATCAAGCTGTGTGTGTGTGTGTTTTCTGTTCAGACACTGCTGATGGAGTTTCTCAGGAGCTGTTTTCTGCTGGTCTGGTCAATGGACATGATGTTGTAGTCGGTAATGTGGCTTTTTAACACGCAGTCCATACAAAACGTCCTCATTTACCAACTGAGAAAGACTTATTCATGTCCACTTAGTGAAGAACGGTGTGGAAAACGTGCTTTGATTATTATTATTTTTTTACTGTATTTTAACTCATTAAAGTTTTTGAATCTATTTGGCTACAGTGGCTGTTTGAGATAAAAATTCAACCTTCTAAGTTTGATGGACTTTAGTCATTAATCTTACAGTTCATACAAAATCGATGTTTAAACACTGACCCTTAACACTTACTTAGTTTAATCATTTTAAACCATGACTTTAACTATACATAAGTAATACTTACATTATATTCATGATGTTAGTCAGATGGGAACTGGCCCCCACAGTGAGTCTGGTTTAGGGTTAGGGTGGGGTTAGTCAGAGGGGAACTGGCCCCCACAGTGAGTCTGGTTTAGGGTTAGGGTGGGGTTAGTCAGAGGGGAACTGGCCCCCACAGTGAGTCTGGTTTAGGGTTAGGGTGGGGTTAGTCAGAGGGGAACTGGCCCCCACAGTGAGTCTGGTTTAGGGTTAGGGTGGGGTTAGTCAGAGGGGAACTGGCCCCCACAGTGAGTCTGGTTTAGGGTTAGGGTGGGGTTAGTCAGAGGGGAACTGGCCCCCACAGTGACTCTGGTTTAGGGTTAGGGTGGGGTTAGTCAGAGGGGAACTGGCCCCCACAGTGAGTCTGGTTTAGGGTTAGGGTGGGGTTAGTCAGAGGGGAACTGGCCCCCACAGTGAGTCTGGTTTAGGGTTAGGGTGGGGTTAGTCAGAGGGGAACTGGCCCCCACAGTGAGTCTGGTTTCTCCCAAGGTTATTTTTCTCCATTAATCAACATCTTATGGAGTTACACAAAGCTGCTTTGAAACAATGTGTGTTGTGAAAGGCGCTATACAAATAAAAATGAGTTGACTAAGTCATTTCAGAGCAGTTACAGAATGATCTAGATCAAATTAAATAGAGAATTTTTTTGTGTGTTTATTGCCCAGCTCTTATGTCAATATATTTGTATACATGTGTTTTTCCAGTGGCTGCTAACCTTCAGAAGATTGTAGAAGACCCAATTACCTATAAAGTATTGACCTTTAAGTTGGTGAGTATTCATGTCTGAAATTTTACGAGATTTGATCAGAGAATTTTAAAATTGGGATTTACAGGCTTAGAGAGCTCATGCAAATGAATAAAATCAGGGTTCCCGTGGTCATGAAAAATCCTGGAAATTTGAATATTGTGTCGGGCGGGCTTGAAAAAGATAATCTTAAAATATGTCTGTAACACTTTCTATTAAACCCATTTAAAATGCATTTGTAATGTCTCATAATACAGTACATCACATGATATATTATAAATTCTGATTAATAATTGTAACCACAATTGTAAGATATCTAAGATACTTACCTATTCATAGATATACCTTATAATGCATTATAACATCAACATCACGTTTTATCTGCAGATTTAGGATAATAATGTATTATATATATTTACATTATATCATATCCTATACTGTATATTATGTATGATTTAAATAGAGTGACACAAGTAATGTCTTATTACTTGTAGATATTTTGAAGAGGTTTAAAGACATAACAGGTCAAGCTTGTAAAATACTTATTTATGTATTAATGTATATGCAAGCTTTAATTGAACTTAAATTGCACCCTGTTGGGCAAAGGTACATGGGAAAAGGTATTATGTCTCAAAATGTATAGTATTCTGTGTATTTTTGTTTATAAAACGTACAAAATATACTTGACTTGAATTGGATGTTACAAGTTTATGTTATGGCTGTTGATACGAAGACATCGCTTTTATAACTTATAGACTGTTGACACTATGTTGCTTTTGCATGAAAAGGGCGGCAGTGGTAGATCGGGTCGGCCACCAATCATAGGGTTGGTGGTTCGAATCCCGGCCCATACGACTCCTTGGCCAAGTTGCTCCCGATGGCAGGCTAGTGCCTTGCATGGCAGCTCTGCCGCCATTGGTGTGTGAATGGGTGAATGAGTCAACAGTGTAAAGCGCTTTGAATAACGAAAAGGTTAAAAAGGCGCTATATAAGTGCAGACCATTTACCATTTACAATATATATATATGCGGATAAACTTAGATGTTGACTGTGTTAAAATGCATTATACTCTTTAAGGTAGAATTGTAAATAGTTTTACAAGTATTATAATTTATTATAACTGTAGTTACAATTATTTAAGAGAGGTTGTAACATATTATTTGTCTTATGAGACAGTATGAATGCACTATAATCCACTTATAACGCCTTTACAATGCTTCATAGAAAGTGTTACCAACATTTCTGAAGTGCATATAGATTTTTCTAGTTCTGTTCATCTCTAATATATTTAAATGGCTCGACTTACTCTTTGTGAGTACTAGAAAATTATAATTATAACTGTATAGATTTTGCAATCACAAACAACTGGAAAGTCAATTAAATACATTAATCAAAAACTCTTGCATCTTGTCAGGAAAGACAAAAAAGTAAATAAATAATTTTGCTCATATGTAGGTCTAAATTCATTGTGTATTGAATATTCAGAGTATGTGTCTCACAGGTCCTACACAGTCATTAATTCATTATTTGTTGAAATGGCATCTCTGACAGCGTAATACATTTTCATTACATAATTTCTTATTGATTACCCTGAACACAATAAATCTGAGATAATATTAGGAGTGTTTAATGATGCCTTTTAATGCTTTAAAAAAATGACAGAACTGGGATAATCTGGCTGATACATGAATACTCAAATTAAAATGTCACAGAGCGTTCCCTTTTAACGCATACAGATGAAGAAAGAACACATTAGTCCTCGGCCCTGTGGGATGATACTGCAAGAATATCTGTTTTTATTTCCCTGCGGCTTTTATCTCTCTGTCACTCTGTGAAGGATTAGCAACAGATTGTATTGATCAATGATGCTTTAATCCACCTTGAAGTAGATCACGTTATGTTAGATATGATGCAGTTTGCACCATTCTCATAAATCTTATGCTGATATCATCTACATATGGATATTTGAAGGTAATGGATGATCTTCCACGGCAGTGCTGAAAGGAATAGTTCACCAAAAAATGAAAAGTATTTGATGATTATTTACTCAACAAAACATAAAGAGTGCTTTGCAGCAAAACCCTGCAGCAAAAAATGTTTCAATTAACATCATCCAAAGTCTAGTAAACATTAAAAAAAGCTAAATCAATATTTGGTGTGACCAACTTTGCTTTTAAACAGCACCAATTCTCCTAGGGACATCTAGACACCGTTTTTCTTGGTTGTTGGCAGATAGGATGTCCCAAGCTTCTTGGAGAATTCTCCACAGTTCTTCTATACATTTAGGCTGTCTCAATTGCTTCTGTCTCTTTATGTAATCCCAGACTGACCCGATGTTCAGTGGGGGGGCACTGTGAGGGCAATGCCATCTGTTGCAGGGCTCCCTGTTCTATTCTGTTTGCAAAAGGAATGTTTGGGAGTCTAAAAGGAATGTTTGGGAGTACATACATACAACAGGTAGTTCCGGTCCTCAAATCTGATTGGACGAGAGACATTCCATGAGCACTGATGGTCTGACAGCATCAGCACTCGGACGCTTCACTGTGTGTATCACTCCGCTTGTGTTCGTGCCGTTCTAAACTAAAGTGAAAGAGCAGTGCAGATGTGTTAATAGCCATCTGTCTCTTTACATTTAATATTTGAAATTACATAAGTTAGCCAGCAGGTGGAGGCAAAAGACCATTTTTGTGTGTAAAATGAGCCAGTTGGTGACGTGAAGTGAGTCAGCATTTATATTCAACAGCACTCCATGATCGCTCATATTACTACTACACTACTAAAGCCAGGAAATAGCTTTAAACGGCTTTAAACTAACAACTACAGCATTAAGGCTCATCACAGCTGAGAGACACAACAGACTGATTAATTAGACAAACTCAAGGCACTTACATCTTACCAAACTTAGAAAATATGGTTCAAAATGGAGGAAGAGACTACCCATGCTTGGATGGCTATTTTTCCACTGAGAAAATAGGATGTTTTGCACCAAAATGACATTATCTTCAGAAATCTGACCAACAGACTACAGCATCATCAAAAGCTGATCGCACATGCTTGCTCTCTCTGTCTCTTTTATACACACACACACACATCTTTGTTTATCCAATAACTTCTTAGAATCAGCACTAGCCTTGATACTTTTTCTGAAGTGACATTTTTGAATTACTACCAGAGCCTTGAACATATCATTTGGTTTGAACCAGCAACGGCAGATTCTGATCCGTTGCGTAAGAAAGCAGTTCCATGCAAAAATGCATTTTTTGTGACCGTACTCTGTTTATCTGAATTTTTTTCAATGTACATGTTCATTGAACTGTTGTATATAAGCAATCGTGCTATACGGCCCTACATCAGCACTACTTTGATTAACTACGGCAATCAGCCTGTGGCCAAATCACAGCAGTGTTTATGTAGGGCCATATAGCACGACTGCAAGTGTGATATTGCTAATATATATATACATGTTGGTACCAATACCAGTAAAATTTCATAATTCTTGATATTTTTAATTATATACCACAGTAGAATGTATTAATATTTACTGTATTAATATTAACAACATAAAACAGCAGCAGATCTGTTAGCCTGCATTAGTCTTATGTACAGATGCTAAATGTTGACAAATACCTGATTTGTTGCACCTGTTTGAATTCATAAGAATGGCCACATTTAATCGCTCCTTCAGATGGAGCAATGATTTGTCAGTAAACAACATCTGCGCATTAGCATGCGACGCATTCTGCTGCGGCCTTCTGCGGAGAACTGTCTCTTCAGCATCTGCCTGCTCTTGTGCTTAACGTTGCCCTCTTACCCTATTCAAACCACCAAAATGCATTTCTCATCAAGGCTCTATCTGTGTCTGCAGCCGCACCTGGTCTGTTTGGAGTTTTATTGTTTAATTTCTGTCTGAAGGTCCCTGGAGAGAACTGTTCACCATGATTAAAACACAACTCGGCGTAATGTAGAAAAATCTGGATGTGAAACAGTAAAGGGCGCATTGTGTAGACAGCAAGGCGTGTGGGGAATATCTCAGCCAGCTTGGATCATTAACTAATGTCACCCCTGACTACACTGTGTGCAACTCACACAGTTATACTGCTT
Source organism: Moxostoma hubbsi (assembly GCA_032164185.1). Classification (NCBI taxonomy): domain Eukaryota; kingdom Metazoa; phylum Chordata; class Actinopteri; order Cypriniformes; family Catostomidae; genus Moxostoma; species Moxostoma hubbsi. The sequence continues at coordinate 1,591,936 of JAVLUX010000011.1, read as the reverse complement.
GAATATTGAACCGTGAAGAAGAATTATGTTTGTGGTTGCTGTGCTCACACACATACTGGCTCTCCGGTATGTGTATAAGGCGCCTACACGCTAGAGTTTACATGGCACCAGAGAAAGCTACAAATCCATTGATTTCAATTGGGATTGTGCATCCAAAGAACAGAGGAAAAAACATGAGGTTTTGTGAATATATAGTATCGTTAACTACCATATGATGCGATGTACATCACATTCAATTTCTCAGGGTTCAAAATATTTGAATGCATCACAATATCGTAATATCGCCATGTCTCGCAAAAGCAAGAGGGTGATTCTAACGAATCCTGTCAAGAAAAAGTCTTGGTCATATTTAACTCCAGATCAATAATAATAAAATGTAATGATGCTTTACAAAAAGAAAATGTAGCCTACATTTAGGACAATGAAGATATTTTACATTGTGACATCATTTTTAAGACACATTTTACCACCCCAGTTCTCATTACATTAACACGTCATTCTTTTACTGTATTTCAAAGCAAAAGTTGCTGTTGTACAATGATTTTTTTTTCCATTAAACTCCCCCCTATTGGCCCTTCTCAATCATTGCCTCCTAATAATTCCCATCCATGAATTGGCTGTGTCACTCTACTTTGTCCTCACCACCAATAGCCGGTGTGTGGTGAGCGTACTGGCGCACTGTGGCTGCCGTCGCATCATTCAGGTGGATGCTGCACACTGTGTAAAGTACTTTGAGTATACTGTCTGAAAAAGCACTATATAAATACAACATTCATTCATTCATTCATTTGCTCTATGATGCACAAATACTTCACTGTAAAAAAAAAAATTATATTATATATTATATTGTGGTAGTGAGAATATGAAAATGACCATTGGCCCTATTTAAAGAGCACTAGCGCTAAGTTCAATCCTATGCGATAATTCATACGTGCAAAGTCAATGGTCATGGCCATGAAGTTTTATTATTTTGGTGCAAGCATGTACTAAGTCTAGGCACAAGTGGGTTTGGCAAAATTGTGCAAGCAAAGCGGCTAATGGGCTGGGTCATGAGTTCCTTCACTGGTTATTGAACCATCTGTGTCCTATTATATAGTCCATTCCCTGTCAAGCACCAGTGATATAAAGACAGCTCATTTATTAGGGCAGTGGGTGGCTCAGTGGTTGAGGCTCAGGGTTACTGACCAGAAGGTTGGGGGTTCAAGCCCCAGCACCACCAAGATGAGCAAGGCCCTTAACCCTATCTGCTCCAGGGGCGCCGTATCATGGCTGACCCTGCACTCTTACCCCAGCTTAGCTGGGATATGTGGAAACTAATACATTTCACTGTATATATGCAAAAAAAAAAAAAAAAAAAACTGTTTTTTTTTATTTACCCAAAATCTTTCTTAATTCAAATTACTCTTCAAAATAAATGAAAATATATTAAAAATATTGAAGTGGTCAAAAAAAATCATACCAAATCCAAACATTTTACCTTCTCCAACTTCTTCCACCGGCAATCACTCTACAACAACAGGTGGAAAAATAACAAATCAAATTAGATCAGGAATACAATTTTAAATATAAACATAATAATAATAATAATAATAGAAAAATAAACCATGACCTCTAGAGAGTTTAACACAAATCTCATACATTTTTGTTTCATAAAACGGCTACAATTCTGATCGTCAGGGATGTAATTTGATGTTCCTCTATATTTTCAGAGTTTGGACTTTAACTTTATTTCCACAAGCAGAATCTCTAAACTGCAAATACAGGAACTGATTTTAGACTTTGCACTGAAAACAGACGTGCCTCCGAAATGACCTATTTCTCCGGAAATTATCAAAGTGCACTTTGCGCCACTTCATTGCCAGTTTAAACACGTACACTCACCGATAGCACAAACACTCCCACCCATGCCCACTTTGCGCTGGCATGAAAATTGTGCTTAGAGTTAGCGCTCTCCAAAAATTTGATAAGATGGGAAAATTGGACCAGGCCATTTTCTTGAGAGGTTTTGTGAGAATCACCCCAAGAGAAATCTGCAGGTTTTATTTCAGTCCTTCTCACCGCACTGAGAAATGCCATTCTTAGAGTTTGCGCTTATTTATGACCTTCATTAACAGAGCTGTTGGACATGATGTGAATGCAGAAATAAATAAAATGTATTCACATTTTTGGGTGAACTATAACTAAAAGCTTCACTGACTTAACGGAGTCAGTTATGGTTCAGTAAGCGAGCAAGTCATCTGAGCCGATGCACTTCATGATGTAAACAATGACTGATTTGTTCGATTCAATCTGATCTGGTCAAAACTGATTCATTACCATGAGTTGCATCAACTGAGCGATTTGTTTGCGAATGGGACTGCACGTTATTTATTGTGAATATATTATTTCGCTGCGCACCGTCTTTCTCTCTCGTCATGCACAATTCACAAACTCTGAAGTCAGCTAATATTTATATGCTGTGGCGCTGGTTGAAGAACACCGGTAAGCGCTAACACACGTACAGAGCGAGACAAGTAGTAATTCATTTCTCGTGCCTCTCTGAGTCATTCATAATGCTTCACTCAGGAGAAATGTAAGTCACATCAGTGTAGAGATTTATGGTCAGACCCTTTTCTTTTTTTTTTTTTTTTAGAACAGAAGCTCACTTGCTCATTATTATACACTTGAGACCCTCTAGCACAATGCCTCCCAGACAGGGGTGTTTAACATTGAAAGGTACTTAAACAGATTCCAGAGAGTACTTGGAAAGATTTAAATTTTGCTGACCTAAACCTATAAAATAGGCTTTCTTTTTAATATTTTATAAATTTATAAAAAATGTATATATACACTGGCGGCCAAAAGTTTGGAATAATGTTCAGATTTTGCTGTTTTGGAAGGAAATTGGTACTTTTAATTCATCAAAGTGGCATTCAACTGATTACAGAGTATAGTCAGGACATTACTGATGTAAAAAACAGCACCATCACTATTTGGAAAAAGTCATTTTTGATCAAATCTAGACAGCAGCATCACTCCAACACCTTATCCTCGAATAATCATGCTAAATTGGTCATTTGGTTCTAGAAAATCACTTGCCATTATATCAAACACAGTTGAAAGTCATTTGATTCATTAAATGAAGCTTAACATTGTCTTTGTGTTTGTTTTTGAGTTGCCACAGTATGCAATAGATTGGCATGTTTTAAGGCCAATATTAGGTCAAAAATGGCAAAAAATAAATAAACAAATATATAAAAAACAGCTTTCTCGAGAAACTCATCAGTCATTCATTGTTTTGAGGAATGAAGGCAACACAATGCTTGAAATTGCCAAAAAAAAACAAGATTTCATCTAAAGGTGTAACTACAGTCTTCAAAGACAAAGCACAACTGGCGCTAACAAGGACAGAAAGAGATGTGGAAGACCAGATGTACAACTAAACAAGAGGATAAGTACATCAGAGACTCTAGTTTGAGAAATAGACGCCTCACATGTCCTCCGCTGACAGCTTCATTGAATTCTACCCGCTCAACACCAGTTTCATGTACAACAGTAAAGAGAAGACTCAGGAGGTCTTATGGGGAGAACAGCAAAGAAAAAGCCTCTTTTGAAACAGAAAAACAAAAAAAAAAGTTCGAGTGGGCAAAGAAACACAGACATTGGAAAGCAGATAATTGGAAAAGAGTGTTACGGATCTTAACCCCATTGAGCTTTTGTGGGATCAGCTAGACTGTAAGGTGTGTGAGAAGTGCCCGACAAGACAGTCACATCTATGGCAAGTGCTACAGGAAGTGTGGGGTCAAAGGTCACCTGAGTATCTGGACAACTGACAGCTAGAATAACAAGGATCTGCAAAGCTGTCATTGCTGCATGTGGAGGATTTCTTGATGAGAACTCTTTGAAGTAGTTTAAGAAGTTCTGAACAAGTGTGCTGAGTGACTCCAGTCAGGCTTCCTAAGCAACCAATTGGCCCAGTTGCTAGGGTGGGTGAAGCCTCCACACTTGCTAGGTTTCCACGGTAACGTGTTGAACAAGCCTCATGATAAAATGCTCGAATTGACGGTCTCAGTCGCAAAGGCAATTTAGATTCGTCCTCTGCCAGAGAGGACCTAGAGAGCACTGGGAATGCCAAATTTCTGAACATTTTTGTCAAATTGTAATAGTAATTTTTCATGTTATTAATGTCCCAAGTATACACTGTAATCAGTTGATGCCACTTTGGTGAATAAATGTACAAATTTCACTCCATAAGAGCAAAATCTGTACATTATTCCAAACTTTTGGCTGCCAGTGTATATAATATAATATATATATATATATATATACAGTTAAAGTTAGAAGTTTACATACATCTTAGCCAAATACATTTAAACTCAGTTTTTCACAATTTCTGACATTTAATCACAGAAAACATTCCCTGTCTTTCCCGGATCACTACTTTATTTTAAGAATGTGAAATATCAGAATAATAGTAGAGAGAATTATTTATTTCAGCTTTTATTTCTTTCATCACATTCCAGGTGGGTCAGAAGTTACTTATAGTATTTATAGTTAGTATTTGGTAGCATTGCCTTTAAATAGTTTATCTTGGGTCAAATATTTTGAGTCGCCTTCCACAAGCTTCTCACAATAAGTTGCTGGAATTTTGGCCCATTCCTCCAGACAGAACTGGTGTAACTGATTCAGGTTTGTAGGCCTCCTTGTTCGCCCACGCTTTTTCAGTCCTACCTACAAATCAGATTGAGGTCAGGGCTTTGTGATGGCCCCTCCAATACCTTGACTTTGTTGCCCTTAAGCCATTTTGCCACAATTTTGGAGGTATGCTTGGGGTCATTGTCCATTTGGATTGATTTGCACTGTTTGCACCAAACTACGTTCATCTCTAGGAGAATGAGTCTCCTTCTTGAGCGGTATGATGGCTGTGTGGTCACATGGTGTTTATACTTGCATACTATCATTAGTACTGATGAATGTGGTACATTCAGGCATTTGGTAATTGCTCCAAAGGATGAACCAGACTTGCCGATGTCCACAATATTTGTTTCTGAGTTCTTGGCTGATTTCTTTTGATTTTCCCATGATGTCAAGCAAAGAGGCACTGAGTTTGAAGGTAGGCCTTAAAATACATCCACAGGTACACCTCCTATTCAATACACATCCTGTCAGAATCTAATTGGCTAATTGCCTAAAGGCTTGACACAATTTTCTTGAATTTTCCAAGCTACTTAAATGCACAGTTAATCGTGCACATGCTGGGTCTCACTCGGGCGGTTTCGCTTTTGAAACTGGCTTAGATGAAAGTCAGTGTGCGTGTACCGCGATGTGAAGAGATACAGCAGTCATGTATGTTATGGCCAGGACATGCATCATGCACAATGAATTAGCTCGCACTGCTCCACACAATCAGTTTCTGTTCGAGGATGTGCAGTTGAGTCAAGCGAGTACCTCATGAAAATGTATATATACCTTTGTTAGCCACAGAAAGTTGGGAAAAACATTGGTGAATTTTGCCCATTGTACAAAAGTGCCTGGATGTGTTCCTGGCAGGCAGCAGATGTCCTAAGCCCAGCGTGTTACTGGTGTAACATACAAACAGTTGATACACTGCAGATCTGTCTTCTTCTGCCATCAGTTTTTGACCTCAGAAACATGCACACACATATAACATGTTGAGATTTTGTCAGGCCCTCAACAGCTGCGTGTCCTCCACAGAAACAGGCGGCAGAGAGCGAGTCATCGATTTTCTCCAGACACTGCCTGTGTGTTACCAGCGATAAGCTGATCTGCTCTCTGCACAGCGCCAACCATTACTTAAACACTCGTCAAAGACACAAGTCCACAATTTCTTCTTTGCGTGCCTAGTACATATAGCAGCAGTTTACACTAGAGGCGATAAAACAACAATTACTTTTATTAACTTTCACACAAATCACGAGTAAAGTGGCAGATTATCAGTTAATAAACACTTTTTTCCCATGTTTTTCGTCCCACATTTGCTTTTCGGACCCTATCGGTTAGGTTTAGGGTAGGGAGGGCAGTTTTGTTGATTTGAAACACAAGTATTAACCTTAAAATTATAATTCTGATAAGTTAGACATTTAACTCACTTTTAGCGCCACACCGTGGTCATTTCACCTCAGAACTGCTGCAAGACATGCAATGAACCACATAATATAATTTTGCAAAACTTTCGCCAGAGTCACCTATTTTTTTTTTTTTAGATCGAGTTCCTTTTTGAGGTTTATTAGATATTAGCACAACAATAAGCTGCTCATTGCTGTTTACAGTGTAATGCCACAGGTGCTGTTTATAGAGTTTAACATCCCATTGTATTTCTCCTGGGTATCAATACGATCAAACAGAGAGCAAATGAAAACTTTTGCTCGAGTCTCCCGTTTCTCAGATTATTTTCTGAGAGATCTCGTGTGTCTCCGCAAGAGTTTCAGGAGAGATCTCAACAATGTCTCAGACTGTGCTCAGACTTACCAAAATACCAAAGTCTGAAATCACAAGTCTGAGATTTCAATCTGAATTCAAACATTTTTCCATTCAATTTTCCCAAAGCCAAATAATCTGAGTAATTCTATCCACATAATGTTTTAGCTCCCTACTGCTTCTGTATGTCAACAACTGACATATGTGTGTCTCTTTTTATTTATTTGTCTTTTTAATTTTAAGTAATTTTATGAGAAACATAGATAACGTTGATAGTTAAATGAAACATAGCTAAGAGCTCAGAAGAGAGCAACATCTGAGCAATGCAATTTTCCCTGGGTTGTTTTGAACCCTGAACCATTGATTCATTTGTCAGAAATCATGAGGGCTGTGCTTTGTTTCAGCTACACTAATGGTGTGTATCTCTGTGTATGTGTGTGTGTCTCCAGGCATCTGGCTGTGACAGCTCAGAAATCCCAGACGATGTGAAGTTGATTGGCTTTGCTCAGTTGAGTGTCACCTGATACACGTCTCCTTGCCACAGCAGAGGGAGAGGAGTAGGATGACAGCGGCTACAAGGGTGTTTCTGTCGTAAGGAACCGGCAGGACAAGGGTTTGCCACCATGCTGAAGATCCCTGCTGCAAATGATCACTTCCTGCTCCCAGCGTTTCCTTTTTTCACCTGCAATCTTTTTCAAGAATATTTGGAACATAGCACTCTTATTCAGAAACACGCACTGCAAAAATCATCTTCTCAATCAGTATTTTTGTCACGTTTTCCAGTAAAAAAATATCTCAACATCTTTAAGACCAGATAAATTCACTTAAAGACTTGTTTTCAGAGAATATATTTTCAAATTAAAGGAATATTCCGGGTGCAACACAAGTTAATCTCCGTCGACAGCATTTGTGGCATAATGTTGATTAACACAAAAATGTACTTTGCCTCGAACCTTTTCTTAAAATAAAAAAAATGCACAAATCTGTTACAGTGAGGCACTTACAATGGAAGTGAATGGGGGCACATTTTTGAGCGTTAAAATAGTTTCAAAAGTATAGCCACAAGAAAAAAACAACGTGTAAACATGAATTTAGTGTGATAAAATCACTTATTAACCTTTTCTGTGTAAAGTTAGAGCAAATTTTACAACTTCATTGCCATGATGATGTAATGTCAACAAACCCTAAAACACTAAAATGATGATTTAAACAACTTTACATCTCTAATAATACATTCGTTTTAACAGAAGATTGAATGTAAGTGCTTTTATAAAATGAAAAGCTTCACATTTCTGTCTTTAAACCCTCCATACAATCGTCCCCATTCACTTCCATTATAAGTGCCTCACTGGAACCTCATTTATGCCTTTTTTAATGAAAAGAAGGGACAAAAGTTGACATTTATTTTTGTGGTAATCAGCATTATGCCACAAATGCTGTCGACTGAGCTTAACTTTTATTTAACCTGGAGCATTCCTTTAAGTTCATTTTTTTCCCATTGGTAAATTATTTTAATATTGTTTTAAGCATAAATCTTAAATATACAGTATGTCTAAAACAAGAATGAGGAAAGAAAATGAACTTAATACTTTTTAGAGCACAAATGTATTATATAATATAAAATATTTATAAATAATAGATACAATAAATACATTAAAACAATAATCAAGTCTGATTATTACATAATTATTATTGATGATAATAATAAAATATTAAAAAAATGTTTTACATTATTCAATTATCAAGATTATATAATAAAGTGAAAACAAGTTTTACTATGCATATAATATTTAATTATTTTAATCTGTTTTATGGATATTTTTACTGAGAAAAAAAAAAATCAGTAGATCAAGAAATTATTATTATTATTATTTTATTTATTTTTACAGGGCACAAATATACACATCTGCTCTCTACTCGCAATGCCTTTCACCAAAACAGTCCAGCACCCATTACCCAAAACACCAAACAGGACGCCATCATCTCAGGAGGAAACAGCTAGTGAAAACAAAAATATTTTTAAATTATCTTATTTATTATTATTATTATATTTGCTTTTGTGTTACGTCTGCTTTCAACAAAGCTCTTACAATATTATTATTATTATTATTATTATTGAAAAAATGCTTTCTAATGATTTTTCTGTTGTATATAAACTACCGGTCAAAAGTTTGGGGTCACTTGACTGAAATGTTTCTCATGATCTTATAAACCTTTTGATCTGAAGGTGTATGCTTAAATGTTTGAAATTAATTTTGTAGACAAAAATATAATTGTGCCACCATATTAATTTATTTCATTATAAAACTAAAATTTAATAATAAAAAAAAAAAAATTTTTTAAATAATAAAGAAAAGCAGCCAATAAGTGCCCAACATGGATGGGAACTCCTTCAATACTGTTTAAAAATCATCCCAGGGTGACACCTCAAGAAGCTGGTTGAGCAAATGTCAAAATGTCTGCAAATTCTAGGCAAAGGGGGACTACTGTGAAGATGCTAAAATATAAGACAGTTTTGATTTATTTTGGATTTTGTTTAGTCACAACATAATTCCCATATTTCCATTTATGTTATTCCATAGTTTTGATGACTTTACTATTATTCTAAAATGTGAAAAAAAAAATTATAATTAGTAAGTGACCCTAAACTTTTGAACGGTAGTGTGTGTGGAAAGAGCAGCTTCTCTGGTGCACAGTGGAGAGGTGTCCTCCCTCTGAATGTAAAAAGCACATTTTCATTATGAACGTTATTTGAACGCATTTGAACTGTACTGTAATGTATATAGAGACGTTCTGATGTCCAATGAAGAATAAGGGTCTTTTTTTCCAGCTTAAAGGATCAGTTCGTCTTATTTACTCACCAACACGTTGTTCCAAACCTGCTTGACTTTCTTCCATGGAACAAAAAAAATAATATTTTTTTTTTTTTAGAAATGTACTTGTCGCTCTTGTTGCATTTACAAAGTGTTGGGGGTTGGGTTTCAGGCTTCAAAAAAGATGTAAGAGCATAATAAAAGTATCATAAACAATACGTGCGCTTTATTTAAAATCTTCTGATAGTTTTGTTTGAAAATGGACCGAAATTTAAAGTTAATAAGAATATAGTGCATGTGTGGACTACTGTTATGGGGCTTTTTATGTCATTTTAGAGCTTGAAAGCACCAGTCCTCTTTCACTTTCATCATTTGGAAAAGAGTGGTCGGAATATTCTGCAATAATTCCCTCTTTTGTGTTTCACGCATGCGAAAAAGTCATACAGGTTTGGAAAAACATTGTGAGATAACAGACTTTTCCATTTTAGGTGAACTATTCCTTTAAAGAGTATAACAGGAGAGACTTTGAATGTTGCCATGTGCAAAATATACTGCATTAATATTTTCGGGACAGTGTCGATGCTTCAATGCTAGAGGTGCCTTGATTTTTGTAATCCTTGCCTAAGAAATGTAGGTAACAAGCTTGAAGCTGTTTAAAGCCAAATCTGCTTTGTGTTATTGAGCAGGAAAAATGCTGCTTTTAAAAGCAGATGCACAGATAGTATTTTCACTGGCTCGCATTGAAGTTAACAGCCGATGCACTTTTGATTTCATGCTGTGCAACGTACGTGCACCTGCATCTCCAAAGCTTTGACCTGGAGGAACCATCCAGAATTAATGCGTTTAAGCTTTGTTATGTGACAAAAAGGTCATAACCGCCACAACTTGCACGTTAATCGTGATGTATTGTACTTAAAAAAGCCTATTGATGATTACGTGTCATTTAAGCACTTAAATGTGTTTGGTTTTGAACCATGAATCTGTCTCTGATGCAGCTAAAGATGCATGAAGTATTTTGTAAAGGAAACTAAATGATCTACTGAACGACAGAAAAGCCATCAGTGTCCTAAACAAATCTAGTAGCTTGAATTATGTTCTCAACCCAAATGTAAATAATGTTGATTAGAACGAAATACTTTATTATGAATATTTAAGTTTAGTTATGATTTCTATATACCCTGTGTGTACCCCCTGTAACCCCCCCCCCCAAACTGTTCAACCCATATTTCCTTTCCATATCCAGAATATATGATTTCTGCAAAAGAGCAACAAATAAAAAAAGAATTGCTACTATTATAACGTGACTGTTTTGTGGGATAAAAGCATCATGTCTATATAATCTCTTTCTGATATTATCTTTCAACTGCTCATTGTTTTCACTCAGGAATTGCTCATGTGTATCATTTAGCACCGGTAAGCCCTCAGAATAGACTCCACTGTAATCGAACCACAGACTCATGAGACAGTAAAAACATGTGCAACATATTGATGTAGATACAGACCGTCCACATGTAAACAGATGACCACAAACACTAATGGCAAAGCTGCTCAACGGCTTTTCTGTAGTAAAAAACGTAAAGGAATATTCAGGGTTCAATACAAGTTAACCCTGTAAAGCCTGACAAATGAAAGAATTGTCTGAAAATATTTTTTTTGGACATTAAACTGTTTTTAGTACCAGTAGATTAAATATAAAAAGAAATCGGAGGAAAAAAAAAAATTTTGCACTTTTTTTTATGCATCATATTTTACACATTATGCATTAATGTTCATTCTGAGGCACAGCTATTCATTTTTGTACGGGACATGTATGAGACATGTTTTTCTTAGAAAATACATGCTACAATGGTAAATCTTGGGGTATTATCCGAAGACTTTTCAGAGATACCAAATGTTTGGCCATGACAACTTCCCTGTATCACAGTTCAATTTAGCACATCAAAATCAATATGAATAAAATATATTTTTTTTTCAATAAACAATTTTTGTATGTATTCTGTGCACCAAACACTATATTGACATTTGAAAAAGGGAAATTGTTAAACTTGTGTCTCAGGAACTTGTGATTAAAATGACATCATAATAATTTGGAATGCAACATAATGAGATGTTTATCATGACAGAGCAGGCTGCATATATGAAAATACACAGAAACATACATTTACTCTTTAAATATATATGATAAAAAGTAAAAGTATGTGTCTGAATTTTCAAAGCTCTGTGATTTTTATTTTATTTATTTTTATCTTCCAAAATTTTAACCAAGCATATGTTGCTTCTATTCAGCAAATACTCATTTAAAATATCAGTAGCAATATAATCATTACCGTCACTTTTACTTTGTTAAAATAAGTCATTTATCGTGCAAGTCCGACACAATTTTAAATAGATCGATATAAACATTGAAACCACTTTTTCACAAATAACCACTAGATGGTGCCATAAACATGAAACTTGCATACCATAATTTTTTTTTGGCTTTTCAGCTTGAACAGAGAGTGAGAAAGGAGCCGTCAAACATTGCGTATCGTATTTTATACACATACTTTCATCTAGTCCCTCCTTTTCTTTAAAACAAGCCAAAATCAAGGTTACAGTGAGGTGCTTAAAATCAAAGTGAATGGGGCCAGTTTGGGGCAAAATTGTAAACCTTATAATTTTATAAAAACACTTACATTAATTCTTCTGTTAAAACTCGTGTATTACTTGAAATGTAAAGATGTTTAAATAGTCATTTTAGGGTTTTATGGTTTGCTGATATTACATCATCATGGCAGCAAAGCTGTAAAATGGGTATAACTTTGCACAGAAAAGGTTATTAAGTGATTTTCAATATATCATATTTTTTGTCTTGTGGCTATACTTTTGAAAAAGTGGGTATTTTAATGGTTACCGATTGGCCCCCATTCACTTCCATTGTACATACCTCACTGTAACACAGATTTGAGCTTTCAACATCAATCGTCCAAGGGCAGAAACATATTGCTATTTTAGTTTTATCTATATATACCACAGCCCTATCGCCCTGCTCAAGAAATGTAGTACACCCTAAAATGCAACATTGATTATTTGCAAAGCAATCTCCTGGTCCTATTAATAACATACTTGATATGCACTATTAGGTTTAAATGATATGCATTTCTTTACGCAATATTCACTGAAGTACACTAATTACTGCTTTAAATCGCAGGGTCGGCCCACATGACTCCACATGCCGAAGTGTTTTTGGGCAAGGCACTTAACCCCAGGTTGCTCCCACTGGCAGGCTAGCGCCTTGCATGGCAGCTCTGCCGTCATTGGTGTATGAGTGTGAGTGTTAATGTGTGTGTGAATGGGTGATTGGGACACAGTGGAAAGCGCTTTGGTAACCGCTAAGGTAAAAAAAGGTGCTATATTAATGCAGACCATTTACCAATACCATTTAAATCCTGCGACGACAACAGCTACCCTGGGAGGCGGCATATAATAGACAACCCTTCCTGATTAAAAATCTGTTGTTATAAAGCACCGGCTCAGTCATGCCATATACCGACAATACCAAAAACTGTCTTCATTTGTCACGGTTGCTGACAGAATTTGGCAGCACCAGCATTTGGCACATCACTAGCTGTCTGACCAGTCTGCCAAGTGGCACTGTTCGGCAGGATCAGTGCCTGGTGAATTCCAGAAGGAATGGAGGTGGATTGGATATTTTGCTGGATGTAGCACATTTCTAGTGTCGAATTATTGAAAGTGTTCAGCTTAAGGCAAAAAAAAAAAGTGCAACATTGTTTTTGTTAAAACAAACAAGCTCATAAAATGTGTATTCATAATTTTGGTTTCCAAGTATTCACACTTTGTTTAAAAAAATGGACTGTTTTGATAAACGTACCAAAGTCTGTATATTGTATATTAATGTGCAATTCTGCTTGTTGACCATAAACAGCCTATTTGACCTGCTGCAAAATGTTTAAAAATGCATACCTAGTTGTAAAACTTGCATTACAGTGATTTTAGGGTTTTTATGCGCTTTGCGTGGAACATGCCTTGCTTGTGGTAGTCTGTGCAACTCATGGCCTCAGGTGGCTTATTGCTAATTAGGTCCACAGGTCTTGAATATAAATAAGCAAAAACATATAATTAAAAAGATAAACACTTCAAAAGAAAGCACACTGGTGTATATTTTCTGTAAAAAATCAACCGTATAATACAACAGTACCCAAGGGGACAGTGTGTTTGTTATTGTTTCCAGTTACATTTTAATTCCAACAACTCCAAACGATAAAAAAACCAACAAAACAATTATAATAAAAGCATGTGAATCACATTTTGGCCTCAACTGAATCATATCCTAAGAAAATAAGTCACTTTCAACTTTTCAATATGATTCTTACGAAAGTGCTTCATTAAATGCCACATATACACTGTTCCTTAAGCAGCAGTATATTCACTAGATGAAGCTTGATACAAAGTGATAATGACAAGTATCTTCTATTGTAAGTTTTACAGTCTTTTACAAGAAAAGCATACATTTTTTTTCCAACATGTAAACATACCTGAATCCAGGTGCTTTCACATAAATGAAGTATTTGCATCCAACATATACAGAATGTGCAGGCTCAGACGAAATCTCCAGACCTTTTTCACATTTTCTGCTCTGATTTGTGGGAAAATTTAAAGAAAGCAAAATGCATTAAACTAAGCTGAGTGTACTACACTTTTATTGTTAACAAAAAGCACAAACAAAAATAGACAAAATTTTTGAAAGATTAAGCATTTGGAACAAACTGATTTTGCAACATTGACTCGGTGGTGTGAGTTTGGGGCGGGACTTTCTGGTTGTCCAGCCAATGGTGATTATTTCTGCTAATACAATCTGTGGAGCTTTCTTGAGGGTTCTTCGAGATTCCGTGTGGGCCGGGTTATGAGCAAGGACATTCATCCAATTTGAAACCAAGTGCACGTTTGCTGTGCATCTGAACCAAAAACAAAGCATTATGTAGGATTTAGCAATAATGTATACTAAACCAGCAGGTTGTCACTTCACTCTTTATTAACAGACTGGCAGAATTAGAATAGTTCTGGTGTTTTGAAATTCATTTAGTGTTCCAAAGTGTTCCAAACCTCTGTGACTTTCTTTCTTCCGTGGAACACAAAAGGAGACATTCTAAAAATCATGCTGGTTACTTCCATGAAATAACAACGAATGAGGACTTCACTTTTTGTGTTCCAAGGAGGAAAGAAAGTAAAAGTAAAAAAATAAATAAAAAAATCAACAATGGTGATGAAATAATGACCAAGATTTTTCATTTTTGGTGGGTGATTCTTTGTGAAACCTGTCTTAGAAAATGTCCTGGGCCTATTTAATATTCAGAATTTGCCAGGTCATATACTATAAAAAAAAAATTAAAAGGAAGGAAATTACATTTGTGCATGCATAAAATGAAGCTTACGGTACATTTAGGACCAATAAGATTTTTTGCATTTTGATTTTCAGGACACTTAATTACATTTTAATACCCAATTCTCAATCCCGTAACACAACAGGATGTTTTGCTTTTGCAGTTCCCATTGTGTTAATAATGATTCTCATTACTGTAACGGTAATTGTTGCTGTTGTACAATTATAATTTTTTTTCTTCAATAAAATCAGCTGAATTGAAAGGCAGTACCACTATGTTCTACTATGATGGAGAAATACTTTACATTTTACACTTTACATACTTTATTTTTTTGCATTGTTGTTATGGGAATTGGGGGGGTTATATGTGCGTAACTGTCATGGAAATAATGTCACAATCAGTTTTTGGTTTAATCTGATTGAAAAATAATTTGCCACGGTAATCAAATTACTTTTTAAAGTCAAAAAGTAGTGTAACATGTTACAATTTAATTTCTTGTAATCAGATTACAGTTACTGACTTTCAATTAAATTACTATTAAATAGTTACTTTTAAGTACATTACTTGGGTTACACATATTTCGAAAATAATATTATTTGTTTAGAATACATTTAAAACATGAATTATGTTCATATGTATATTCATATGTCTTTTTGTGTTTCTGTGACAGCTGAAGACACAACAACAATGAACGAGGAGGAAATATAGACATTATTATTATTATTATTGTTGAATTCATTGAGCAGAAAGACACATTTCTGTGAAGTGTTTTAAAAAAATAACTTAAAAGTGTGGTTATTAGCAATGTGATTACTTTAATCTGATTTAAATAATGGATAAATAATAATAATAAAAAAAACTATTTAGACACATAGAAAATCATTTATATGATTTTTGTCACTATTTTTGTATGTATGTATGGGGAAAAAAAAATAATTGCCTGAAAAACAGCCATTATTTTCTACAGGGAGGCCCAAAAATGAGGCCACTATGTTTGATTGCTCATATCTTAAAAATGCATCAAGGCGTTTGCACGATTTTTGGTGTACTTCAACATTTTGTAAGCAACAAAATGACATCACTGTGATGTAATCGTGAGCAACAACTTGCTACAAACAAATAAATAAGTAAATTGTTTAGCTACGTTTTCAATGGCAGCAAACTTATGTGCTTCTCTTTCGCCACGTGGCCCCTTTTTTGGGCCAAACAAGTTACTTATTTATTTATTTATATGTAAATAATGTAAAAGTTGTTGCTCAAGATGACGTCATTTTTATTTTGTTAACTAAAAGTCATAGAAGTACGCCAAAAATCATGCAAATGCCTTTATGCATTTTTAAGATGTGACCAATTAAATATAGTGGCCCTGTTTTGTTTTTTTTTGGACTACATTGTTCTTTTTGATTTTCAAGTAAAATAGGACCAAGACATTTTCTTGACAGTTTTCCTGAGAATCACCCTATTCCTTTAAATGCAACAAAAGGAGGTTAGTACTTCTAAGAAAGGACTACTGTAGGTGCTGTGCAAGTCTCAAGGCTCCTTGTCGCATCTTTTGATTTGTGGTTGTAAAAAGAAAGGGCACAAATATACAACGTGTCCTCAGGCGTCTTTGACTAACACTTTAGATGCTTCTTGCTGGTCATGTCGTTCCAGATCCGGTGCATCTCCTCGGGTGAGATCTGGTGGACGGTTATGACCCTGCGGTATCTGCAGAGACTGTAAGCCATTTTCCAGTGATTGAAGCCACTGTTCTGGTACGGGTGAATACCCAACTTCCTCAGACACACCCCGACATAAACATCCTCGAGATGCAAGAGTCTAGTGTGCAAAGAAGTCTTGTAGATCAACTCTGCCACATCTGCGGAGAAAACGTATCCCGTGCCCGAGCAGAACGGCGGGTATTTGCTCTCTGGATAAAGGTCTCGAGGCATGTACCATTTACTACGCATGTCCCGTATGGGCCCGCCATTGATGACGTATCCCGTGAAGTACCTACGTCTGGGTTTAGTAGCCGGCTTCAAGAGTTTATACACCAAGTTATCCATGTTGACGAAGATATCGCTGTCCGTCTTCATCACATACTTGGCCTGGTTGCAGAAGGTCGCCACCCAACGCATTCCCATCAATGTTTTGAGCGTCAAATTGTGGTACGAGTCGATAAAATCCTCAACTACGATGTCATGAAAGATCTCGCTCTCTTGCTCCACCATCTGATTGAGAACTCTATCCATACTGCGTCCGAGAAGGAACAGCGTGATGATGCGAAGGTCGCTGAATGTGCTCTCGTCACCCCAAGTCTCCCGAATGGCCTGGCGAGCGTCAAACTCCTTGTGCGTCGTCGTTATGAGGATAACGAGGAAGGGCACATTGGTTTCGCACTTTTTAGGCTCGTTAATGATGAAATCAAAGGTGTGGGGGTTTAACGGACGAGTCCTGATGTTGCTGAACGTCAGGTTGATGCTCTTGAGCACTTTCACCGTTTTATGCGCCGGCGCGGACAGCTGGCCCATGTAGGATGATGTGGAACGCGATATGCTGAGATACCACAGAGCGCTCGCCCAGCAAACAACTGTCAACACGTAGAGGCACGACACTTTTGAAGGCATTATGATGCATTTACGTGCGTTTGGAGCTGTAAATCTTAAATGGTTTTGAAGCCATTAGTGATGGTACCTCAGGCATACATGCAGAATGCTGCATTTGTTCGGTGCTTGACAGTAACTGTTAGAAATGAATGGCTCCAGTTGACAAAAAAACCCCAAACAAGAGCAGGTCTAATTCGCTGTGTCTCCACTTCATCTGAAAAAGGAGGGAATTTGTCGCAGAGTATTGAATTCTCCCTTCGCTCTTCGGCATGTTCCACTGAAATTGGAAAAACAAAACAATAACATTTATTCTGAACCACACCAGATAGACGTTTAGCCACTACAGCCAGAGGACATTACTATATTACCATAATCATGCTATAGTTCACCCAGTGAAGTCAAATCTGTCAATATTTACTCATCCAAACTCATATGCTGTTTTCTTTCCATGAAACACAAAAGCTGTTTTACTCACACATCTGTTTTAACCTCGTGCGACCCTGCATCCACATGTGTGGACATTGTATTTTGCCTTTGCTATACACAATGCATAATTTAAATGAATTTAAACAGACTGTTCACACACTACACTGTCATTTTAATGGTTACATTTCTGGTGCATCATGACGTTGATTTCAGTGAAGCGCTTCTATGGGCGCAGTGCCAACAAAAGTGCGTCAGTGCGCTGATAAACAGTAAAATATGTGGGAAAATGGGACATTATTCCCACAAAATAGAAAAATACAAATTTTTTAGTTATGTCGAATAACTTACAACATTAACATATCTTTGGGTCATTTTGCTTCACATTAATATACATTTTGTTATATTTTATTTTGTTATCACTGTACAATACGGTTCTATTCATTAACATTAGTAAATGCATGCCTACATATTTACTGTGCATTTTCACATTGAGAATCAAAGTATTCATCCAAAAGCTGAAAAATCATGCTTTCAGAAGCTTTATATTGAGTTTGGATGAAAATAAGGTGCATTTAGAACTGTTCTGAGACCAGTGCAGACAGACAGCACATTGGAGGATAAGTCATTCTCTAAATAGGGAGCAAGGGAGCATCCTATAGCTTTCCTATGCAGCCAAGTGTGCTCACTAAAATCCGAACAAAAGTTCAGTTTTAAGCTGCAGATGATGTTTGGACTTCTCAACATGTCTGGCAGACTTAGGACAATGATAGATAGTACATAGATGCAGAATGTACAATGCATAATTTTACTTTAACATGGTTGGCAGTGATTGGATGATGCTGGACATTACTTTGAATAAGAATTATTTATTCAGCTATCTAGAAAATCAGCTGTGATGTTTATAACGTCTCAAAAATATGAATAACCAGCACTCCTACATAATAAACAATTTGATGAAAAAAAAAAAAAAAAAAATCTGACTTTCTATAGCTTGTTATTATTTAAAATAGTTTAAATAATAAATATTAAAATAAATATAAATATTTAAAACTTGGACCTTTGGTCCACAAATGTGAACGTATATATTTTAGGAAAACTACTTGTTCTAGAACTTTTTTTTGCTTGTTTATTAGGTGCTACTAGTTACACATCAAAAAGGGAAATGGAACATGCACACAGCAGTCACGCTCTGGTCTCAGAAGCTCCAAAAAAGAATGAAAAAACCCCCCAAAAACTCCATTAAAGTACGATAAAAGTATTCCAAATGTCTTGTGCGATATATTTCAAGTTAGGGCTGGGAATTGGTACAGATTTCCCGATTTGATTCCGATTCACAAGCTCTCGATTTGATTCAATTCTAAGTGCTTCATTTATATGGGTTTATTTAAGATATAATGTCAATTTTTCATTACATATGCAAGAAATTCTCTCTTAGCTAATTCTGTAAATTATACAGGGGACCTTCTAACCATGTTTATTATCATTTGTTTGTCATAATTTTTGTCAAAATGTAGCTTTTTAAAAATTTAAAAATGTATTCCAAATTCCATCAAGAAAACGTCTTGAAGCTGCATAAATTATATTGCAGATATACTATATATATATATATATATGTGTGTGTGTGTGTGTAACCGGTCCTGCTCGATCGGCTCCAAACGGGATTCGAACCGGAGTCTCTGGCGTGAGAGGCGGGGACGCTAGCGAAGAGGCTAATGCTAAAGCCCCTAGCGTCAGTCACTAGTATGCCTCTTGAGGCTAGGGGAGTGAGGTTTATACACACAGCTCAGCTTTCACGTAGTACCAGCTGTATATATAATGTTACATGTTTATTGTTTACATGCGTAATTTCTACTATTCACACGTATTTACTTTGATACGTAGAACAAGTGCCAAAATGGTACTGTCTCTTTAAGAGAAGCATCAGTTCAGCTCGCAGAAGTGAACAACAAAAGTTGAACTAAAATATTTTTGTAGACTATCAGACTTTTGACAATAATAACACCAAAAGCCAATGGTTTTCGCATGTTTCATGACTTCCAATCTGACAGGATGCATCTAAAGGCAGCATATTTAATTTTGAGAGCTCTGCTGAGATTTTAAATGAACAACTTTTTGGTCTGTTTCTCAATTTAGCTATCGTATGACTTCAGAAGACTAGGAATATATTACGTGAATGCTTTTAAGGTGCTTGTTTTGTCACTTTTAGCCGTGGTCACTACGGACTCGTTGTTTGGAAAAGAGCTGTGTGCAGTTTCATTTTTTACAAATTCTCCTGTGTCCCAGAGGGGAAACAAATGACAGGTTTTAAACAAAAAGAAGGGTGAGTAATGAATGACAGAATTCATGGGTGAACTATTGCTTTGAGAGTGGAGGAAAGGATTCAACCAATCACAAGCAACTTCATGGAAAATCCCTCCTGCCGGTACACAGTAGAAAACTGACGCCACAATGGCATTATGACCCCAAGAGTTTGATCATGTAAGAAGGTCTGTATTAAATAATATTTGCATCTGTTCTGTTTCTTGTATGGAAATGAGTTTTCAGCCATTTCTACATTAGATAAGCTGCTTTGTCTGCATATGGTGGTTTTGTGGCTGGATCTTTCGCTCTGTGGGGAAGATAACAAATCACTTCATTTGTGTAACTGAGAAAATATCACAGAGATGCTTTACAAAGAAATTATTTATTGCAAAATAATTGAAACAAAATTGAATTGGTATTTATTTTTATTTTTGAGATTGATGGAAGTGAGTCCATGACAATACTGCCATTAATCTCAGCGTGCAAACAAATGTTTGTTCGCTTCTTTATGCAAAGCTATTTGCTTTTCCATCTACTGAAATATGGTAAATATTTTGTTTGTGCGCTGAGGCATAGGCAGCTATTACAGAAATGAATGTTCTGAAAAATATTAAACTAGAAATCAATTTCAGATTTAAATAACCTAGAAACCCATTAAAACCTTTCTGAATAAATATACTGTATAGGATATATACTAGGGATGGCCATTTTGGTCATTTTGTCTACTTGAGTACTCGAGGGGCAATGACATGTACATAACTGTATATATAATAACATGTCTGACAAACGTCTTTGGCTACTGCATTGCGTCTTGTTGTTCCAGTGTATCGTCTATTCATTATTATTGAATAGTGTGTGTCTTCCTGTGGGAAAGCTACAATGCTCTGTATTGTTGTTGCTGTGATGTCATTAAGCGTTCAGAATTTTCACCTTTCATCTGGGGAAAGTGCAACGGATGACACTATATGTCGGACGTCTAACTTGGAAACTCATGCGAAAATCTTCAACTCCCATTTCGTGGAGATGCAGGTGTGTGTTACATCACGCAAACATGTGGGCACCCAGGGTAAGGAGGTTAACAGTCAATGACAAACATTCACTTTTATTCATTAATATCCATTAACGAGTCAAAGTTCTTACATTAAATTGTAATAAAACGAGTTTAGCAAACGTTATGCAGAGACAGGTGTCCAAAACATGGTTAATTACACTCTCTTTTGATTATGGGAAAGATAGCATTGCAGCGTCGCATATCAGTTTGGTTGCTATGAGACGTCTCTGACGATCAATGTACCCATTGTGACACGTCTGCGTTTAGTTGTCAGGTAATTGTCACTGAATTTCAATTTAAGTGAGAAGTGACATCATGCGTGATCACCATCGATCATCGTTTTCATGATCGATCATTGCTGCCATGTCCAAGTACCCGAGTACTCGTGCCATCCCTAACACACACACACACACACACACACACACACACACACACACACATATATATATACATATTCACTAACACACACACAAACATATATATATATACATATTCACTAACACACACACACACATATATATATATATACATATTCACTAACACACACACACACACATATATATATATATACATATTCACTAACACACACACACACACATATATATATACATATTCACTAACACACACACACACACATATATATATATATACATATTCACTAACACACACACACACACACATATATATATATACATATTCACTAACACACACACACACACACATATATATATATACATATTCACTAACACACACACACACACACATATATATATATATATACATATTCACTAACACACACACACACATATATATATATACATATTCACTAACACACACACACACACATATATATATATATATACATATTCACTAACACACACACACACACACATATATATATATATACATATTCACTAACACACACACACACACACATATATATATATACATATTCACTAACACACACACACACACATATATATATATATATACATATTCACTAACACACACACACATATATATATATATACATATTCACTAACACACACACACACATATATATATATACATATTCACTAACACACACACACACACACACATATATATATATATATATACATATTCACTAACACACACACACATATATATATATATACATATTCACTAACACACACACACACATATATATATATACATATTCACTAACACACACACACACACACATATATATATATATATACATATTCACTAACACACACACACATATATATATATATACATATTCACTAACACACACACACACATATATATATACATATTCACTAACACACACACACACACATATATATATATATACATATTCACTAACACACACACACACATATATATATATATACATATTCACTAACACACACACACACACGTATATATACATATTCACTAACACACACACACACATATATATATATATATATATATATACATATTCACTAACACACACACACACATATATATACATATTCACTAACACACACACACACACATATATATATATATATACATATTCACTAACACACACACACACACATATATATATATATACATATTCACTAACACACACACACACACATATATATATATACATATTCACTAACACACACACACACACATATATATACATATTCACTAACACACACACACACATATATATATATATATATATATATACATATTCACTAACACACACACACACACATATATATATATATACATATTCACTAACACACACACACACATATATATATACATATTCACTAACACACACACACACATATATATACATATTCACTAACACACACACACACATATATATATATATACATATTCTCTAACACACACACACACACACACACACACACACATATATATATACATATTCACTAACACACACACACACATATATATATATACATATTCACTAACACACACACACACATATATATATATACATATTCACTAACACACACACACACATATATATATATATACATATTCACTAACACACACACACACATATATATATACATATTCACTAACACACACACACACATATATATATATATATATACATATTCTCTAACACACACACACACACACACACACACACACACATATATATATATATTCACTAACACACACACACACACACACACACGTTGGTCTACCTATCATTATGAGGACATTCCAGACATAATGATTTTTATACTGTACAAACTATAGATTCTATCCCCTAAACACAACCCCAAACCTACCCCTCACAAAAAACTTTCTGTATTTTTACATTTTCAATAAAACATAGTTTAATGTTTTTTAAGCTATATAAATAATGGGGACACCAGAAATGTCCTCATAAACCACATTTATAGCATAATACCCTTGTAATGACCAGTTTGTAACCTAAATTTGTTTTCTCATAAACCACATAAACATGCACACACACACACACACACACTACAAGTCAATATTACATGCATGCATTTACTCACCATTTATCATTATCAATTCAGATTATAGGATACATCATCTAGAAAAAAAAAGACGCAAACACAAATTAATTATATATAAATTATGATATTTGAGATGAAGCAACAATGGCGGTACAGTAAATATATCATTTAATAGGTTCATCATTACATAAACTGCAAGTCAGTCCACTAAGCAAAAGGACACAAACTAACTAACTAAAACCTTAAGTTAACTTAAATTAAAAAATGTATCCTATTTAAATAATTAATACACACAAATACAATTTTTTTTTAAAGTTTCACCTTTGCAACAACTCTGAAATATGTCTCATAAATGAAAGTAAAATGGTTTGCGCAACTGCATTTCACGTTGACTTTAAAAGTCAAACTACTAGAAAACGGGCATCTCTCGAACAGATTGCATTGTGCACTGGGTCCTCTGTCCAAGGTCCTGAAACTCTGTAGCGTTGAGCTTTGATTATATCAGCCCTGTCTTTCCTGATTTGTTTCCTCTGGGTTTGTTACATTAAACACATCTTAAATGCTGTCTGCTCCAATCAGCTCAGCAGTGCTTTGGTTTAGTTAACTTGCCTAAACTCGGCTCTGAAACCTGATGATGAAAAGGTGGAATGAAAGCTCATAAAGGAGACTCAATGGAAAAGTTACATATCCCTGTCGATATTCAGCTGGTCCACTTTAAACAGTGTTGGCAGTGATGAAGCATCTGTGCCGCCTCTGAATGCCACTAGTAAGAGTTTTTCAGGTGGGATTTTGGCAACTCAGTGTGTGATATTTGCACATCTGATAAACGTGTGTACAATCGACAAACAGCATGTATTGCTTTTTAGGAATAATACACATCATAACAATACTACACTCTTAAGAGATGTATTTTGCATTAAGGCTAGAAATGTCACATTCCTTTAATAATAAACAATAATGGCTTTTTTAACAGTGCTTGTTAAGGCTAGCAAAACTATAACTTTTTGCTCATTATTAGTAGGACGTGCTAAAGACATGAATGATACCTCAAATCACGTCGCAACTGCATAGCCATACATTACAAATATGCAGAATGCCATGGCAACCACCCAAAAAGCCCTAGTATCATGCTAGTGATGCACAGGCAATATTGGTGATATGGTAAACAGATGTTTTGCATCACAATTATTGTGTCTTGGATGATAGCATGGCTGGAACGCGGTATTAACCAATCAGCATCCAGGACAAGAACAATCTGTTTTAGCATTTAGAAATGTTATTATAATTTGATTCGCATATGGGTGTTGCTTCATCTTTGGGTACTTTTGTGTGCAATGGCTTGACTGTTATTAAAATGAACACATTTCAACTTTTGATCTTTTTGTTATTTGAAGTTCACATTAAAACATGACCAGGCCTACCTAATTTATATTTGCTACTTTTCAAACGGCTTTTATGTATAGAATTCAATGTTTTTGCCTTGTCCCAGAACCAGACTTTCAATATTAAACTATGAAAATCCATTAATAAGTTACAAATGCATATATTTTTAAGACCATGTTAATCTCAACAGAGTGAAATAAAATAAACTATTTCAAAATGAATATGTGTGAAAATGATTTCTATCCATTTTTTAAAAATTACGAATGTCCCACAGTTATATAGCTTCATTTCCACCAAACATATTTGCCCTTAATAAAGTTTTTTCAAAAGTTAGTGTACTTATTAAACAAGTCGACAAATGTTTCAGTGAAGAGCATGCTTCAAAATAAATATGAGACAAGTGATGTTCAAAGAAAAAGCACACGTGAGCAGAATATTTTCATTGGACATCATTTTCAAACACAATGTAATTTTGCCAAATTATGCAAAAAGTGAGAACATATTTAATTGTGTGTATTTAAGATAAATGAAACATTAGCAGGACAAAGGAGTTAGCCATTTATTACAAAAACTTTAAAAATGTAATTTCCATCACATATTTCTATTTAACACAAAACTGAGTTTGAGATGTGCTAGAAATGTAAGCGCAGCGTAGTTCTAGCGGGAAGACTAGCAGCTGTACATCATCGCACCATTAGCTGGGTAATTCCCAGCCAATCACATGTAAGCCATTGCTTTATAAGTCTGCTCACAATCTATCACATTGCTGTTTCAGTGTGCTAACACGGCAACCTCCACCACCCCACCACCACCAGTTGAGTCCTGTCCTGCATGGGGGTAGGTTCCTCACCCCTGCCTCCTATCTCCAGCAGGATATGACGGTTCCAAGTACAACTTCTTCGGACCACCAGACGGGGCCTACGCCAAAGAGAGTCATTACTTTTCTCTTTTATATTCATCAAATAAATGTCATCTTAAATTTCACTCAAGTCTGCAAGTCTTCCTGATAGAAATGACACTTGGGAATTTTTATGACTTTCCTGATGCATGTCCATACACTGTTAGGCATTGTTAGAAGATAAATTAAACTAGCGAGAGATTGGAAAATGTTTTAATAAGAATTTACTCTCCAAAAGTCCAAAGTGCACCTACATATTCACCAATATTCAGATTTCTGTGAAAGACTGTTAGATAAAGATCTGTTAAGCATTATTGTAAGTATATAATGTGTTCATTTAAAATGATTGTATTAATTAAAGATGTAGCATAAAGAATTACCATGATTTTAAACTAAGGAACACAATTGCTTGTGTAGTCGTTCTTTCGGGAAATTTGTAGACAAAACGTCTTCTCTTATATGAAGATGACATTAAGATCTATAAACTATATATAATCTGTGCGGTTAGTCTCAGCTGTTTCATTTAGGCCCAACACATCTACTCCAAACTTCCTTTCAGGTATGAGAGAAATACATTTAGCAGATTATAGTTCTGGAATATCTCACAAAAAGAAAAACAAACTGCAAAGCCACCACACTGTTTTAATGGCCATATGATAAATTAATTCTGCCATTAAGCTCCGCAGTAGTTTACCAGGACTGCACCATCTACTATATAGAGATGAAACCAGCACACTTAGAGCAGCACAGGTGGACGTAAATGTCAATATGTGAAATTACTTTAGAATCACTCTGAAATCTCTCACTTTCCTCAAAGGTGTGATGGGTAAATCTTTTAATATGAAGAGCCAGCAAGCGGATGACATTACTTTGGTGCGCGCACACACACACACAGACACACACACACACACACACACACACACACACACACACACACAGACACACTTGCTATCTATATTAAAAATATAGAGATAAAATTAGTTTTAGCCTGTGTTCATATCCAGTCTAGTGGATACAACTCCAATAAATTAACCTTAAACGAAACCTTCAGGTTTGTTCCTAGATAACATCATCTGTGTGCCAGTTTACAAGATGAGCTGCCAGAACCACACACACACACACACACACACACACACACACACACACACACACACACACACACAGACTGGATTAAATGGAGATAAATTCACAATCAAAGCATGTTTATCAAGCAATCCTGGAGAAAATAGTGTCTGTAAGAACAGATAAAGACATCAAAAGGACAAATGCCGCTGTTAAAACAAGGAACAGCTGCAGATAGCCTCAACCTGATTTAGATAAGTGATGTATGGACATAACACCGAACAATCGGACTCTTTCCTCATATCTCTCATATGAAGCTATGTGAAGTCGAATTCAGTTTAGTGAATCAGTTCATTCAGACAAAACATGATGAGAATATTTAGTTAATTGCTGCAGTTGATCACTGTTTTTAACATAGTTATATAAATGTTGGTGCTTTTAGTTTTAATAGACACATTTTATGTATGTTCATGTTTAATGCAGTCACTACAATTGAGATCCTCAATGTTATGCGCCCGATAAACACTGTTCTACCAGGAAGACCCGCAGATTTGAGTGAAATTTAAGGTGACATTAATTTGATGAATATAAAACAGGAAAGTAATGTCTCTCTTTGGCGTAGGCCCCGTCTGGCGGTCTGAAAAAGTTTTACTTGGAACCATCATATCCTGCTGGAGATAGGAGGCAGGGGCGAGGAGCCTACCCCTGTGCGGACAGGACTCAACTGGTGGTGGTGGGGTGGTGGAGGTTGCCGTGTAGCACACTAGCTAATGGTAAGATGATATACAGCTGCTAATCTTCCCGCTAGAACTACGCTGAGCATACATTTCTGTTTAGCAGAAAATATCTACAACCTAATGGCTATGCATTTAAAATTAATTTCCCAGTTTTATAATTTTAATTGCTACTTGTTGTAAGTAGGTTGAAGTGTAGCTAACTTCTTTTTCAAAAGGAGTAGCTAGACCGTAGCTGACTTCATTTGAAGTTCTTATTTTAGGCACAGAAACAGGCCTATTGTCCTGTGCAGTGATTCAAATGTGATTATATATGAACATGAATCATAATATATCCAGGCAACGAACCAATTAGCGTGTTATAAATAAAAGGTATGCCAATGAAACAGCCTCTGTAGTCAGAAAGGACCAATCAACCTTTCCATACAGTGTATTGCAATGAGTTAAACCTCTGTATCCTATTGATTTGCTGTAGAGAAATGTAAAGCTGTTTTGGATTTATTTAATTTCAAACTCTGGCAGGTTTAAAGTCGCTGTCAATAAATCCAGGAGGGGGAATGGTGCATAAAAACTACTGGTTTCCAATTCATATGTATCACATTCTGTCTCTCTTTACTGTTTTCGTTTTGCACAGTTAATTTCTATATCCTTTGCTCTTCTTGTAAATGAAGGCCGTTCTCTGCTAATTTATTCTGTCTTTAGATAATTGATAAAAACACTTATATTGCACTCATACAGCTTTTGTTTCATGAGCTGATGGATTTGTGTATCAATTGATTGAGGTACAAAATAGCCTTTACTAGATTTTGGAGCATAGTCACAATGCAGAGTCTTACCGCATCTCTCCATTGTAAAACCTAACAATGATGACAAAATAGAGAGCATAGATGGGAAAATAAAAAGAAATGAAGAGAATAAAAACGGCTATATGTAATGCTAATTGATTCAACAGGTGCACTCATTTGTGTGAGTGACAGGAGATCACCATGGCAACAGAACAGTGGGATGACAGCCAGAGCGATGAACTCAGTCCCATTCTCTACTCACACACACACACACACACATGCATGCGGGCACACACACACACACACACACACACACACACGCGCACACGCACACGCACGCGGGCGCACACACACACACACGCACACACACACACACACACACACACACACACACACGCACACACACACACACACACACACGTTGGAGCAGCTATCATTATTGGGACTCTCCATGGACATAATGATTTTTATACTGTACGAAATATAGATTATATTCCCTAACCCTACCCTAAACCTAACCCTCACAAAAACTTTCTGTATTTTTACATTTTCAATAAAACATAATTAGAAATATCCTCATAAAAACTTGTAATAACCAGTTTGTTTGAGTGGTGGCTCAGTGGTTAAGGCTCTGGGTTACTGAACAGAAGGTCGGGGGTTCAAGCCCCAACACTGCCAAGATACCCTTGAGCACGCCCTTGAGCACGCCCTTGACCCTATCTGCTCCAGGGGTGCTGTATCATGGCTGACCCTGCACTCTGACCCCCCCATAGCTGGGATATGCGAAAAAAATTATTTCACTGTATATATGCAGAAATGTATGTATAATGTGTGACAAAAGATCAATTATTATACTCAAATAACTCAACTTAAGGGGTGAAAATTTGCGATTCTTGGCCTTTGAAGCAGACATTTAAAAAAACTGTGCATAATAACAAAACTCCTGGTGAAGATCTACACTTCAACCAAGTACACTAGAAAGATCCACCAATCAGAGATTCGTGTCAAAGCGTGTGAAAACAGCTCTTGAGCGAGCGGCCACATCCATGACGCAATGCAAATGATGCAATCGAGTTGGTCTCCCAACAATTTCAAACTACTTGTATATTTGTGAATATTTTGCATTAAACTTAAAATGCATTGCTTCTATACTTATAATTCATTTTAAATCAGCAGCTTCATATGTTTTAATAGTCTTCATCTCAGTTACATCCTTCACAAGGCTTTATGGGATTGTAGATCCATCCCCTTATAAAGTATGAAGGCTGCATCTTTGCCTTTTTGTCCAATTTTCAAATACTTCTTAGCTGCAAATATAAGTTTGCAATGTTTGCGTCACCTCAGAGCTGGTTGGTTCGTGGCTTAGAACTTTTTTTAAGAAGGATTTTATGAACTCACTGTGGAAATACTTCCGGAACAAAGACGGCTAAAAAAGTAGGTGGGAACTTTTGCGCTCAGTTCTGCCAGGAAACAAAGTTGTGTTTATAAGGTACCTGCTAAAACAATGAACACTTTTTGAGGAACAACTCACTGGATTTGATCAAGTTTGCCAGATATGTTGCATTACATATCTGAAAGCTTTTGTTTGAGGCAGTATATGACAAGAAAACTAGAAATCCATGAGCAGAACTGTTATGTATGTGAATTACTTTTAGATGGACAGAAATTACAATAACAGTCCACACATTTCCACAAATTGCATGTACAAGTGTTCATAGACCGATCGCTGTGCAATTGTTTGAATGATTTTTCACCACGTCAGTCTATTTCAGATAAAGCACAAACCCACCTCTGAATGGCAAACAGAAACAAAAAAAACTGTGATCGGTCACTTATCACGTCGTTTAAAGTGGGCAGTTCTTGGCCAGAATAAGACGCAAACTCGACCAGATTTTATGCTTTGTGAGACTAGGTAACAATACCCATGCCACACTATCCTGCTGGTTCCTGCTGTATCCAACTATAGCAGAAGGAATGTATAATAAAAACTGAGATGTGTCTTTGCTGGTTGAAGGTGGGTGTTGTTTTAATTTAGGAGAGGGTTGTTATTAATCTGAACTCAGTTGGACATGGAGCTGCCTACTTAAGCCACAATACTACTACTACTACTAACATGAAGGCTGTTCCAAAAGGTAGAACAGACACCTTCTAAGATACCTCCTTTAGGCGGAATTCACGCAGATTCTCATTAATCCTTCACGGAGAAGACAATCCCATTATTAACACCAATAAGCGCAGTGGAAAAAAAAAATCCATAGTTATATACTCATAACAATATTATAGCAATTGCAATATATACTTATGTACTTGAAATGAAATCAAGACTGAAAATGTCAATAAAAATAGTTACATTTAATGAAAGTATGCTGCTTCAGAAAGTAAGTGTGCAGTAAACAGGAAGGCAGCTCACTTGGGTTTGGAACACAGCCTGCTGGAATCAATCAGCCTTTACAGTGGCTGTCACAAGGGACTAAAGTTATGATGTAAGGGTTATTTACATGAACATTTCAGCATTACAAAATATAAGTCGTCAATTTCAGCAGAAAAGGCAGTCACCGAGAAATGCACTGAGCCATACCTTGAATCGTCTCATATATAATGAGATCTGAGCGGTACTGTGGCAACAGTAAATTCCTGAGGAGATCTTGAGCACATCCTTTACTTCAGTAATTACAGACGGGTTTAGAGCTAGGCCTGAACTCTTTAAAATTTCACTTGCATTGCCAAAAGCAGTCACTCCGTTCCCATTTGGCATGCATTGCAAATCATCTCGCAAAGCCATGTATATTCATGAAAGGGAAATACAAGTCATTTCTTGAAACTCTGGGGAACATTACAAACCAAGGAAATAATTACACAAAACAACCAGAAGATACTTTGGAATATGGTGATTTATGATACGACGGGGGGCAAATCCGTAGTAGGAGAACAATGTGAAGACACCTATTCATCAAAGCGGCGACATCCATTTCTTCTTGCCGCTAGGTTCAGCTTTCTGCAGTCTATCCAGTAAAGAGAGCAATTATACTGTGGTCTATACGTCAGAGAGGACAGGGTGTGATTTATAGTCCTAAACTGATCTGAACGCAGCATGCTCAAATGGCTAACCAATAAAGACATTTACACTTTAACACATGACACTTTCAATGTACAAATCTGCATTTCTATAGAAACCATCAATATGACATACAGTAAAAAGACTATCATCTTTCATATATAAAATAAATAAATAAATACAAATCCATAAATGGTTGAATGCAAATAATAATTTGGGGGATGTTCAAAAAGGACGAGTTGTGTTAAAACAGATAGACAGAGAACAACGGTATTAAACGGTATCCTTTGAACTTTGTTTACAAAGCTAACAATCTTTTTAACTTGAAAAATGAACGAATGCTTTGGTAGTAATTGTTTACCAGACTTTCAGAAATATCCATTAGTCAAGCTCAGGCACTTAAACTTCGATTATATCTTGATTATTGACTCAATGGCAAGAAAATGAACAGGGTGGATCCCAACAAGATGGATATAGAGAGCTAGAGTTAGCCATTGTTAAAGGTGCACTCAGTAACTTTTTGCTTGTGCCATCTTGGACTTACAGTGACACCTAGTGGTGTGGATGCAACATGATTCAAAATCAATAATTTACAGTTACAGATGCCATTGTAGAAATTCACTATACACAATCAGCCATGATCAATTTATTTCTCGAGTGAAAGTGTACAATTTTTTTGGTCCATTCTGCATAACGCGGTGGGCTCATTTTAGCTTATCGTGGCCCATTCGGTCCGTTTTGCTACCGACCCACCGGCCCGCTCAGTTCTCCCAATGGATAGTCCGCCCCAAAGTGCATCGGCCCACCGGGAAATGCCCGGTATGCCAGATTACTGGTCTAGCCCAGTCTAGGTGTGTGTGGTGGTGGTGTAGTGGGCTAAAGCACAGAACTGTAATCAGAAGGTTGATGGTTTGATCCCCACAGCTGCCACCATTGTGTCCTTGAGTAAGGCACTTAACTCCAATTTGCTCTGGGGGGATTGTCCCTGTAATAAATGCACTGCAATTCACTTTGGATAAAAAGCATCTGCCAAATGCATAAATGTTAATGTAATATTTAAAAATCAGCTGTATTTACTTTATTGTGGAGTAAAAGAAAACTAATATGATTTCCATCTTTAGAAATTGCGTGTTTCATCCCATTTAATCCAGTGTATTAAGACATATATGATGAGACATACTGTAGACTAACAATTAATAAGTAGTGCAAACAGAAAGCATTAAAAGGTCCTGTGTGAACGGCCCCTTAAAATATGATGTTTTAAGATACAGTCCACAGCTAAAGACCAGAAAAACACATATTAAGAGAAGTATACAGTGAAAAAGCATTAAATAATGAATAAAACCAGAGCAGAGAGACAAACAAACACATAGAGTTTTCCCATTTGGCTTGCTCTATCATCATCTCCTTTCCATTTGAATGGCTGCGTTTAGCCCGGCTGCCATTTAATGATGCATGATGGTCTTGGTAAAGGATGCCGTCTCCTCTCTTGAGAATGTCTCTTTCCCAGTAGATCTCTAACTAAAGCTAGTCTTGATAAGACCTCGCCGCGTGAAGCCAGACTTTGTGTTTTCAAACGATAATACGTAATTGAATGATTACTGCTAGACATCTTAGATAAACACTGTCTTTTTGCACAGATGTATACTGAGGTAGATAAAGGCAGAAGAGTAAAAACAATAATCGGGTGTTCCCAATATTCCCAGCCTGACCCATCATATTCCATTATATTTTATGGGAATATTTATGTTTCTTCTTATTTTTAATATCAGTTTCGTACACAAGGGTGTTCTGTTTTATATATGATGTAGTCTAGTTAATGTTTACAGCATTATTTAAATTTCACATGTGTTACCCTGATGGTGTTTATTGGTCATTGCTCCTGGAAGAGCCACTATTGGTGAACTTAATGTCATCATGTGCTCTTCTGTAATTTTTATGATGATTAACAAAATCTTATCAAGTCAAATAAGCAGATTTTTAAAGTTTCAGAAGGTTAATATCAAGTTTATTACTGTAACTTTACCAGATTTTACAGTGCCATCGTGGTCATATAAATTGCAACAGTTTTAAACAGTAAATTTTGCAAGTTGTTCTGTAAAGTTGTTTCAATTTTACTGTATTTTTTACATAATTATTATGGCAACCACAGCTGCCAGTTATTTTCTTCAGTGTAGGCAGGACTAAATGGTTGTTCAATTGATTGAAGACAGGAGGATTGTTCAAGAAACCCATTTGAAAACGTTATTTTTGCAATTTAGTCGATGTGCTGGCCTGGGTGCTGCTCCACCGTTAAAATACTCTTCGTTGTAAGTTAGGATGATATTAAGAGTAATGCTTGCAATGTAATCTGGAAACCCAGCAAAACCCAGACTTGAAATAAAAATGAAAGAACTGTGTAGGAGTGAAGCCTGTCACCAGCCCTTTAGCTGCTAGTCATTATTGGTAATAGCCTCTCATTACCTCTCCGAGAGCGCTGACAGAACGCAACCTGCATGAACCAGGAGGGGCCCACAGTTCAACTCACAGTCATAAAATTCACTCAACGTGCCATAAAACTCCTGATGACATGAGCCCTTTTCATTGGTGAAGTGCAGAAGATGTCAGGTGTAACAGAGAATGCGTAGCAAGGAATTTAGGTAAAAGTGCAGGAAAACATCACTGCAGTGAGCAAACATTTGCTGAACTGTTTGAATTACATACTAATATGAAGATAACATTGATCTATGAGAGCAGAGCAGACATTGAGCTGCATGGATGGGATCTCCTCTGATTTACAACTGAGTACATTATTGCTTTGCAAGCAAGATATCATTTAGCATTTTGCTAAATGGTTTGACAGCAGATGTGCCTCCAAAACACTGCATATCTTTCCATAACAAAGTCATCCGTAAAATAAGACCCATAAATACACAACAAAGTCAAACAAAGCCACACCGTGTCAACACTAACTCATGCCCATAATTCATAATCAAAACTATATTATGTCTATAATTCATGATAAATAACCCAACAGTTAAATTAACATTTTAACTTGCATTAATGCATTTTTTTTTAACTTAAATGGCTCCAATAGTTGGTATTATACAAACAGTACTTTCTCCTATCCCAGATTAATATGCAGAGACAACTATAATAAAGTTAACATTTTAAT
The DNA here is from genome assembly GCA_032164185.1 of Moxostoma hubbsi. NCBI lineage: Eukaryota > Metazoa > Chordata > Actinopteri > Cypriniformes > Catostomidae > Moxostoma > Moxostoma hubbsi. Next base: position 1,557,384 of record JAVLUX010000011.1, on the reverse strand, counting down.
GCAAGTCAAAATTAGCATCATTGTGTATGTTAAAGTTTACATTTCAACCTACATTAATGCATTTAAAGTTAAATGGATTTAATGTTAAACATATGCACCTTAAAACAAAACTCTACTTCATTTAGTACAAACCTCTCATGACGAATTTACCAGAAAAAGAAAGGGAATTCATTCCTAGAAGTGGCATAAAAACATATGTACATATGAAATACTACTAACAACAAATCGATACTGCAGTACCCATGTATCCCATCACGTTTCGGCATTTGAAAGTAACTCATTTTTTCCATTTATTCCAGTAGCCTGGAGGTGCCTCTCATCTCACAGAAATGTGCCCTCTGAATGCTAACGAGCCCAACATTGTGTCAACAACATAGAATAAAAATAAAACGGCATCAGCAATCTTACCTAAGACAAAAAACAACCACTTGTGCTTTTTTTCCCAATAGTCTGATTGACGCACTAACATTAGTACTCGCATAATTTACATATTTCCAGCTTTAGGGGGTTGAGCTAAATTGAGCTTTGCTAAAACTGCAGCACAAGGGCAGAAATCAAATCAATCAAACGATTAAATGAGTGCAGCTACATTAAGCCAAATGAAAAGTTTTGATGAATTGCTGCAAAAGCAGCGAAACCAAATAAGCTCATAAAATGTACATTAATGTTGCATTATTCCATACAGTGGGAAGTTGCTTTGGAAACAGTGTTCATTTGCTGAACTTGCTAATTTACATTTAACACACTTAATTTTTAATTTCTTTTTTTTCTGAAGCAGCAGTATGATTTTACAGTTGTGTTTTGGCACATCCTTGCTATTTCTTTGTTGTCACAGATTCAGCGATGTTCATTGTTATATTTAAAGGCACTTAAATAAACTGGGTGATATATCGAATATTCACGATACCATCACAATGATTTTGATGATGATGTACAATTAAGTAATATTGTGAATATCGCAATGATTTTAATGTGCTTTTTCATTTAGCCACTATGTTTTCTAAAGAGTGCATCATTAAACAACAGTAATTAAAAGCTCCTTTTGGACTACACAACTAATCAAAACAACCAGAATCTCCATATGTTGATGTGAATATTAACTGCGTAAGGCTGCGATTGAATTAAAATAAGACATGGTCTTTGGGTGCTTCCGAGTGAACGGGTGGCTCGCTGATCTGAGTGCATGCGGGGCTCACAATACACTGTTTTCTCAGCTCGGTTCGCGTGCATTGTTAAAATAAAATGCTGCAGGTTCACACATTTGCGCACATTTTTTTTATTTGTAACCACTACAAGTTACTACAGACATCTAAAAACATGACACAGTATCACAGATAGGGGGATGAAAGCATTTCACCAGATTTGAAAAGAGGAACATTGTAAACTGTGAAATAAACATTGTATTTTCACTTCTCCACCACCACCACCAAAAAAAAAAAAAAAAAAAAAGTATCCATGTGAAGATGCAATAATAATTCAGTATTATATTATAATAATAAAAAATGACTGGGTAACAAGTGTTTTTGCCTACTTGTTCATAAAAAATAAAAAAAAAGATAATAATAAATTAATAATTAAAAAATACATGTGGGTAAATAATCATTTTTATTAGGCTACCATCACTGTGCAGATAAATGCAAGTGATTAAATACCGTTCTTCCTTGTGTTCATTTAGTAAAAAGTGTTGAAAACACGCCCTCATTGTTTTAACTCGATTTTTAATGGCTGAAAAAAATAGAGATTTTTGTAGTCATGTCACCCATTTATCAATATTTCGATCTGGTAGAGCGTGGAGTTAGCAATGCCAAAATCATGGGTTCGAATCGCAGGGTACACACAAAACTAACAATAAAAATAAAATAAAAAATATACCTTGAAATCACTCTAAGTCCCTATGGATAAAACCGTCTGCCAAATGCATAAACGTAAATGTAAACCTACCTTCCTACCTACCCACCCGTCCACCCACTCATCCACCCACCCACCCATCCATTCATTCATCCTTCCTTCCATCCAACCATCCATCCTACCCACCCGGCCACCTATTCACCCACCCTCCCACCGACCCATTCATCCATCCATCCATCCATCCATCCACCCACCCACCCATCCATCCATCCATCCATCCATCCATCCATCCATCCATCCATCCATCCATCCATCCATCCACCCACCCATTCATCTATGCATCCATCCACCCACCCTCCCATTCATCCATCCATCCATCCATCCATCCACCCATCCATCCTACCCACCCGGCCACCCATTCATCCACCCACCCATCCATCCTACCCACCCGGCCACCCACACACCCATTCATCCATCCATCTACCCACCCGGCCACCCACTCACCCATTCATCCATCCATCCATCCTACCCACCCGGCCACCCATTCACCCACTCACCCATTCATCCATCCATCCATCCTACCCACCCGGCCACCCATTCATCCATCCATCCATCCTACCCACCTGGCCACCCATTCACCCACTCACCCATCCATCCATCCATTTGCAATTTGATTGAATTGATTTAGACTGATGAAAATCCGTCTGAATCAGTGTAATCAATGTATAAACATAGTCAATGATGATCTATATTGTTAATAAAAGTCTGGTTGACAGAAATAAATTGACTTAAGTTATGAAGACAATCCAAGTTAATATTGAGATATCTCTGAGGCAGAGAACGTTGCCTGAGATATATTCCTACCAAGCAAGAAATCCAGCCAATTGCTGAAGATATTAATTAAGTCAGGTATGCAGGGGCATCCAAACACAAACATGACCATATGTTTGCCTGAGGGTTCAGTTTGGCAACAACAATTATTTTAGAGCACCTGGCAGCCCACATCATTACTGTGGAGAGAAAAAAAAAAAAATAAAAAGATGCAATCAAAGTGTATGGTGACTGAGGCTACATGACAGTTGAATGAATGAAGACAGATGGATGAGCTATCTCTTTAACTTAAAGTATCTTCACGAAGGCATTGAGATTCATTGTCACGACTGCACTGACAGACAGGTGTCAGATTATTACCGCAATTTTAGTCCACATCACAGCAGGATACATGAGGACTACAGAGATCAGGCCCGAAACACCTGCAGTCTTCTGTGGAGGTGTACATATTGGATTGCACATGCAGAGAAGGGAGAATTGCACAGCAAAATAGAGTGGCATACTCACCATAACAACGTTATTTGTATTATTATTACACATGGCATGAAGGATACTGGGGATTGGCCCCATCTGTCTGAACACACAAAGTTGAAAGCAAAAGTCTTTCACTGCCAGAGAATATCGGAGAACTCCTTTCATTGCATTTCGTCATTCACCTTGTAATGAACCATCCAGTGTTTTGTAAGGCAAACGCTTACAGGTTTAGCTTGCAGTTTTTACAGTGAATTTTCAGGTCAACAGTTCTGCGCCGTGGGATTAATACACAACAGACAATGAATACATTAGGAGGAAGCAGGAAAGAAGATTTCATTTAATCGAATTAATCGCAGGTGAAGATTATTCGGCCTGAAGCCTTGGCCAAGCGCAGAGCTTTCATGGCACTTTCCATGAATTTCCCTTTATTAAATCCCAAAGCACAAAACCTATGTATCTGTCATGTGTGTAAAGGGAATACAGGAGTGGGCTGAGAACACAGCCCAGCGGGGCTCCGGTGTTGAGGGTCAGTTTTGAGGAGATGTTGCTGCCAATTCTAACCACCTGACGTCTGCCTGACAGGAAATCCAGGATCCAGCTGCACAGCGAGCTGGTTAAGCCCAGAGCCCGGAGTTTCTCATCAAGCTTGGAGGGCACTATGGTGTTGAATGCTGAGCTGTAGTCTACAAACAGCATTCTCACATACGTGTTCCTTTTTTCCAGGTGGGAGTGAGCAGTGTGTATTGTAGATGCAATGGCATCATCAGTGGAGCGGTTGTTGTGGAAGGCAAACTGCAATGGGTCCAAAGAGGTGGGCAGCACAGAGCAGATGTAATCTCTGATCAACCTCTCAAAGTATTTGCTGATGATGGGGGTCAGAGCAACAGGACACCAGTCATTTAGGCAAGTGATATTGGCTTGCTTCGGTACAGGCACTATGGTTGATGTTTTGAAGCATGTGGGGACTACATTTACATTTATGCATTTGGCAGACGCTTTTATCCAAAGCGACTTAGTGCATTTATTACAGGGACAATCCCCCCGGAGCAACCTGGAGTTAAGTGCCTTGCTCAAGGGCACAATGGTGGTGGCTGTGGGGATCAAACCAGCAACCTTCTGATTAGCAGCCCTGTGCTCTAGCCACTACGCCACCACCACCTCAGAGGGGACTACAGACAGGGAGAGGGACAGGTTGAAAATGTCCGTAAAAACACCAGCCAGTTGGTTCGCGCATGCTCTGATGACGCGGCCCGGAATGCCGTCTGGACCCGCGGCTTTACGGATGTTCACCCGTTGGAAGGATCAGGTAACATTCGCAACAGAGACGGAGAGTGAACCAACCTCTGTAGCGTCAGCCGCGAGTGCTCTCTCCGTGAGGGCGGTGTTATTGTCCTCGAAACGAGCATACAATGGGTTAAGCTCATCCGGGAGAGAGATCTGTAGTGAGAACTATTAGATACTGTATGTTACATCCTATTATGCAACATAAGATTAACATAACAATTCGGTTTATGTTAAAATTTTTGGTATTAACTTAATTACCCAAAATTTAAGTGTCCCACATGTCTGGCATGATTTTCCCAATATTACAATAGAAAATACTTTATAATTGTGGCACCCAGGAAGCTGAAACATTTGGAACATTTCTACATGGTGGAAAGACAAGTATTCATAATTGCATTTCATTTTCTCAAAATTTCCTGCTGTAGTTTATGAGAAATAAGTTAATCAACAATAACACACCCATATTTTGTCATAAACTAGAAACCCCTACTGAGTGACAGCTAGATTTAGGCTAAATCTGCAATCCTTCAATCTGTTCTAGCCTTTTAAAAAGAAAAATCTTAAATGTAATATATATATATATATCTCAATAAAAACATTCTGTGATTAATCGTGATACCATCATATAATTGTAAATATATTTAATACTTTTTCTCAAAGAACTTGCAAGAAAAGTTAGTCATCATTTATTTGTATTATTTAAATATGTTCTTATTAAAATGTTCAGTTTTTTTCAGATTTAATTAGATACATTTTTACAGGTATACATATTTGATACAATTTTATGTATATACATGCCATAAAATCAGTGGACATGCTGTAGTTAAAATTTGGGGAAAATCTGAAAATCTGCCATTTTTGACTGGACTTTTTAAATAACAGGATCAAATGGGCAGATTCAATTCATATCAAACTTTATTGGCAAGAGAAATTCAAGTGTACATTGCCAATGCATTATTAGACACAATACATTCACTTTTTAAACAAATTGAATGCTGAAGTTTAATTTGCCGAAATTTTAAATCTCATAACTATTATTTTCTGTGGGTACCATTCTGTCTCTATCGTGCAAACGCTGGGTCTCTCTCGTGCGGTTTCGCTTTTGACACTGGTTCAGATGACGGTGATCATACGTGTCCACTTGCACATGGTTAGCAAAGCTGAGCGGGCGTTTTCAATAAATCCCAATGGGAGCCGAGTGCCATGCTCGTGAGATTGATTGTATTAAAAACTCCCGCTTAGCTTCGCTCACCAGGCACCAGTGGGCACGTTCCGTTAGTGAGTGATTCCGGGTGATGTGAAGAGATATGGCACTTTTCCTGTATCTCTACACACCTGACTCACCAGACTGTGGGTGAAGTCTCCGTTATCCATACAGTAAATCCACTACAGTGTTTATTATGACAGGGAAATGCATTGCATGTCAGGAAGAAGCGTGCACTGCTCTACACAATCAGTTTTATGTTATATATATATATATATATATATATATATATATATATACATATATATATATATATATATATATATACACTCACCTAAAGGATTATTAGGAACACCATACTAATACTGTGTTTGACCCCCTTTCGCCTTCAGAACTGCCTTAATTCTACGTGGCATTGATTCAACAAGGTGCTGAAAGCATTCTTTAGAAATGTTGGCCCATATTGATAGGATAGCATCTTGCAGTTGATGGAGATTTGTGGGATGCACATCTAGGGCACGAAGCTCCCGTTCCACCACATCCCAAAGATGCTCTGTTGGGTTGAGATCTGGTGACTGTGGGGGCCATTTTAGTACAGTGAACTCATTGTCATGTTCAAGAAACCAATTTGAAATGATTCGAGCTTTGTGACATGGTGCATTATCCTGCTGGAAGTAGCCATCAGAGGATGGGTACATGGTGGCCATAAAGGGATGGACATGGTCAGAAACAATGCTCAGGTAGGCCGTGGCATTTAAACGATGCCCAATTGGCACTAAGGGGCCTAAAGTGTGCCAAGAAAACATCCCCCACACCATTACACCACCACCACCAGCCTGCACAGTGGTAACAAGGCATGATGGATCCATGTTCTCATTCTGTTTACGCCAAATTCTGACTCTACCATCTGAATGTCTCAACAGAAATCGAGACTCATCAGACCAGGCAACATTTTTCCAGTCGTCAACTGTCCAATTTTGGTGAGCTCTTGCAAATTGTAGCCTCTTTTTCCTATTTGTAGTGGAGATGAGTGGTACCCGGTGGGGTCTTCTGCTGTTGTAGCCCATCCGCCTCAAGGTTGTGCGTGTTGTGGCTTCACAAATGCTTTGCTGCATACCTCGGTTGTAACGAGTGGTTATTTCAGTCAAAGTTGCTCTTCTATCAGCTTGAATCATTCGGCCCATTCTCCTCTGACCTCTAGCATCAACAAGGCATTTTCGCCCACAGGACTGCCGCATACTGGATGTTTTTCCCTTTTCACACCATTCTTTGTAAACCCTGGAAATGGTTGTGTGTGAAAATCCCAGTAACTGAGCAGATTGTGAAATACTCAGACCGGCCCGTCTGGCACCAACAACCATGCCACGCTCAAAATTGCTTAAATCACCTTTCTTTCCCATTCTGACATTCAGTTTGGAGTTCAGGAGATTGTCTTGACCAGGACCACACCCTTAAATGCATTGAAGCAACTGCCATGTGATTGGTTGATTAGATAATTGCATTAATGAGAAATTGAACAGGTGTTCCTAATAATCCTTTAGGTGAGTGTATATATATATATATATATATATATATATATACTGCCATAGACTAACAATGTCGGAGATCATACATTAGGTTTGTATTTAGAGGTTTATAATTATTGTTAAAAATATTTTCTCCTATGGAGATAATTAATGGGACATTTGCGCTCTATTAAGAAGTCAAAAAGGGCTCTAGTGCAGTGCTGTAGAGTGACAGTTTTGCTCGCATTTGTTATTAAATGCAAAATATGCAACTACCTAAACTATGCAAAAACAAATGCTAACGTGTTCACACAGCCAAGTTGTTATTATGGCACATATTTAGAAAGTATAATTCTAGTCACCTACTAGGAGCATTGCACATTATTCAATATGCTAATAAACATTTTATGGAACATTGATCCAGAGATCATCTGCTGTTCAATGCACATCAATATAACATATGTTAGTGGGAAAAAACATCGACAGCCAGAACATTTGCTAATGAGTCAGAGAGACTAATGATAAAAAAAGTTACTCAGCTAAATTCGTTAAGCCAAGTAGAATTTCAGAAAACCACTTTTTCAAACTCTTGAATTTAGTTTAAACTGTACGACTTTTTTTGCAAGGTGTGGAAAAGTCCCAAATGCTGCAGAACAACTTCAAAATTTTAGGCTGGTGTGTCAAACTAATTACGAAACATCAGTTGTGACAGATGGAGCTTCCACAAAATACAGCAGTAAGTTATTGTCCAATTAATGAACCGTACTTCCACTACCTCAAAATGCAAACAAGCAAACACTGCATATGGTGAATCATACAAGCTTTTTGTAAAATATGCAAAGGAGTAAGCTGAAGTAAACTATCACAGTTTCATAACAAAGCTTTGACAAAGGTTTCCTGGTTCGTCATAAATGAGATAAGCTGTCATAACTGTACCAAGGCCTGTGGGGTAATGTGGTACATAATGTGTAGTAGAAATATAGTAACGTATTGAAACTAATTATAGAATTGAGTGTCCAGTAAAAATAACATTTTAGTGATATTACATTCCTCTGACTTTGACTTTGGTCACACTGCTCAAATTCAAGTACCCTGAAAACAAATCTTAATAGCTTTTGCAATTTTACTTTACATGTAAATGTATCGGCTTTAAGGATGTTTATAGATTTTTACTGGAAACCAGGACAATCCAAAATTAGGCTGCTGTAATTTGGGCTGCTGGAACCAGAAACATTGATCATGATTTATAACTCTGCAATAAATTGAATGGCATCTATGCTTATATTATTTTATTTGTTTCCCTGTCTCAACCTCGGGACACCTATCCTGAGGTCACCAGAACCGGCTGGATCCAGCAGCATTCCTGCTTGGTGTTGGACTCCACTGCTACGTGTCGCTGAATGATGATGACTAAATGCAGCCGGTGCCAGCCAAACATCACTTCAGTGTATTATGATGGACTTCAGAGGATGAACTGATGCCAACTCCAACCATACGACATGGGATACTTCATATGCTGTTGTCTGAACCTTGGATTTAGGATGGACCACACCAAACCTCACCAAAATGACCGGCCAGGTTGAACTGCATTTCACATCCCTGATCTCTGCCTGCATCACCTCGGACTATTGAGGAACTACGAACTTGTAATGGAATATATAGACTAACAATTGCCAACAAAAGCCTTCATCAGCCAAATAACAAGGACAATTGCATCTATGTGAACTTCTGCAGTTATCCAGGATGAACTTCAAAGACATTGATCATTAATCTTACAGTTCATACAAAATCGATGTTTAAACACTGACCCTTAACACTTACTTAGTTTAATCATTTTAAACCATGATTTTAATTATACATAAGTAATACTTACATTATATTCATGATGTTAGCCAGAGTGAGTCTGGTTTAGGGTTAGGGTGGGGTTAGTCAGAGGGCAACTGGCCCCCACAGTGAGTCTGGTTTAGGGTTAGGGTGGGGTTAGTCAGAGGGCAACTGGCCCCCACAGTGAGTCTGGTTTAGGGTTAGGGTGGGGTTAGTCAGAGGGGAACTGGCCCCCACAGTGAGTCTGGTTTAGGGTTAGGGTGGGGTTAGTCAGAGGGGAACTGGCCCCCACAGTGAGTCTGGTTTAGGGTTAGGGTGGGGTTAGTCAGAGGGCAACTGGCCCCCACAGTGAGTCTGGTTTAGGGTTAGGGTGGGGTTAGTCAGAGGGGAACTGGCCCCCACAGTGACTCTGGTTTAGGGTTAGGGTGGGGTTAGTCAGAGGGGAACTGGCCCCCACAGTGACTCTGGTTTAGGGTTAGGGTGGGGTTAGTCAGAGGGCAACTGGCCCCCACAGTGAGTCTGGTTTAGGGTTAGGGTGGGGTTAGTCAGAGGGGAACTGGCCCCCACAGTGAGTCTGGTTTAGGGTTAGGGTGGGGTTAGTCAGAGGGGAACTGGCCCCCACAGTGAGTCTGGTTTAGGGTTAGGGTGGGGTTAGTCAGAGGGGAACTGGCCCCCACAGTGACTCTGGTTTAGGGTTAGGGTGGGGTTAGTCAGAGGGGAACTGGCCCCCACAGTGAGTCTGGTTTAGGGTTAGGGTGGGGTTAGTCAGAGGGGAACTGGCCCCCACAGTGACTCTGGTTTATGGTTAGGGTGGGGTTAGTCAGAGGGGAACTGGCCCCCACAGTGACTCTGGTTTAGGGTTAGGGTGGGGTTAGTCAGAGGGGAACTGGCCCCCACAGTGACTCTGGTTTAGGGTTAGGGTGGGGTTAGTCAGAGGGCAACTGGCCCCCACAGTGAGTCTGGTTTAGGGTTAGGGTGGGGTTAGTCAGAGGGGAACTGGCCCCCACAGTGACTCTGGTTTAGGGTTAGGGTGGGGTTAGTCAGAGGGGAACTGGCCCCCACAGTGAGTCTGGTTTAGGGTTAGGGTGGGGTTAGTCAGAGGGCAACTGGCCCCCACAGTGAGTCTGGTTTCTCCCAAGGTTATTTTTCTCCATTAATCAACATCTTATGGAGTTTTGTGTTCCTTTCCACAGTCACCTTCAGCTTGATCAATGGAGTTATAAATACAATTATTATTTAATTACATAATTTTAAACACGATTAACAATCGTATTTTATCTAATTACACAATGATACCTCTAAGACTTTATAGATATTACAGTTTTATCATCTGTTAATGTCTGATCTTCTGTAAAGCTGCTTTGAAAAGATGTGTGTTGTGAAAGGCGCTATACAAATAAAAATGACTTGACAAAAATACTGATTCATTATTATTATTATTTTTATTTTATTTTTTGCAGTACTCACTGTTGTCTTACCTCGCCTTTTTAATGTATCAATCGGTCCAATGACGTAAGGATGAGCTAGAAAGAAAGAGAGAGAAAGAGAGAATTTTAGATGATTTGAAGTCAAGATGTGTATTTTTGTAGACAGGCCTGTGGATGTAGCAGAGACACAAATTAAACAGATCGAAGGAAAACATCAAATAGACAAAAACAAAGAACCACTTACTCGCAAAGTCAGATTACAATGAATCAATGTTGCTGCTCTATTTCCAGCATCTTAATGCCGTGCAAGCCCATTTTAATGAAAAACAGTGAGAGCCAACCTTTCCAAATGACAACACAGCTGAACCCATATCCAATATCACAGGTGTTTTTTTGTAGATTGATTGCAAAGCGAATCCTCTGTATAAACAGAGGATCATGACAGCAATTTCTGCAATGAAGGAATGGATCAGTTTCAAATAAAGAGACCGTATCATCTCTAAGTACACCCGAAAGCTCTTAGACAGTCATTTTAAAATTGTTTCAAATATGATTATTTCCATGGGAGTCCAGCTCGCCTGTGGAAGCCAACTAAGTTGATGCCTTTTAGTTTTCTCTGCCCATTTAAAATACAAGAAAACAGAAACACGGAGCAACAAAACTGAAATTATTTGAATATGTTAAGGCTCTGGGGAGAGTTAAGCATGACAGGAATTTATTGGGCTGATAGTTCAATTTTTTAAAGACAACCAAAGATGAAAATATACAAACAAACAGGCTCATGACAAATTTTTCAGTATGTCAATACACCCTAACATTCTGGTTTAACACACAAACTTAAAGCCATGTTGCCATTCTGTAATGCTTTTAATTCTTGGGTAAAATGAATGATAGGCTACACCAAGATTTTAGGGTAGAATATAAGCGGCAGGCTATAATCAGCATGTGCAGGTCTTGTAAATGGTCCCCATTTCCTTTATGATTCTTTCAAGAATTTTAGCACATTTTTTTTAAATTCACTATACTTTATTTTAAACTGTCCAGTGTAACAAGTGCATTTTAAAATGTATGTATCTATCTCAATTGTGCATGCGTCGTAATTATATGTGACCAATAAGATGGCTTTAATGTGTTTTTTATAGCATTATTATGTCTGTCAGTGTCTGCACATTCCTTATTGAGAGTGCTTGTGTGCGCCTCTTATTAGAGAATGCAGTTGCTAATATTAACATGGTTCCCACTCTTTTTAATGCACAATTTTCCAGGTTATTTCCAGCACATTTTATGCGGCCAACAATTTATGCAAAACACATTTAAATCGAGCTTTTGTTTTGCCGTTTCTGTGTGTTTTTAATGGTAGTATCTTACCTCCAGATAAGCAGCCATAAAGCTGTGAATTTTAAGTAATATCACACTAGCAAGAGTGCTATATGGCCCTACATCAGCACTGTTGTGATTCGGCCGCAAACACGAGGTCGCAGGCCGAGTGCCGCAGGTAATTACAGCAGTGCTGATGTGGGGACATATAGCACGACTGTGAGTGTGATATTGCTTACATACAACAGTTCAATGAACAATTACATTTTTAAAAAAGTAGAAAAAACCATGTAAGGTCATAAAAATGTATTTGTGCATGGAACTACTTTATTACGCAGAATCTGTCTTTGCTGGTTCACGACAAATGATGTGTTCAAGCCTCAGTTAATAATTCAAAATGTTCACTTCAGAAATAGTATCACGGCTTGTGCTGTTTCTAACAAGTTATTGGATAAACAAGGATAGACGGATGGATGTGTGTGTTTGTCTGTGTGTGTGTTAGAGAGAGAGAGAGAGAGAGAGAGAGAGAGAGAGAGAGAGAGAGAGAGAGAGAGAGCGAGAGAGAGAGAGAGAGAGAGAGAGCGAGAGAGAGCGAGAGAGAGAGAGAGAGTGCGAGAGAGAGCGCGATCAACTGTTGCCACTCCCAAGCAGAGATGCTGTCAGCTTTCTGTAGGTAAGTATACCTCCAAGCGGGGGTATTTCATGGTAGCCACGCAAGAGTCGATCACTATAGAAACAGCGATGTCCTCTGCCATTTTTAAACAGTGTGTATCCAATGTGCAAACTCGATAAGTGCCTCCAGTTCTGTAATCAAACAGTCCATTGTGTCTCTCAGCTGCAATGAGCCTTAATCCTGAAATTGTTCATTTAAATTTGTTTAAAACAATGTCATAGCTTAAGTAATGTAGTGGTAATACGAGCGATCAGGGTGCGCTGTTCTATGTAAACAATAACTAGAGGATTCATTTTACGTCACCAACTGGCTCATATTACACAAAAATTATCTTTTGCCACCACCTGCTGGCTAACATATGTAATTTCAAAAATAAAGACAGTAACTCCTAAAACATATGCACTACACATACACTTTACTTTAGAACGGCACAAACACAAGCGGAGTGACACACACAGTGAAGCGTCCGAGTGCTGATTCTGTCAGAACATCAGTGCTCATGGAACATCTCTCGTCCAATCAGATTTGAGGACCGGAACAAACTGTTGTATATAATAAAATAAATACACAGCTTTACTTTTCGTCCAAATATGTCATCTTCCATGACATTCTGAATTTTATAGCTAATGCCAGTTTTATTATTAGATTCTGTGATTCTGTATATGTTTTCCGCATACTCCATGTTGTAACCGTGGTATAAGCAGACTCCAATTGTTGAATTATTGATTTTGAAATTCATTCTAATTCATGCTCTGATTGGTCAGCTGGCTCAGTCTGTTGTGATTGGTCAATGGCTCAGAGCGTGTGTCAGAAATGTAACGCCTCTTACCATAACAGAGTTTCAGCCTCCGAGGCTTCCTGAACAGCGCATTCCTGAGGCGGGCATTGTGGAAATGTGTTACATAGTGACGTAGCTATGTCACTGAAGTAATGGCTGGACTGCAAACCAGGTGTTTCAGGTAGTTCAAGAGCAGTGTTTTCTGTGGGAGGGGGTAACTCCCTTTGGTGTGGACCTTTACATGCACACACAGCTATATTACACACTAAAGGAAAAAATCAAATGAAAAAAATCAAAATAGGGCTTCTTTACAACAACAAAAAAAGTGGTCCAACCATCATCGTTGTCTAAACTTTATAACTCAGATTTTTTTGTGGTTAACACAATAGCAATGTTGAACAAAGAATTGTATTTTATATATATTTTGTGCTATATAAATTGAGAGATGACAACAAGTGAGCAAAGAATGTATGTGACAGCAACCAAATACTCTTTAGGGCCACTGAATGTAATAAAACCACCAATCCATAAAACCACCAATCCATCAAACCACCAATTAAAGACGTTTAATTATTCAAGATATTTATATAGTCAAAAGTGCCCCTAATTTAAACAATCACACCTATGGATTTTATAATGCTAATGACTCTACAAAACAATTTCACAGCAAGGTAAGAGAAATAGATAAATGGGAAAAGTGAAGAGTACAGATGCTGTAGCAAATGAGCTTCATCCATTCTTCTTTAAAATGTAATTAAAAGACGTAGGCCATATGGAGACTGATTTAAATGGGTCTGGTTCATTCTGGTTCATCTCAGCTGTAATTGCAATGGTCACACAGACAGCAACTACACTCACTCGCTGGACATCCGTCAGTACAAGGACGCTTGAACGTGATGGGAGAAAAGTGCTTCAGTTTGTTCCCAGGAGGGTACTAAGCCTTACAGGATTCATTTGGTTAGGATTAGGTCAGGGCATTTGCTGGCTCCAAACTGAGGCCCCTATGTACAATGGGCACGCTCGAGTAGACTTGATTGGAGGGAAAGAAAGAGACTGGCAAATGTGGAGGAATGTGATTACTGATCGTACACCTCTGTAGTGTAATCAAGGAACGGCAAAGCTTTACGGTGTTTATAGAAGTGCTGTGAGTTCAGACACATCTGTCAAATCGTCAATGTATATTATTCAATTAGTGTAAGACATTACACTGCCCACTTACAGTAGGGAGAAAGAGACCATGTGACTGACACGTAATAAGATCAATCAGTTTGTTTTATTTTTACGTGCCGTTTATGGGTGAAATCTGAATTAGTAGTTAAACTCAACAATAGAAACAATTATAGATATTGTTAAAAAGATATTGTTTCATTCTTGTTTTTTATCAGTCAAAATGATGGACATCTTCTGGAACTACTGTATCTGTCAGTGCTTTAAAATATTTCCAGAAATGAGCATGTGTGTGTGTGTGTAGACTTCCTGATAAGAATTTCTGACCATTCAAAAGTACTGATTATTTTCACAGATATTATAACACAGTTCTGCTTATAGATATCAACAGTAGTTTACTTGCTACTATGCGCCTAAAAGTAATCTCTGAGTATCTTTTAAAGAGCTGATGCCACTTCCTCATAAGTGCTCAGTGTATCAGCCCAGTACCTTGTAAACACACCATGCATCAGACAGTGGGCATTAATTCATGATGGTGGAAATGTGATCAATTAAAATCTCAGCAAAACAGCTTCAGCCTTATATATAATACACCAGAACTGGTACAATGTCCATTGCCAGCTCTTGTGTTGGATCAGAAATGACTTCCCATGAGTGACAAACGGATGGGTAAGAAACTCCACACATAACACCGAGCGAGAAGAGTGATGCAATAAGACATGACCATTGCTGTCTCTTCTGAATAATGTATCACAACAGTGCACATCCTCATCTCGCAGGAAATGTCAGCTACAAAATCACAATCCAAATGTCAAGTAAACATGAATCTTCTTTGAAAGAGAATTTGGTCCAGGCTCGGAAATATTGCTTCATTTCCTCGAAGGCTTGGGTTGATAAAACTTTTTTTCCCCCCATTGACTCGACTGCATATTCTCCCACAATGTGGCGATGAGATCTATTCCAAAAGCATACCTCTTAATAAAGATAAGTGTGCTGGCTTGTTTTGAGGCATGTTGTATTTTCCAGGCTGTGGATTATCTTCCTCGAGGGACGTCCCTGGAGTCTTCACACCCTCATTTAAACCAACAGCTCCTGTCACAAAGATGACTAAAGCCCTACATCTCTGCCAAATTCTACCACGCTCAACCATTTCATTGAGTAGCTAATTTTTACTGAAGCTATGCTAGTGTAACAGTGGTCTCACAATACCTAGTTGCAGACAGACTGCTTCTTTCATTGACCATTGAATGTAAATTAAACACAAAACTGGAGAGCACCTTCTCAGTCTGGCAAGCTCTAATCTGATTGGCTGGTTTAACGCAACTTCTATGAGTAATGGTACATACAGTAGGTTATTTTATCAGTTCACCTCGAAATGAAGTCATGTTAACAAGGTACCTGGCTGAAAAGTGAGTGTTTTTGAGGAAGAACTAGTCACTGGATTTACCTAAATTAATTTTATTATAGATTGGGTTATAGATGGGTTCTTTAGGAATGGCAGAAAATAACAGTTATCAATGGGTGCCCAGATTCCTACAGATTATTGAAGATTTTAGCTTCTATTAACTTCCATCAGGATCATTGGATCAGGAAAAACTCGCATTTTACATAAATTATGATAATTCACAGATCACTGTCATCACAGCTGCACTAGTAGACTCGTGCTCTACAGTAGTGGTGGTGATTTTGATTCCTTTCTGTGACTCAAATCTTTTGAAACCGTTCACACAAAAAAATTGTTTAGATTCATTGAATGATTCATTTATTGAACTTTTCTGCAAGTTACACCTTTGCACCTTTAGATGATGCCAAATGTCCGTCTTTTTGAACCAATGAACCAAAAACAGAAACAAAAACAAAAGACTAATTATCCTTTATAAAAAGTTATGTTTACAATTCTACTTCGTGTTTAAGCATCATAAGTGTTTCCATACAAATGACAGAAAAGCATATCTACCATATTGTGAACTGCTGAGAATGACCTTTTATCAAGCTATACAAAGACAACAATACTAGCCTGAAAATAATGATGAGCTTTAATAATGCTCGAGTGTTCGCACATCTCGGTGGATGGTGATTCCCTTCAATACGGGTGACACCGTGTCAATGCTGCCTGATTGAAATAACACCAAGTCCCCAGAGAACTATGCAACCGCAAGATCCTGTTGCACCTAAAGTTGAAGATATACAAGTCGGAAGTCCGGCCAACACCGGCAACCGAATGCTGGCCTGCGACGAAGAAACATGAAGCGCCATTAAACACAATGGAGATGCGAATGCTTCAATGGGCACTGGGGATTAAATGAATGAATTGTGTGGCAAACACTGACGTACGGGAGGTACTAGGTGTCTCCCCGATGCACGAGAGGTGCCTATATGGTGGTATGGCCATACCATGCAAAGCGAAGAAACGTCTGTGGCAAAAACAGCAATGAGGTTAGATCCATCTGGCCAGCTTCCCTGCGGTCATCCCAAGAAATGTTGGATGGACTGTATTCAAGATGACATGCGTGACACTGGAGTCGACCAGGAAGACCCTCTGGACCACAGGAAATGGAGAGCAGCTTCCAAAACAACAGACCATGCACTACGGCGGGAATAGCGATAGGAAGAAGTTGTATGTCCTTGTAATGTGTGGTCATCCCTCACTTTTATTCTTAACTAATCTGAACCCTTTTCTTGTTGAACAAGATTGACAAACTGAATGAACGACATGCTGTTGCTCCTCTTCATAATGACTCTTTCATTCATTCATATCTCTCTTCTCTTCTGCAGATTTAAAAAATAAATTTCATTCCAGTAAAAACATTTTACAAATAAAAAAACAAAAACTATTAAAAATATACTGTATATTATTTTAAATAATTTTCTATTAGATTATGGACTGGGGGGCAAATGTTTTTCTTGTTTTAAAGGGCGTGTGTGACCAAAAAAAAATAACTGAGAACCACTGCGCTACATGGCCACACACTAAAACAGCTGCAGCGGTGGGGAGGTAATTTATTAGCTCACACACTCCCTATCAAGGACACTAAGTGAAATCAGCAGGAAACAGAGCTGTTCACAGTCAGATTCTGTAAATATATTTCAGAACAAATGGCTTAACGTCATTGGGA
Source organism: Moxostoma hubbsi (assembly GCA_032164185.1). NCBI lineage: Eukaryota > Metazoa > Chordata > Actinopteri > Cypriniformes > Catostomidae > Moxostoma > Moxostoma hubbsi. Next base: position 1,539,936 of record JAVLUX010000011.1, on the reverse strand, counting down.
TACAAGAAAGTATTTACACATAAAAAAAATAGACACACCACCTTTATGTTTTGGTCTGTTCATTACACAAAGCTATCGTAAGACTTTAGAAGACTTGGAATATAGCACATTTCATAAAGACTATTTTATAATACTTTTATCTTATTTTATTATGCGTTTTGAATTTTCCATGTTCAAAACAAATTGTGATCAATCGACAGCATTTGTGGCATAATGTTGACTACAACAAAAAAATATATACAAAAAAAAACTCGTACCTCATTTATTTAAAAAGCTATAGCCACAACACATAAACATTAAATGTGTTACCATCATTTTAAAGTGATAAAACCGCTTATAAATGTATGTGCAAAGTAAACTTTGTTGTCATAATGATGCAACACCATAAACCCAGCAATCTGGTAAACATCTTAACTCCAGTAAATCCCAGATTTTATCACACAAAAATTATGTAACCACATAATGTTTACATCCTTTGGCTATACTTAAACAGTGAGTATTTTAATGTTAATGAATTGTCCCCAGTCACTTCTGTTGTGTCTCACTGTAACCACATTTTTTGCTTTTATAACACTAAATGAGATGAGTCAAAATAATGGTTTGATACTAATACTGTTGATTGAGCTTGACTTGTATTGAACATGGAACAATCCATACAGGCTCAGAACAATGCTGACAGAATGTCTATTTTTGTGTGAACTGTCCCTTTAAAAGGCTAATTTATACCTATTGGGCGAACAGTCTTTGCTTGGTTCGCCTACAAATGATGGCAAAATTCATTGACATTTATGTTCTGCCAATGTGTTCGTTCAGTGATATTTCTCTTATCCGCGCACAGCTGTGAAATTCTTGACCTTGGAGAACTCGACTGTTCGAAGAGCGTTGATGATTGGTTAAAACTAATCATCTATGTGGTTTGGATGTGATGGTTTTTTATTTACAATCACGAGTGCCAGTTGAGGAGTTGTTACCTAGGTTACTGTCATTAAAATGGATAACTTTGAAGCCCGTCTCTTAAGAGAATGTGTGGAAGAATACTTAGATTAGTAGAGAGAGAGAGATTGGAGTTTTTAAAAAGTGGAAGGGGCGTGACCAGTTTAATAATGCAAAGAAGCAACACAGTGCTAAAAGCGGCAGTCCAAGGAGAAACTTACATTATTTGATAACTTCCATGGCTGGAACAGTACATTAAACACCGTGACATCACTCTAAACCAACTAATTTTATAACGACTATGCATGTATTATAAACGCCAGCATCGTTTGCCTATGTGCTTTACTTTGTCCAGGAATAAAAATGTAGTATAAACCAGGCTTAACTCATCTGGAAATGGCCATCGACCATTTGAGTGCATATAAATTGCATTTCCAAACAAAACAGAAGAGCACAACAGTGAACGTGTGAGTGAAAGAGAGAGACTAGACGATCAGTCCCAAAGCCCATCACAATCATATTTGCTTGAGTAAGTCTAAAAACCTCAAAACAAGTTTACACTAATCCACTGGAACAATAATGTTAAAAATTGAACTTATAATTTAGCAAGTGTTGCCTTAATGTCTGAACAGCAGCGCATATCAGAGGCAATAAAACCAGGTTTTCACAAGAGATTTACTGATATTTCACTTCATTTCACAGAGAAATCAACAGGGAAACAAAGCAATAAACCATTATCTGCCACAATACATCCTTATCAATCCTCAAACTGCTACCTTGTTTACAGGCCAAATAAACTATCAAAGATATACTTTTATATACATACATACTTTTCCTCAAGTGTGTTGAAATCCAATATATAAGAGGTAATGTACAGTTAGCCTGTGGCATTATAGCCATCACTATAATTAGACATGACCCCATGAAGGGGTTTCTTCACCAGTTACGACCAGAAGACATTCGCCCCATTTATTACATCACTCCTACCAAATAAGTGTAATTATTTAAATAAATAGACTTTAAATATTGATCTGAGTTCAAACAATTGTATTAATATATATGAAAGAAAAAAAACAAGATTCTAAACACCTTGGCAACCGCATAACAATGACCTGGAAACCACCCAAAACAAACCAGCATCATGTTGGCAAGTTTACTTTAGGAAATATAAATATTTTCCCTTTAACACAAAGAACTACTGTTATGACACATAATAAGCATGCACGTCTTCAATTTGCAAAAAAAATTAATAAATGCAATTTGCGACAGAGAGCCAAGCCGCAGATGAGCAAATGCAATCAAGTTCATGCAATCTAGCCGTTATGTCTCTGTAATTGCTCAGTGGGCTGCTACAGGCCTACGGTAATGAGTTCTGGTTACACTGATGATAACGTGTTGCACGTGTGCATAAGTCACGACACAGGTAGTAAATGCATATGACTGTTAAAGGAAGACAAAAATTTTTTTTGCATTTGTTCTTTAAACCAGTGGTTCTGATTGGGTCACAGACAGCAGACAATGAATAATGCTAAATGCAAGTAATAATGCAAGTAATAAACTGCAACTAACCATTAAAACATGCACAGTTAGGATGGCTAAATAAATAGGCTCATTAACTTTTAAAAGGGAGGAGAAAACATTCCCATATCTTTTGTCGTTGATGTCAAAGACCATCTGTCCAATTGAACTCAAAGGTATTTGGCGTACTCATCTGCCATTTGGTAGACACTAGTCAAAATAGGCAGATGCAAAGATGAAAGATTGTGTGACATGCACTCTTCCTCAAAAGCCATTAGCAAATATATGCAATGTGAAATAATATATGACCCAGATTACTACACATTAAATAGCTGACCACGATGTGTTTTGTTCGGTAAATTATTGGCTGCCGAAAGCATAAAAGCATCAAAATTCAATTCAAAAGCATTTTGAAACCAAATACTGAAACTATAAAGAAAATGTCCTATTGATCCTATTTTATAATTGTGCATATTTTTGGCCCTATGCAATTCTTGATAATATTTTGTCATGTTTGGCTTTAATGGTTTTTTGTTTTTGTATGACAAACAGTTTTTACACTGTGTTGGGTTGACAGTTGACAACAGTTGAGGACCACTGATCACGATTACATCATCTGCACAAACATTTACCATAGCCTGAAATCAGCAGCTACATGTGATTAAAATACATCTAGGCTTCTCTCTAACCTCTCTGGAGAGAGCTAATAGGATCTAAAGACCACAGTGAAGTCTGAACTGCATTGCCTCATTATCGGGCTTCACCTCCAAGGACAATGCTAAGCAGGCCGTTCAACACCGTATGGTTGTACGACTCACACATTCATCAAAGGGAATATTTCAAATATGCGAGCACGATGAACTTGGAAACGTCAGTTGTCATTATGGTTATTAAGTACTTCAGGACTTCAGTAAGATCAACAGAGAGCTGCTCTCTTTTCAGTTTGCACTGTCAAAGGAATATGAAGATGTATACCAAGGAAGTAGCCAATCAGCCGTCTTGGTTCAGGACGTTTCTTTGCCATTCATTTTTTCCAAAGGAATTCCATTAAATCCTTCATGAAAGAGTTCTAAGCCATGAACAAAACCAACCAGCTTCTTCTTTCAAGGTGAATGAAAATATTATAAACTTCTATTTAAAACAAAAAGTACTTGAATATTAGACAGAAAAGGAACAACTTAACATCTTTCATTGGTGGAATGAAGTACAATCCCATGAATGTTGTAAATTACATAATAGCATTAAAGCTATTCAAATATGAAACTGTTGATTTAAAGTAGGGAGTGGGCGGATGGGCTCATTTGCCATGGTTTATTTGCCGCAACGTTCTGATTGTGGAACTTTCGCTGCTGGATTGTGGGTAGTGTAGTTCTTTACAACAAGGGGCTAGCCAGGAAATTACTTTTTGGTGGGCCTCAATACATTTACATTTACATTTGTGGCTGTGGGGTTCGAACCAGCGACCTTCTGATTAGCAACCCTGTGCTCTAGCCACTACGCCACCACCACTCCGATAAAAACGGATGTGCCAAGGTTTTGCTCACTTTAATAATTTTTTTTTTTTTTTTACCAAATTTGACTTAACAATAAAGTGGCGGCACATTCAACCAGTTCTTTCACACTTTCAGAAATCAGAATTTATGCATTTTTTAAAATATTTTAAAATATATATTTGAAGTCTAATATTCTGGGAAGGCCTTAAAAACACAGTTTTAATGAAGAAATATGACTTGTACTGTTGGCTTCAGCAGAAGCACATATCATCGAATAACAACCTCAGAGCTCAAGGTAGGTCTGTCTTTAAAGGTTTATAAATTACTGTTAATAATCAATTTCCTCATAGAAAATAAAAAGGAATGGGATTTTTACTTCCGGAATCAGCGTGTTGCACTCTTTCCAGTTATAACTGACCCTTTACAAAGCTCCACCCGCCCTGAAGGAATTAATCTGAGATTTATGTAAACAGCACAATTTCTTGTAATATGTGCTTATAAAGTGGTAAAAATCAAATGGATACTATTCTTATGTGGGCTGGAATGATGTGTGACACAGCAAAGCATTTTTATCATTTTCTTAGTAAATATGGTTATATGTTGCAGAGCCTTGATTAAAAACTGCAGAGATGAATCAGAATCATGGCAAATGCTAATCACAGTCAACTGAAAAAGAGGCCTAACTTGACAGTGATTACTACTTAAGACATCAGTGTAAGTTAACAGAAATGTAAGCGCAGCGTAGTTCTAGCGGGAAGACTTGCAGGTGTACATCATTACAGCATTAGCTAGGAAACCCATAGCCAATCTCATGTAAGCCGTTGCTTTATAAGTCTGCTCACAATCTATCACATTGCTGTTTCAGCGTGCTACACGGCAACCTCCACCACCCCACCACCACAGGTTGAGTCCCATCAGTAGTCCCATCAGTAGGCTCCTCGCCCCTGACTGCACGCAGACAGTTCATTTGTACTATGAAGATGACAAAGTAAGTTATACGTGCACAGTGTGGAAGACGTAACAGCACGTGGAAAGCCAAAGAAAATTGGCCTTTAGAGTCAGTTTAGATTATATTAGAGAGCAATAGCTATGATAACCGTGCTAGGTGCTTGATTTCCAGAGAAAGTAGAAAACTTTTTGACATGTTTCCAAAATAAATCACAAACACACACAAGCATTCTGAAGTTACAGGAATGAATGTACTGATCTTCACTGATGTTGCACAGAGTTAGCTTGCATTGTGCTCATACAGCAGATCTTTACCCAGCATTCCCTTGTCGTGCCATGTTAAGGGATTTACACTTGCCATATGCATAATACATCCATGACTGGCTCCAGCAAATTCTGTGCGATCCTACACTCTGGAGATCTGAGTCCTAAGAACATGAACTGAAGCTCAGTTGGGAGCAGCAGCATCGAGAGAGCTTGATTCTCTACAACATGTTTTCTGCTACAGTATAGAAGTTTCACAAGGCAGACTTTCACCATCACTAAATCACCATGAACGGCTACAGCTCATTCTAGCCGATATACACCCACTTAAGCAGAAAGCGGTGACCAGGGCTGGACTGGGAAAGAAATCGGCCTAGGATTTTACATAGCAACTGGCCCAAACGTTGTTGAGTGGGAGGGGGGGTTGAGCCAAGAGTTGTTGAGGAGAGGTGTTCGCTGTCCTTTTCTGCATAACGCGGTGGCTCATTTTAGCTTAACGCAGCCCATTCAGCCACCGGTTCTCCCGATGGCCAGTCCACCCCTGATCGGCCCCAAAATGCGTTGGCCCACTGGGAAAATGGTATGCCAGATTACCAGTCCAGAACTGGCGGTGACTAATTTTATATGTGAGGTCAAATGAAGAAGCTTAGTATGAAAAACTACCAAAGACAGAGTTAAAAATATCAGTTGTTCATCCAAGTATCACTGTAGACCTCTCTGGAAAAGGTTGTATAGACGACACCAAGACATTATTGGAGCATGTGTGCAGACTTTGTGCTCTAAATTGTTTTCATGCTAAATTAATAATCAATAAGAATCAAAAGGTCTCATTTAAAGGCTTGGACAACACGGCGCCTTTATAAAACATATTTAGACATGTCTAAGAACAATAAGTTTCATCATAGATATCTATAATGTACTGTATATTATTATTATTATTATTATTATCAGAGACTATTTTAGCAGAGATGGGCCACTTCTATTAAAATGAATGGGAGAAATAGGAACACCCAACCAAGAAGCTCTAATGCCCAATAAGTCAACTGATATAGAAATTTAAGAAGATTTAAAAATGTTTGATACTATTATTAGATATTATATGCATAATCTCAACAAGATAAAGCCAGGAGCAAGTATCAAGTACATGCAAAATGCAGAAGTCTGGTGGTGCATACAGTTGCGCATTTAGTCAAAATACATGCTTCTCAAACAATGACTCCCTGATGCTGTTTATCCACAGGTGAGGCCACTGCAGCGTGCTGAGCACTCTAATTCAAAGTGCTGATAGTGTGCAGCTCAGACAGAGTGAGGGGAGCAAGATAAGAGAGGATGTAATTAAGGTTTCATTGGCTCACTGTTCCCCAGGCCTGCACTCTACACACTAGATCTAACACACAATGCGCTGATACGCAGGGTGCGTACACTCCGTAAACAGCTGGGTTCAGCTGCACAAATGCTAAAGGTTACCTTGATGATGCTGATCTGAGAGCAGTCATGTGGCGTCTATTTGAGATTGGGAACGGGAATGATAATATATATATTTGCATAGCTTTCATACCCTCTGCAGACTAGAGATCAGAATTGAAGGAATTTAATAAAGGAGATTGAGTAATTGTAAGGTCATTAGCACACTGGCTGCAGCTAAGTGCCTTCGAAAAGGGCGATTACTGCTGTCCTTCATATCTACAGTAAAGAAAACATTATGTAAAAATGCTAGAGATAAAAATGGTTATTTGGTGAACTGTAAGTAGCCACAACATATCCGTTCAAATCTTGTTTAATTTATCAAGATAAGTATAATATAACCCTAAAGCAAAAAACTTAATTGTTAACCATAAATAACACCAACCCCTGAAACCTAATATCATTTGACTGTAAAATGTGTTTTCTGGAAGTACAGAGTATGAATTACCTGAAAATTATAAAACATAAAATATTGAATATTTAACAAGACAATACATGCACATTTACGGGAACATTATTGCATCACCTTACAACTTTGAGACATTCCCAGAAGTCACACACATAATCTCAGACTATGGTTTAATTTCTATTTTTTTCATTGGTTATTGAACCAATAGCCTGAATGCTATATGGTTCATTATTAGGGAGTTTAATGTTACTTTTTATGTTGTTTAATTGCTGTTTAAGTCATGACTAGTTTATTTTTATTTGTATAGCTCTTTTCACAATGCATATAATTTCAAATCAGCTTCACATAAAATACATTTATTGCATTACCTCACTACATACAGTAAAAACATTTATTTTAACATGTTAATTAAATATAACCCTAAACCCTAAATCCTAATGTAGTTAAACTACAAAATGTATTATACTAAAACACTATCACACTATACTCTACTAATTTAAAATTTTATAAACGTATGTTATTTTATTGACATACTTTACCTTATAAATGTCCTTATAAGTATGTTGTATATTATTCTCAAAAAGACAGCAAAAGGATATCAAATCAAATTTTCATCACAACAAATTTTATTATATTTTATTCAAATAGTTACATTTCCTATTTTTGTTATCAGTTATCAGTTTTTTATCATCGTATGGGAAACACTGAATGCAGTCTATACATGTATTATTAACCAGGGTTCATATGGCCTTCTATTGCACAATTAAGTAGTTCAAATGTTAACATTAAATCAGTTAATATGATTATGAAAGTGTAAAAAAAACTGAACTGAATTTTTTAGGATAAGACATACGGTTTACCAGTCACCATGTATGGGTTTGCAAATACCACATCAAATCAAGGCTTGAAACGGCAACTTGTTTATTGCCAGTCATCCTGATTGCGTATAATGAGTTTCTGATATGAAACGTCACCCTGTTGTTCTGCTCAGCTGTCCTCTTTCTAAAGGGAAAGAGGGAGAGATTACAGTCGCCCCAAGCCTCGAGTGTCCTTTTAAAAAATCTGCCATCCCGCAATTACACTGATACATTTTCATCATGCCATGACAAGAACATGCCCTACAATCAACTATTAGCATTCTTGAAGGAAACACCCAAGCTTGCAAGGTAGCAAAGTTTTAGGGTTCATTTAAATTGGATTTGTTCTTCTGTCTGTCTGTGCTGTTTTTAATGTGCGGTTTATAAAGGCCTTCTGAAATTAATTTCTCTCACATGCACTTTTGTGAGAAAAATATTAATATTTATCACTTAATAAACTAGAATCACTGGCTTCCGGTAATGGCCGTCCGCGGGTACACGCGAGTCGCTTCGCTTCAGAAGGCCTTTATTAACCCCCTGGAGCTGTATGGATTACTTTTTGGATGGATAGATGCACTTTTTTGGGCTACAAAATCTAAGGTACCATTTACTCCCATTATAAAGCTCGGATGAGCCGGGATATTTTTAATATAACTCTGATTGTGTTTGGCTGAAAGAAGAATGCCAAATACACCTAGGATGGCTTGAGGTTGAGTAAATTATGGGATAATTTTCTTTTTTGGGTGAACTAAAACAACCTCCCTACACTAACCTTAAAGCTAAGGTAGTGTAAGTGTAGTGTAAGGTAGGTGCTTCTATGACACATTCGGTTCATCACTTGAGCAACCACACAATTTCATTGGACTTGAGCTAAACATATAAATGTATACGCATGCACTCTAGTAAAAGTGTTTAGATGTCATAGGCAGCCTTTAGTGAGGAACAGGGCGAAAAGTGTTTATAAACCGATTTTGCTCGTGATTTGTGTGAAAGGGAGTAAACGTCGTTGTTGTCGTGCTTCTAGTGTTCATTTCACCAGGAAACTATCAAACTAGTCAGTTAGTTAAACTACTAGTCAATGCTTTGGGCCTGTGTTTAGTTGTGGATCACATGACTTCAAATCATGTTGGGATGATCGTATTGATGCGATGACTTCACAAAAACGTCACAATATGATAATTTTGCATTCTTTTTAGCCTATGCAGTTCAATGTTCGATTTTAACAATAGTGTTGTTTACTTTCGTATAATAAATAGTTGTATTTGGGTAGCCAATTGACGTCCAAAGGAAAATCTTGATCCTGCAGCAAAACCAGCTGAAAACCACAAATCTTAAGAACAGGAAAACTTCATATAAATTTTTTAATTAACGGTATATACATTACATCATATACAGTAGAAAAGCTCTGAAGGCCACTGTATCATTTACACATTTATGCATTTGGCAGACGCTTTTATCCAAAGCGACTTACAGTGCACTTATTACGGGGACAATCCCCCCAGAGCAACCTGGAGTTAAGTGCCTTACTCAAGGACACAATGGTGTTGGCTGTGGGTCTCGAACCAGCAACCTTCTGATTACAAGATATGTGCTTTAGACCACTACACCACCACCACTCCAGTATCACTGCAAATTGAATGCAGCTCTACAACGTGCATAACTGACTCTTGCACAATGCATATTTAATATTTGCTTTGGCCCTCTGTGAACACAAAAAATTGGGGCTTGTGCATCTTGATGATTGTAATCGTTCACTTATCTCCCAACAGATTCCACTATGAGCCAATGAGTATAAAAGTGCATAACAACTCTCATAACTCAAGACATTACAAAAAGAAAAGAAGCTTTTCATTACTTCCTGTGAGACTTTAACGACCATGTTTATGAATAAACACAAACAAATTAATTAACAGATGTTTTATAAGGAAGTTTCTCCAACTTTTGGCACTTTTAGCAATGTGGATTTCTAGAAATGTAAGCGCAGCATAGTAGACAAGCAGCTGTACATCATTGCACCATTAGCTGGGTAACACCCAGCCAATCTCATGTAAGCCGTTGCTTTATAAGTCCGCTCACAATCTATCACATTGCTGTTTCAGTGTGCTAACACGGCAACCTCCTCCACCCCACCACCACCAGTTGAGTCCCGTCCTGCTCGGGGGTAGGCTCCTTGCTCCTGCCTCCTATCTCTGGCAGGATATGACGGTTCTGAATACAACTTCTTCGGACTGCCAGAAAGGGCCTACGCCAAAAAGAGACATTACTTTTCTGTTTTATATTCATCAAATAAATGTCAAAATCTCAAACTCAAGTCTGCGAGTCTTCCTGATAGAAAGTAAATTCTTGATAAAAAAACTTCAACACTCACTGGTTTAATTTGTCTACTTACAATGGCCAACAGTATCAAAATTCATATCACAATGTCATTTCCGGCACATACCAAAATTCTTTATTGTTTTTAATAGAATTATGAGCTGGAAATGTCAATGATGCAAATGACATTTTTAATGTTTATTAAATATAATGGCAACTCCTTTGACTTGCTGAGGCTAATTTCATTGTTAGCATTTTATGTATAATAAATACACACAACCGCTGCTGCTGCTGCACAATTAGACCAGACACAAGACATGCTTCATCGATTATGTTTGACATGCTGCTACACAATTAGACATAAATGCAATCCCCATGTAGATCTAGACAGGTGGAGCTGGGGAGGAGATGGGTTTCAGAAAAAACTCTTGCCGCATGCTGCAGTGAAACCGGCTTACTTGCAAACTGAGTAAATGTAAATGTTAGGCAAAGAAAGAGTATGCAAATTGATTGGCAGCCAGATTAAATGTCAAAGGACCTGTCAGCTACAACATGTCAGCTGATATGCTTGACATGTCAGCAAGCTGAATGGCTAAAAGATAAATTCAAAGAACCTATCAGCTTGCTCCATTTAGAGTTTCATGCATGAACTTAATAATTTATATCTGTAGCTCAGCTGGTAGGGCATGGTGCTAGCAACACCGAGATCATGGGTTTGATTCACAGGGAACCCACAAATTGATCAAATGTACACCTTGAATGAACTGTAAATCGCTTTGGATAAAAGTGCCTTCCAAATGCATAAATGTAAATGTATATAAGGGGAAAAATTGTTCCCTAGTGTGGTGGAAATGATGCCACAACTGTCCGGCAGTCATCATTTTTTTACAAATTGACAGAAATCATTATCACACAATACATATTGAAATGGTATCTGTACATTTCACTCTTTATTTAGATTATCGTAGTTTTTCAAATGTAATAATTTGTATTTTTATAATGGGTTTTCATAGTTGAATATTGAAAGAGTGGGTCTTGGACATACTACAACAGTAAAATCTATACATAAAATGCTTATTAAAAAAAAGTACCAAAAATAAATTATGAAGGCCTAATAAATATTCAGTTTTAATATGAACTTAAAAACATATAACAGACAGAAAAAGTTGAAATCGGTTAAAAAAATTAAAAATAAACCCCTAGGACATAAAATGTCATAAATATGGTTACATTCAATCAATCAATCATAAAGCAGACATTCATATTTATAAGCCAGCTGGGATTCAACTGAGAAAATGACAGGTTTTGTCTGAGTTCTGTGTGACAGTACAGTTACCAGTAAGTAAATAAGTAAAGTTAAATGCGAGTGACTAATATATCAAGTTCACCACAGCAAGTCTATACAAACCTCCCTATATATTTAATAAAGCTTGACATCTGCTTGTGTTTCTGTGGCTCGTTTGCATTCGTCTCTGTGGTAAGACTAAAATGACGAGAGGCTCCTCAGAGACGACTGCTAGCAGCTGTCTGGATCAGTCGCTGCGCAGAGAATACCACCATAGAGACAGAGACACATGGCTACTGCTGTGCAGCCCAAACGCGCTCCTACGATGCGACAAGCTCTGCTTGGATGTTCTAGCATGTCACCTGCATACATCGGCAGGAACTAGATGTGTGAAAATAGAATTGAATGCTCTAAGGCTCTGTCACCTATTCAGATCATTCACAAATGCGCACTAATGAGGCAGTGGAAGTTCTCTGGTGTTTGACAACTGGGCCTTCAAAAACACAGCGGATTCAGTCTGCTAAGATTTGTCTTCTGGTGCGGGAGTCTCAGGTGGTACTAGGTAATGTAGAAAAGATAGTTCACAATTTTGATAGCACAGGTGGATGTGACCATGAGGAAACGTTTATTGTTTAGAGGATGCTCTTATATAACTCGTGAGATTTAAAAGGGTTTGTTCAACCAAAAAGGACAAAATTATCATCATTTACTCACCCTCATGTCATTTTAAACCTGTATTACCATTCTTGGGGAAGCTTCTTTAAAACAGCTTAACAAGCAAAAAGGTCCACATAACTTAAAGTAGCTAAACTACAGTCACGGTACTCTTTTAAAAAAGTAGTTTAAAAGGTAGCTAATTGCATTGAAGCTATTTAGGGATAAAACATTTTTTTTCCTCTATCACCTTCCATCATAGTATATGGTACAGATCTGAAATGTAGGTGGCGCTCTAACGCAGCTGAGAACTCACACCATAGACATCCAGTCTTTTTTGGATTGCATGCATGTTCCTCACTGTTTCATCAAATTTCTCAGTCTCTGAGTGGTCTAGTGGCACAATCTAGGTGTCATTGGAAAGTTGAAATCCTCATCAATAGCTGATAACATATTTTGCTGCTTATTTTTTATTTTTTGCATGCTTTTTCTGCTGGACAGTCAATTTTGTGCTGATAAAAAACATTGGATTACTTAACAAGCAAGCTCACAGATGTAAAAGTAAAAATGGCAAATTTTTAAGAAAACTGCCCAAGGTAAGAGCTGATATGGAGTTTGTGGCTACTTGGAGCTCACTGAAGCAGTTATTGGTACAAAGTTACAGAGATCAGATTTCATGACATGATTCGAACTGTGGTGATAGGGAAACAAAATAAACTGTGCCGTCATATTTCTGAGAATGAGGGCTTTCATTTAATATACAACTTGTCTATTTAAGTGCTATCTGGAAAAACATGTATTCTCATATTTCTACATCACCTCACAGGGTGGCACACATTTGTGATGTGGAGGATTTCAGGCTACTAAATACAACAAATTAAACTGGAAATAAGCTATTTTATATAACGAGTATAATAGTGATAAACAGCAGCAATTTAACTACATTTTTTCACTTCAAAAAAGAAACGAACTGACTTCTTTTAGTTTTTCATTTATTTTAACTAGATCATTTACAACTGAACTAGTTCATTCAGCCATCTGAATGAATCGATTCACTTTAATTAACTGACCTCCCAATGCAATATTAGCAAATCAGTGAAAAACATTTTTAACCAGTTTATTTGCTTTACTGTCCAAACAAACCGATCCACTTTAGCTTTAATAAAGGGTTGCTATATAGCAATATTTCCCATTTCTTCCATATTTTCTTCCATTTTTGTGTTAGGAACTATTTAGTTAATTGGAGAACAAAGTATTCCATCATTAGAACATAATGCACACCACAGAGAGTTATTCTTAATGGAAGGTTCAAAAATTGCAATAATGAACCTATCCAATATACTTAACAGGAACTCAATTAGAAAGGAAATCATGGTTCTCCATAAAAGTGCTCCTCAAATACTCCATTCACACGAGCTGCGGGGCTTTCTTTTAAACCTGACTTTTTGGTCTGAACACCAGGAAATTTAAGGGCCCAAAGTTTTCTACCTGCTGTTCTCTCGATGTGGTCTTTTATCAGGAGGGTTTTTATCATCAATAATGAGAAGGTCTTTGTTCTCCTGTGACCTTGATGTAACATCTCCTCTCTGGAATTGTGATGGAAGATGTATTTACACTCACCTTCACTGTAAGAACAGTAAAGCACAAAACCCAGAGGAATTAACTAGTATGCGGCCACACAGAGGTCACCGGAGAAACATGCTAAATCTTGCATGATTTCACTCTGCCTATTTAATGCATGCCGCCTTCCTTTCATAAATCATTATGTAGGGCAGGACTGGCGGCCAGAACAATGTGTGACTCATTTTGTCAAGTACTTACAAGTAAATCTCAAAATGAGATCTTTTTAAAGCTGAAGAGTGCCATTTCTGTGCTAATTGCAGCATCAAATGCAATTGCAAAAATATGTACTGTTTTCAAACAAGTTTCCAAAATACTCCCAGTGTATACCATTGGTTAAGCATTGCTAGCAAAATTGCGTTCTCAAATGACAAACTGACAAACAAAATGCTTCTGTTGAAGCCATCAGTCAGAGTTATTTTTAAATTTCATATAACATGCCAAATAGACTTCCAGGTGAAGAACTACACTACCCATGATGCTGAGGGAAAAGATTCACCAATCAGAGAATTGCAGCAAAACAAACCACACCAAAAGAGCTCTGCAGCGACTGCTCACTTCCATGACGCACTGTGAATGATGTAATCACGCTGGTCTCAAACTACTTTGTTTGTATATATCTGAATCTTTTACAAATAAATGAAAATGTAATGTTTCTACACCAATAATCAAAAACTTTAGATCAATAGTTTCATATTTTCCATCTCTTTTAAATCGATTACATCATTCACATTGTTCATGAGATTTTAGTTCATTCCCTCATTAAAGACGTTAAGTCTTGTATCTTTATTTTTTGTCTGATTTTCACATGCTTTTTTGCTTCAAATCAAAGTTCGTAATGAAGTGATTCACATTGGTGATGGTTGCTCTGGTTCATGGCTTACAACTGTTAAGAATAAGAATTTTATGAAATCGCTATGGATAAATGAATGAGAAAAACCCTTCCATTAATAAGACGGCCAAAAATGGGTGTGCACTGTACCGCTCAATAACAAAGAATGGTACTTTCCCCCTCTTTTATGACCACATTAGGTTGTAGTGTAGTAACCGCTAGTGGTGTAATCCTTCCAAAACGGTCAGAAATCATGTGGTAACCGCTGATGACAAGCTAAATTTCACAGACCACATCTCAAAGGCCGCAAGATCATGTAGATTTACACTCTACAATATCAGGAAGATAAGACCTTTCCTCTCTGAACATTCCACACAACTGCTTGTTCAGTCACTTGTCATCTCTAGACTGGACTACTGTAACGCTCTCTTTGCAGGCCTTCCTGCATGTGCTATTAGACCTCTGCAAATGATCCAGAATGCAGCAGCACGTCTGGTCTTTAATGAACTAAAGAGAGCACATGTTACACGACTCTTTGTCTCTCTCCACTGGCTGCCGGTTGATGCACATATCAAATTCAAGGCTCTGATGCTGCACACAAAACAGTCACTGGGTCTGCTCCAGCATACCTAAAATCATTTATGCAGAGCTACGTTCCCACCAGAAGCCTGCGGTCGGCTAAGGAGCGTCACCTTGTTGTACTAAAACAAAGAGGCACCAAAACACTTTCCCGGACTTTCAGTTTTATCGTACCACGTTGGTGGAATGACCTCCCCAACTCCATCCGTGAAGCTGTCTCACTCTCTGTCTTCAAAAAACGGCTAAAAACACATCTTTTCCAAGAGCACTTAACCAGTCACTAAAAAAAAAATTAAAAAAAAAATTACCAATTCTTGCTGCACTTAAATCGGTTTTGAACACTATTCTGATGATAGTGAAACTTTGTAGTATGGCACTTTTCGTACCACTGTCTCCTTAAGATGATTCGCTTATGTTTTCCTCTTTTGCAAGTCGCTTTGGATAAAAGCGTCTGCCAAATGAATAAATGTAATGTAAATGTAATGTGTAACGGTTAAAATTTCTCACAGTTCGGTTTGAATCACAGATTTAGGGTAACGGTTTCTGTACGGTTCAGTATTTGTTATACGGAAAAAATTATAATACTGCCAAGTCCTACAGTAACCATAGTTTAAACATTGTATTTGTAGTAAAATCATAGTAACCACAAAATACTGTCATGGTTACAATACTATAGTAAAATCAAGGTTACTATATGAAACTACAGGATTACTGTTGTAAATCAATGGTTAATTGGTTAATACCAAAAATATGATTTCTGCCAAGACAACACTGGTGACAGCAGTCATTGTAACTTCTGTCATGGCTACTACAATATTACTATAGGAAAACCATGGTTACTATATGGCTACTACAATATTACTGTAGTAAAACCATGGTTCCTATATGGCTACTACAATATTACTATAGTAAAACCATGGTTACTATATGGCTACTACAATATTACTATAGTAAAACCATGGTTACTATATGGCTACTACAATATTACTATAGTAAAACCATGGTTACTATATGTCTACTACAATATTACTGTAGTAAAACCATGGTTACTATATGGCTACTACAATATTACTGTAGTAAAACCATGGTTACTATATGGCTACTACAATATTACTATAGTAAAACCATGGTTACTATATGGCTACTACAATATTACTGTAGTAAAACCATGGTTACTATATGGCTACTACAATATTACTATAGTAAAACCATGGTTACTATATGGCTACTACAATATTACTGTAGTAAAACCATGGTTACTATATGGCTACTACAATATTACTGTAGTAAAACCATGGTTACTATATGGCTACTACAATATTACTGTAATAAAACCATGGTTACTATATGGCTACTACAATATTACTATAGTAAAACCATGGTTACTATATGGCTACTACAATATTACTATAGTAAAACCATGGTTACTATATGGCTACTACAATATTACTGTAGTAAAACCATGGTTACTATATGGCTACTACAATATTACTGTAGTAAAACCATGGTTACTATATGGCTACTACAATATTACTGTAGTAAAACCATGGTTACTATATGGCTACTACAATATTACTGTAGTAAAACCATGGTTACTATATGGCTACTACAATATTACTGTAGTAAAACCATGGTTACTATATGGCTACTACAGTATTACTGTAGTAAAACCATGGTTACTATATGGCTACTACAATATTACTATAGTAAAACCATGGTTACTATATGGCTACTACAATATTACTATAGTAAAACCATGGTTACTATATGGCTACTACAATATTACTATAGTAAAACCATGGTTACTATATGGCTACTACAATATTACTATAGTAAAACCATGGTTACTATATGGCTACTACAATATTACTGTAATAAAACCATGGTTACTATATGGCTACTACAATATTACTGTAGTAATACCATGGTTACTATATGGCTACACCCCTACTAGGTTGTATAGACAAAAATAAAGTTATAAAGGATGGAGTGGGATTAAGGATACTGCATGCTCTTCACATTAGGGGTTTGAATTATTAGTTCAAATTCAGATGCAGTCTATTCACAAATGTAAAGTGTAATACACTACTTGCTGTCCATGGACCACATCTAATACTGAACACAGCAGGCTGCCCGTCTGGTTAAGGGCTTTTGTGTCAAGCAGATTCTGACTGCATTGGATAAAAGATGGCAATTTTCACATTCAGTTCCTTTTAATACAAGCTTGGGGACAGAAATCAAATCAAGTATTTCTGCACAACACTTAATTGCACTGTGTGGTGGAACTAGAAAACAAGCACAGAAACCAAAGTGCAGATCGGGTATAACAGCGCAGCAACTACTGTGCAATTTGTATGATGTTACAAATGCATCTTATCCCAAATGACGGAGGAAGCTACTATAAACCCCACCTGTCTGTTCAGAGGCGTATTCCCAAAAATCTGATTTTAAACAGATTTCAAACCACTTACAAAAGCGTTTTAGATTGAGTCTGTGTATTTAATGTGTTTTCCACCACTCATACTACAAAACTAAATGGATTTGAGTCAGATACTAGATCATTTTTTTTGCTGCCTCTATGAACAAAGCCATTGACATCCACATGCAAACACACGCGCACACACACACACACACACACACACACACACACACACACACACACACACAAAGGTTGAGTGAAGAGTATGACGTGAAAGCAGAATGTTGGATGGGTTTTGGGGAATGTTTGCATGTGTGTGTGTGTGTGTGTGTGTGTGTGTGTATGTGGTCAGTTTTGTTTACATTGTTGAGACCAAATGTACCCAAAGGATTGTGGGGATACATAAATGTGGGGACAAGGATACAAAATAATGCTTTGAGAATAAATTAATTAAAATATAAAAATGCTAAAAGGTTTAGTTGATGATAGGTTTAGAAGTAGGTGTGTGGTTAGGGGATACACAATATCATTAGCTTAGTTTAAAAGCCATCAATGATTTTTAAAAATTATATTCATGGCTGTTCCGAGGTAAAAAAGTCCACTGTGCAACGCTTAAAGCAAGTACTCTCAAACAGAAGAGGCTTTTAAGTTTAATGCTATATTGAATTTTAAATCAACAAAATATTCCTCCCTAACCCTTAAACCTTAATCTAGCCAACAGCAAATGTGACATGGCAATTAATAAAACAACCACTAAATTTTGTGGTGCTTCTATGATACTTTCGACTCACATGTCAACTTGTGTCCTCTTCAGGACTTGTACTTTCTTCAGGTCCTTTGCATCGTAAGTGCAACGCTATATGAGTTGAGCTACTGCACATTTTGACCACACTTGAATAAGCTTGTAAATGTAGCTGGCTGTGTAATGCAAATGTTTAAATGCATCGCCTTACAAGTCATACGCTATAGTTAAAGTGTTTAGATGGGATAAGATAGCATTTTGTCTGACGTGTATAAAAGACATTGTTGTTGCAGCGCCTCTAGTGTTCATTTCCCAAGGAAAATCAGGACAACAAGCCAAGTAACAATCATTTTACAAAAATATTGGTATACACTGATAAAGACACAAGAAGTCGTTGGAAAGCCCCCATAAAGATACCTAAAGTGGTTGGCTACATAGTAGAATTTCACAACACCATAGTCTCGCTATTAGGGGGTCAAGGGGCATTATTTGTGCACCGAGTTGTTGCGTATGTTGAATGTTAATAAATGTCCATTCATACAGGATGTTGTCTTAGAAGTCATCTGCCTAGGTAAGCAGTACATTGAAGCAGCTCACTAGATTTTGAAACTAGGTTTGGCCTCCTTTGCTCTCTGTAGAGTATCTAGTGCACACATAAGTTGTTGAAATATGTATGTATAGCCATGCTAATGTTGCTGAAGGATGAACATGAGTAATTTCATCATCAGACACCATGCTGTCCCACTGAGGAATGTATGTGTGTACTGTATGTGTGTGTCAAGGGCAAGTACATGGTGTACAGGCTGATTAGTGTGAAATAATTGAAAGAGTACTTGCCAATATTCTACATGAATGTACATATGACCTTTCACTTACAACATTAAGCTTGCAGACAGAATTAATATCTGTGTCTATGAATCTATAGTGCATAAGAAATTCGTATGGATTTGAAACAACATGAGAATGAGTAAATTATCCCTTTAAGTATGTCTGCCTGAATGCTCTTAACAATGGTTTCTGGTTTCAGTTGATTTCTTCTCAGAGCAGATGGCCAAACCAGGCCTGCGGTAGAGAGATGCGCTTTAGCATTTGAGGCATGTTACAAGGCAAAACCCAAGAGACAGAAGAACACAAGTCCTCTATTATTTTCTCTCTAACACACACACACATACACAC
Organism: Moxostoma hubbsi; assembly: GCA_032164185.1. Classification (NCBI taxonomy): domain Eukaryota; kingdom Metazoa; phylum Chordata; class Actinopteri; order Cypriniformes; family Catostomidae; genus Moxostoma; species Moxostoma hubbsi. Next base: position 1,520,430 of record JAVLUX010000011.1, on the reverse strand, counting down.
ACGGATGCGCGCGCACACACACAGATATTTTTACATGTTCAAGTGCACTGAACAGTACATATCAGTATGTGCTGAACGTGTTTTTAGAATAGAAAGAAAGAAAGAAAGAAAGAAAGAAAGAAAGAAAGAAAGAAAGAAAAAGATCACAAGAACGAAAGAACGAAAGAAAGAAAGAACAGAAAAATGCAAGACAAAAAGAAAAAGATCACAAGGAAGAAAGAAAGAATAAAGAAAAAGAAAGAATGAATGGCAAAAATGAAAGACAGAAAGAATAAGATCACAAGAAAGAAAGAAAGAAAGAAATAATAAGATCACAAGAAAGAAAAAAGAAGGAAAGAAAGAATAAGATCACAAGAAAGAAAGAAAGAGAAAGAAAGAAAGAATATCACAAGAAAGAAAGAAAGAAAGAAAGAAAGAAAGAAATAATAAGATCACAAGAAAGAAAGAAAGAATAAGATCACAAGAAAGAAAAAACGAAAGAAAGAAAGAAAGAAAGAAAAAGAAAGAAAGAAAGAAAGAAAGAAAGAATAAGATCACAAGAAAGAAAAAAGAAAGAAAGAAAGAATAAGATCACAAGAAAGAAAAAAGAAAGAAAGAAAGAATAAGATCACAAGAAAGAAAGAAAGAAAGAAAGAAAGAATACGATCACAAGAAAGAAAAAAGAAAGAAAGAAAGAATAAGATCACAAGAAAGAAAAAAGAAAGAATAAGATCACAAGAAAGAAAGAAAGAAAGAAAGAAAGAAAGAATAAGATCACAAGAAAGAAAGAAAGAAAGAAAGAAAGAAAGAAAGAAAGAAAGAAAGAATAAGATCACAAGAAAGAAAAAAGAAAGAAAGAAATAATAACATCACAAGAAAGAAAGAAAGAAAGAATAAGATCACAAGAAAGAAAAAAAGAAAGAATAAGATCACAAGAAAGAAAGAAAGAAAGAAAGAAAGAAAGAATAAGATCACAAGAAAGAAAGAAAGAAAGAAAGAAAGAAAGAATAAGATCACAAGAAAGAAAAAAAGAAAGAAAGAAATAATAAGATCACAAGAAAGAAAGAAAGAAAGAAAGAAAGAAAGAAAGAAAGAAAGAAAGAAAGAAAGAGAGCATGTTTTTCACATCCAGTATAGTAGCAGCATACATTCTTTTACTTTGGAGCTCAGTATGAATAATATGGTACAGAAATATGGTAATCAAGCTGTATCTTTGTAATCAAAGTAATATGGGTATTGCCATCTGATACGATTACTCTGGCACAGCCACAGTACATGTTTGTAAAGGGGAAAGAGAGAGACATACAGATGACAGATGAGTAGAGACAGATAACACAACTGGTCTTCACATACTCTTACAGTGCTTGTTCCACTGCCATGAACTGCACCACAGCCATTCATCCTGCTTACTGAGAAAAACACACCAGACCCAACCTGCTACAACAAAATCAATGTTTCACCTTATTGTCGACCTAAAACTGTGATTTATGCACAGCCGAGAGAGTTCTGCAGCGCTCTGGTGTCGACTTGTATTCAAATACAGAGAAAAAGACAGAAAACTGATGCGAGAGAAGGTAGAGAACACTGTGGATCCTTTCCAAAAACCTAGTGAGCAGCCTCACTGCCTCCTGCCCACATAGGGAGCTTTCTTTTCATAAGTGTCAGCCAAATAAATCAATTTCCTAAAGGACTTAAAACCACCACAATCCATTCAAAGTTTTCTGTTCTCTTAACGGAGATACTGTTTGCACCCAGATGTAAAAAAGCTTGTGCCACACAACATGGCAATTGGCACCCAGCAGCAATGACATGGAGAGTAAAGACGGTGCAAATAGACCATTTCAAGGACTGTTTGTTGGTGATGTCAAGTGAATGGCAGAAATTGGAACCCCCAAGGGCAGCTTATGGTTAACGGATGTAGAAAGGAAGTCCCGCCTTGCAGGTAAAAATAGCCAATCACCATTTAGATACAGAAATTGCCTGACAATCAACTCGAGAATGCACATAAACTATACAAGACGGTAAAACTGAGTTTTTTAATCAGAGTTGATTGTGACTAGAGTGGTAGTGGTGGTGGTAGTGGTCTAAAGCACATAACTGGTAATCTGGTAATCAGAAGGTTGCTGGTTCGATCCCCACAGCCACCACCATTGTGTCCTTGAGCAAGGCACTTAACTCCAGGTTGCTCCGGGGGGATTGTCCCTGTAATAAGGGCTCTGTAAGTCACTTTGGATAAAAGCGTCTGCCAAATGAATAAATGTAAATGTAGAGTTAAAAATGCATAATTTATTATTCCAGTTGTGACAGAATGGCACGGCCCTCCCATGGAACGTCATCACCTGCGGTGAATTTTCCCCACTTGGCAACGCAATGACTGAACCCAATGAAGAGCCTCATCACAGCTGCCTTTAAACACCGAGAACGCCTCTCCTCTGGAGACCGGTCTCTACCTGCTGGCGCTGGCGTCTTTCCCGGTCCAGGAACGGAGCGGGGACCCCGTCCACTATCACCTGGACATTCCCCTGTCTTCACTACTCTTCCTTCACATAGACCTTTCCACCGCGAAAGCCCAAGATTCCCCATTGTTTTTAAATAAATGCCTCTCCGAGGCCTGGCGCCACACCCACTGTGTCCATCTCTTTCTAACCCCAACACACAGTGCTTATTTGAAATATGTTCTTTTATCGTAATCTTGCCCAAGCGTTTTGGAGATTTCTGTCTTTTCCATTCAAGAGTATAGGAGTTGCACTTTCACGGCGCTGGTTTACATAGAAAAATAGCTGCCCAAACTAAGATCCAAGAGCGTTCCAAAGGCGGCTGCCGAGTGGACTGACTTACCTTGAAAAAGTGACTTTGTTGAAAGGATCCGGAAATACGTTTGAACCGTTATAATTCCTTATTTTTTGGTTAAATTATTGAAATGGTCTATATGCTTTTATGCTTGAGTGATCAGAGTTTGAATACGCTTTTTGTCCCACTCCTGTCTTCATCCTAAAATGAACATAAAGGTCGAATGTGTGAATGGCCCCTTAGAATTGGGCAAAAACAAGGTATCTAGGAGCTACTTAGGAGATACTTTCAGACAGTTGAACAAGACAGTGAACAACCACACCTCAGTGCAGATGAAGTACACACATGCCTGAGGAAAAACCAAGACAATGATTTAGTGACCTTTTCCATGCGATTTCAAAGCAACTTCAATTTGTCAAACGACCGTAAATTGGCACGCCCCTGTATCTGTGACTTTAGTTTGTGTCGAACAAACACATTCTCCTTGAGCACATGCATCCTGTTCATCATAGACAGCTGTGTGTGTGTGTGTGTGTGTGTACCCAGGATTATTTAGCCTAAAGGTTTCATCAGCAATTTCTCCCAGCTGTCCGTGCAGTAAAGCAAAACTGTAACAAGCAATAAAGTTATTATTGTTTCAATGCTACAAATTATTCATAGCCTCTAGGGCATGTAACAAGGTTTTAACCCACTAATGATCTTTGGTTTTCAGACGATAAAGTATGTTTTTGCTCTGTGCAGTGAAGCTGCTGCCAATTAGGATGTGTAAAACTTCTGTTTTTTAAAATCAATTTAAGAAATCGGATTCTCTCAATGGCTAGTCCGTCTTAAAGTATTGTTTAAGCCCTGTATTTGTATGTAGAGTATTCTTGTGTTCAAAAACAGCTAGATTGAGCTCATCAGAATGCAAACTTTTAACTATAAGTTGTCTTAATCCCTCAATCATCTTGTATGCCAGGGGATGCACACATTAGTGAGACAGGGAAAGGTGGGCAAGTGGGCCAATTTTCTGAGAAAAATATATTAAAAGGGGTTCATGCAAATATGGAGGTCATGTGACTTGGTATAAAACTTTAGCATCAATCAGAACCTTCTAAAAGTACCATGGCAGGAGACCTCCAGATAAGGGTTAGGGTTTGGGTTATAGGGTTAGGTAGGTTAACCCAACCTTTTATTCTATTTCACATTTAACTACAAAGATGAACACAAAAAGTGATAAACAGTAACAAAAAACAAAAACAAAACAAAGAGCAAGAACAAGAACGAGGAGCAAGATTTAGGATAGGATGGGGTGTGAGAACACTAAACAAGACTATGGTAAAATACATATTTCGACATAGAGGAACAAAGCTTTGTGGCAGGGTGGAGGGCGGGACCGGGACACACCCGGCCCCTAATCAGGCTAATTACAGGCCGACCGAAGATGGCAGTGCCACATTTGCGTGTTTGTCTTTTTGAGTTTTATATTTTCCTTTTCAGTTTTATATTAAACTATTATTTATATCGTCAAGCAGATTCTTGCCTCCTCCTTTCCATTAATCCATTTACACTGGTGCCAAAATCTGAGAAGGAGAGGGGATGCGCCGTAGTGGAGTCCTCGGCACTACCATCCACCCCAACGGAGCAGCCGTTGAAATTCAGTGACAAATACCTGACAAATATGCACAAATGTGTTAAATATGGGACTTTTTTCATTTTGAGATGGGCACCTTGATTGTCAACAGAGATGTCTCATAGCAACCAAACAGATAAGCGATGCTGCAATGCTAGCGTTTGTTCTACAGGTTTACAATAATCAAAAGAAAGTTTAATCCACTTTGTTTAGAACATCTGTCTCTGCAAACATTTGCTGAACATGTTTAATTACCATATAATGAGGAACATTGACTCATTAATATATATATCATTCATAAAGTGGCGTTCCATTGCAGTTTTCCCAGTATGAAGTTTAAAATTCCAAGTTAAATGGGAGGAAGCATGAATCATCACAGCAACAAACTCCAACAAAGCATAACGTGACTTTTTGTACGGGGCAAAGACAGCGCTCTACACTCTGAAGAGGTGCGAGCACACACCCACAAGGTGAAATCTTTCTTTCAAACATCAAGATGAAGCAGAGCTGAATGTAACAGAACACAGGGACTTCAAAACTATTTTCAACTTAACACAGCCTTTTAAAAAAGCAATGGTTATGGCGTCTCCAGTCACGCCAATCACGGTTAGCAAATACATGGTTCGGAAACATTGGAGCACACTTACTAAGTTTATTACAGTAGCCTGAAGGAGGAACAGACACGTGCGTTCTGTGCATTGTTTCAGTTAATTGGCCAGCGAGGTGTTCCTAATAATCCTTTAGGTGAGTGTATAATTGTAGTGTTTACAGATCTCACCAAAGAAACAAGTCACCTGTTTCGGAAAATGAAGCTCAAAATAAGGGACTTTCCTCATCCAAAATAAGCAAAAACTGAGCGATTAATTTTTTTCCCACGTGCGGGAATTTTCAGGATAGAAATCATTGCAAGCATAGTTTCCAGTAGCCTATAAAGTAATGTTATTTATATAAATGTATTCTTAATATTAAATATATACCTACAAATATTTCAAATATTTATTTGGCCACCTAAAATTAATTAACAGCCAAAATCTCTAGGCAAACTGGTTTTCATTAAAAAATGATTGGAAAAAAAATTAACCCATTATTAACCTGTTACCAGCATTTAAAAATAATATTTTCACTCCAGAACAATTTAAAGGGATTTTGTTCTCATTTTTGGTTAAATTCTGCAAAAAAAAAAAAAAGAAAAAAAAAGAAAAACGTTAATCGAACCATTTTTAGTCCCTGCTTTTAATGTGTGTTTACATGCAAATTAAGATAAATATAAAATATAATATAAAGCCGCTAAATATAAAATCGATATATATATATATATATATATATATATATATATATATATATATATATATATATATATATATTAAAAAAAAAACCTACATCTATAAACAAATCTACACCCATGCATGACTGCCTTTTAATAATTAAAGCACGCACGCACGCACACACGTATATAGATATATCTGACTCTATTTCTATAGTTCAGAGTAATAGCCGTACACTACTGTGTTAAATCGATTACTTTTTTGCCTCCACTCAGCCAATCTGCGTGATTTGATAGCTGCAAGCTTTTTTATATATATATATTTGTTTATTTTTCATCATTGTGACTCAATTTAAACAACAATTCTTTCTATCAACAAACATTATTTGTCAGTCAAAAAAAGCATAAACGTGCAGCCCTTATCCCAGGGAGAAAAGCACCGAGCTTTTATGCAACCGTAAATTCAAAGTGCCACTTCAGTAATGCAAATATATATTTTCCTTTTTCTTTTTGTAAACTGCATCCAGGGTAAATGTATCCACAAATTTGACTGGAAAAGCATAGTCTGATAGGTAGCAATTTGCTCCATCTACAAATTACATATTTTTTATTTCCAAGAAAGCCTTGAAAATGCAAAACAATATAGTGGAGGAAGAATATTGGAGGTAAGCGCAGTAGATTCATTTTATTTAAAGCTATTTATAACTGGTCCAGCAGTTGAAGATTTTCCCACCCTATTTTTTCTCTTTCCAAGATCTAGAATGATCTTCCGCTCGATGTTCATGGCAATGGAAGAACTGCAAATGGTTGGGCAGTATCTGGAATTCCATGACAAAAATTTATAAAAAAATAAACATTAATTTATCAACCATCTGTCCTTGAGTTCAGCTAAAGTATCTATCCAGTGACGTATTTCACATACACAATAACCATGATATAAAATTACTCATATTTGATATAGATTTCGTTTTAAGATTTTGATCATCCCACTCTCTGCCCAGAGGTCTCCCAACCAGTGAGAGAGTATACGGTGCATTGTTTATCAACCATTCAATTTAGGGTTATAGAATATTATTATCTGTACTTTCTCTCTGCCTGCTGAATGTAATCTGTCTTCAAGGGCAATTGCTCTGCAAATTCATTTTATTCAGGACATTTGTAGAGCCGTTAAGGGTTTAAGAAACCCCAGAGATGTTCATTCCAAATTTTGCAGTTTCTAAATCAATGGAATTTTATAGTAGATAAGGACTTAATTCAGTATGGACAGGCAGAAATCTGAACCCAGAATCAAACCCTGTAAAAAGTCCCTGTAAGCAGTTTATTATGTGTAATCTTATCACTCCTATTGTAGTACACCAAGACTATGTTCGGTATAGCATAAAAATTGTAGTATTTCGGCAGTACATATACCCGCGTGACCTATTATGTTTGACAAAATGTGGACTATACAACTGTACGCACTGCATGGACTACCAACATTTAAGACATTTTTAGACAAAATTGGATTAAAAATGCAAAATGCAAAAAGTAATACTTTTTTAAAATTTACATTACATTTATGCATTTGGCAGATGCTTTTATCCAAAGCGACTTACAGTGCACTTATTACAGGGACAATCCCCCCGGAGCAACCTGGAGTTAAGTGCCTTGCTCAAGGACACAATGGTGGTGGCTATGGGGATCAAACCAGCAACCTTCTGATTACCAGTTATGTGCTTTAGACCACTACACCACCACACTTTTTTTTGACTTGTAATGGTGTTATGTGACCATGTAGCATACAACTCTAAAATGTTTATTATTTGCAAGTCAATATGGATGTTACAGACATAATATCAAGTTTTTCTCTCGGTTGAGACATCCAGGATGGAACAGAGCTTCTGAAATGCGTTCCTCCTTCCCTGCGTCACACGTGCGTCAGTTCTCGTGTGAACATGCCAACACGATTATGGTCACATGCGCCTACTGCTGCTGACCGGCTAAAAAGTACTTAAATATTGATCTTTTTGCACCAAAAGCAATCGTATCACTTTAGAAGACATTCATTTAACCACTGGAGTCGTATGGATGACTTTTATGCTGACTGTGTGTGATTTTTGGAGCTTCAAAAAGGTCTGATCACCAGCCACTTGCATTTTAAGGTCCTACAGGGCTGATATATTTTTCCATTTTTCTTCAAAAGTGTTCTGCTGAAGAAAGAAAGTCATACACATCTTGGATGGCATGAGGGTGAGTAAACAATGAGAGAATTCCCATTTTTGGGTGAACTAACACTTTAGGCAAAAGATTTTTGAAGTGTAGCTAGCAGATACAGTCGAAGGGGTCAATGCACATGTATGTACAAGTATTTTTTAAACAACAAGATCTCAGATTGGCCAACATAAATCTCTCTCTCCCCCTCGCTCTCTTTATCTCTCTATCCCAAGACCAAATTGATACGAAACCTCTTTAATTACCCACTTTAATTCACATCCAGTTGATCAGGGCTATTGATTATTGGATTAGAGGATGAGAAAAATGCTAGGAAAATAGCTGTTAATCTCCAGAGAGTAGCAGAATGTGAGAGAAAATCACTAGCCATAAAGCCCAGCCACGGACATTGTTGCTAACACAACATACAACACATGATGTGTTCGTAATTTATACACAATCCACGCCTCCTCACACCTGCCCTCACACTCCAATGCATTACATTTCACAACTTATTTTCACGCAGCACACGCCTACACACAACCCACGCGTAATTTGTACCCACAAGTCAGTTTGGCACAAAACAAAGAATGAAGAGAGAATAATAGACTGAGCTACCTATTTGGCATGCAGCTTTCAGCCTTAATTAAGGTTTCACAGAAATAGGAATCTTTTTTTTTTTTTTTGTTATTGTAAGAAATATATATACTCTCTGTGTGTGTGTGTGTGTGTGTGTGTGTGTGTGTGTAGATATATATATATATATATATAATTAACGCAATTATTCACATGCCTACGGACCATAATAAGGAAGATTCCTGAGAAATGCAAGCTTGTAGTACCACCTGTTTACTCCAGAGGGCAGTAAGTGAAACTTCAGCTGTATGAGCAACACACAGTTTATACAGTGAAGAAAACACTTCAGTAGCACAACAATACAAACATGTGTTACGTTCATGCGTTCAAAACACTCGAAGGAGAACAAATGCAATCTAAGGGATCTCAAGATGTGTTTAAAGATTGAGTATTAAACTATATTTAACTTGACACAGTGACCTAAACATTTTATGTTTATGACGCAACACACCCGAGATGTCTAACGAAGGTGTAAATTGACGATCCTTAAACAACAGAGCTGTCTTAAAGTGTGGCTGATGGTTTAATGAATGCTAATTGATCCTTAGAGGAAGAACAGGATAAAAAAAAGTGTTGTCACAACGAAAGTGTGTCTCAACGAAACACTTATGATCTGCTATAATATAACTATATGATCAAACACAGCCACATTTAGTTAGGATCTCTCAAATCTTTCATAACTCTCTCATTTGAAAGATACACATTATAAAACATTTTATGTTTATGACACAACGCACCCGAGACGTCTAACAAAGGTGTAAATTGACGGTCTTTAAACAAGCCCTCATAATAAATCTCCAACTGATTGACAGATTCACTTGTGTAATGGATTGCTGTGAACTGTGTGTCAATGATTGACTTATGATCAATAATATGGTAATAAACAATACATTGTATTATAAAGCCGCTTTTTGTCTTATCAATGATTAACTCTTCTGCCACAAGAATGTAATACATTTTAATTATCTGAAAAAAAAAAAATATATATATATATATATATATATATATATATATATATATATATATATATAGTGTTTCATGTCTACTGAGAAATCCTGTTCTTCCAATCTTTACCTTTGGAACACGAATAAAACAAATCAGGAATTCTGTGTTTAAAATTCTTCGTCTTTTGATATACAGAAACGCCTTGATTCCAAGAAATGTCCCTGTAACTTTTTAAAAGTATATTGCCTACTTAAAAGCAATCCCATTTTTCAAAACGATTAGTCCTGAAGGCCATCTCAGTAATCTCTACTGCTCGAAGGCAGCCAGCATGCAAAGGCAAACATCAAGGCAATGACAGGAACTGAGACTTTCCTTTAACCCATCAAACGTCACAATCAAGCAGTGAGACCTCGGCAACGGTTACAGAGAGAAGCATTAGAGACAGCTCCAGCGAGACGATCGATAAGAGGAAAGTGTTTTCTGTGTCCTAACAGCATAGACATATACCATTCAAAGATGATATCTTTGAGGTACTGTTCATTTCAAGGTGAAATGTGTCATTTCTGCACAACTAGTGACAACAAATGGGACTGCAATATGTTTCAACATTGTTCGGAATAGCATACTAACATACTACTTTTACTTTTTAGTTCAGCAGTATGCAGTATACAACATATGCATACTGTTTCTGTTTGGTTAAGCAATGGAAAACAAGGGTAGTATTCAAATTTTTTTATTTCAGTTTTTTTCACACTATTCGATAATTATAAAATAACTTAAAACTAACAGACATTAAATAGAAAACACACAAACATCTGACAAACACAACAAAAATCAACAGAAAAAAACATTGACTGGCATGCCTGTTTGGCAATTTGCAAAATGCACATTACCGTTTATAATAAACACTCCACCGGCCAAAAACAAAGCCAAAGGTTTTTAATGAGCTTAAGAGGTTTGCCCAGAGGTTTCCATCAAAATCCCAGCTGACAGACTGTGCCTCCAAGCCACCGAGTCCTCTTTGTGCCATTCTCTTTGTAGACAAAGACAATTCATTGGTAAAATGAGAGCTCTCTTAAAGTGTGGCTGATGGTTTAATGAATGCTAATTGATCCTTTGAGGAAGAACAGGATAAAAATATGTTGTCACACAGACATCTCAACGAAACACTTCTCTATACTTCACAAGATCTGCTATAATATAACTATATGATCAAACACAGCCACATTTAGTTAGGATCTCTCAAATCTCTCATAACACTCTCATTTGAAAGATACACATTATAAAACATGAGAACCCCTAATTTAGTAAAAATTATGTGGGCTAATTTAATGTACAGTCAGAGTTCACACATTCTTTTATCTATAGTGGCAAACAAGGCTTTCAAGGTGTACTTTTAATCAGCATTTATAAGGAATTGAATGCACAACTTTGACATTAGCACCATACTCTCTGCCTATGTGAGCAACAAAATAATGCTGGATTTTGTAGATTTAAGGCCGAAACACATTCTACACAAGTACATTAGTGCAGATGTGAGTGCTTGACTACAGCATTGCCAACGCTCAGTCCGGTTATACATCCTTAATGTGAATTTGTGAGTTACTGTTTTGGGAACAAACCTTAGTACTCAAGGGTGCGATAGGGTTACCCTCAAATGTCTGTGTCATTAAACTGGATGTGTTATCATTCAAATAATTTACTATAAATATATTGGCTTAAACTGATTTGCTCAGCAATGTTCTCTTCAAACTGTTGCTCCACCATTACAGTTGAGTTGAAAGAGAAAATTCACAGTAGAAGCGGACAGTTCGCACTTATCATGCTATAGCACCCCTTGTAATGATGAGAATGCAATGCATAGTTGTTTTGAGTTATGAATTGCAGTCTGACACGGTGGGCTGGGGATCTCATCGCTGCTTCTTTGCAGATGATGTGGTCTTCATGTCGTCATCGGTCCATGACCTTCAGCTCTCACTGGATCGTTTGGCAGTCGAGTGTGAAGTGGCTGGGATGAGGATTAGCACCTCTAAATCTGAGGCCATGGTTCTCAGCAGGAAACCGATGCAGTGCGTACTCCGGGTAGGGAAGGAGGTATTGCCCCAAGTGAAGGAGTTCAAGTACCTCGGGGTCTTGCTCACGAGTGAGGGGACAATGGAGCGGGAGCTTGGCGGAGAATCAGGGCAGCGGGGGCGGTATTGCACTCGCTCTATCGCAACGTTGTCACGAAAAGAGAGTTGAGCCGGAAGGCAAAACTCTCGATCTACCGGTCAATTTTCGTTCCTACCCTCAACTATGGTCATGAAGGCTGGGTCATGACCGAAAGAACTAGGTCACGAGTACAAGCGGCCGAAATGGGTTTCCTCAGAAGGGTGGCGGGCTTCTCCCTTAGAGATAGGGTGAGGAGCTCAGTCATCCGTGAGGAGCTCGGAGTAGAGCCGCTGCTCCTTTGCGTCGAAAGGAGTCAGTTGAGGTGGTTTGGGCATCTGGTAAGGAAGCCCCCTGGGTGCCTCCCTAGGGAGGTGTTTCAGGCACGTCCAGCTGGGAGGAGGCCTTGGGGAAGACCCAGGACTAGGTGGAGAAATTACATCTCCACACAAGACTGAGAAAGCCTAAGGGTCCCCCAGTCAGAGCTGGTTAATGTGGCTCGGGATAGGGAAGTTTGGGGCCCCCTGCTGGAGCTGCTGCCCCCATGGCCCGACTTCAGATAAGCGGTTGAAGATGGATGGGTGGATGGATTATTAAAATATTCATAATCAATCCATTTATATATATACTAAATATACACTGTATATTTTTTTCCAGAGAAATTATTAACATGAAACAAAAATTTGATTTCACTTGGAACAACACAAATAGAACAGTAAAATCGCTAACAGTAAATTATCTGCACTTATATAGCGCTTCTTTTTAACCTTAGAGGTTACCAAAGCGCTTTACACTGTGTCCCAATCACCCATTCACACACACATTCACACTCGCACTCATACACATGAGTTGCACGCAAGGCGCTAGCCTGCCATTGGGAGCAACTTGGGGTTCAATGTCTTGCCCAAGGACACTTCGGCACATGGAGTCATGTGGGCCGGGAATCAAACCCCCAACCCTGCGATTGGCAGCTGACCTGCTCTACCACCTGAGCCACAGCCGCCCCATAACAGTAACTTTACATTTTCCATCGAGCATTTACTTGATAACAGTATCTTACAGAATTGTCCTCATCTGCCTTTATTCCTATTGGAAATCACCATATCACCACTCATTAGCATTTAGTTAAACCTTTTTAATCTCTGTCACATTGATGGACAGCACATTGCATCATCAACATTTGCCTGAAATCACCAACTCTCATTGACCATGAATAATTTGTGGTCACTTTGTCACTACACAAAGCGTGATTTCCCCTTACGCTAGTCAGAATAATGCTAATCAGTCGCTAGTCTGCAATCCTGACTCATTTCTTAAACAGAAAAATATAAATATTTTCTATAATTATACAGACTTTAGCCAGTGCCCTGAGGCAATAACTTCAATTTGCAGTGAACGACTCCAAAAGCCTTCCAATTCATTTCTGTATCAGTGATCTCTTTACAAAACACAAGAGAGAAAAGATACAAAGCACGTGGCTACATCGGAAGGTCGAATTCTAAGTTTTCCCTCCTATAAAAGTTGTGTTCAAAGTGGCCATACTTTGCTGACAGCTATACAGAATTTAAAGAGAAAGGCAGTAAACCACAAATTACTATAGATCATACAATACAAAAAGTATATGGTATAAAAGGCATCAATAGATTGTTTTCTAACATAAAAGAACTTTGCACTTTGGCAGTGAGAAGCAATCAACTGCAATCCAAGCACTTTTAGAGCAATCCTGCAATATCTTACCTCAAATATGACTCATTACTTCTGTTCCATGATCTCTTCTTTCATCTCCAACCATCTGCGGAAAGAAGACAAGGTTACGAGGGAGGGGCTGAGAAAGGGACCAGAAAAATATAGCTGAAAGCAGCAATTACGGGCCGAGCACAGCAGCAGCAGAGTCATTCTAATTTAACCAAGCTCAAAAGAAGCAGAACTATGATTTCAGCATCAGCCTTTCAAAGGTTATTAGCCCATTTTAACAGTATTTATGATTATTGACCAGCAGGGGACTTAGACCCAAAATTACAAAGCGACCCTCAGGGCATGTTCCCTAGCACCCTCAATAAAATATTTAAAAGTGTTGCCAATACACAGCCTCACTTCCTGATGGCCATTCTTACGATCATCTTTAGGGGGCCACTTTTGGGGAATTTCTAGGCTTTGGATTATCAAAACCTCATTTGATATATTTTGTGAGGCTTGGTCTTCGGAGCAAAATTTGATGAGGATTGGATTACATTTGTAAGAAGAGTAATAATAATAATAATTATTATTATTATTATGATGATGAAATCCTAAATGGTGGACAGGCAATACGGCTGACCTTGGAAAAACATTTTTATTGTACTCTACATGATTCACAAATTCTAAAGAGAGATCATTCAAGAGTTTAGGCACAATTTTGTGATAGATGAAGCAAACAAAGTAAGGGATGACACTAGTCGACTCATTGGCCAGTGGACCAGCATAGCCATGTTGTTCACCTGCAAAAAATGCAATTCAACCAGTATGGTCTTTATAATGAAAGGAGGCTTACTGGTTAAAATATTTAAGAAGCCTAATAGAGGGGCCTGGGTAACTCAGCGAATAAAGACGCTGACTTCCACCCCTGTAGTTGCGAGTTCGAAGGCAGGGCCTGCTGAGTGACTAGTCAGGTCTCCGAAGTAACCAAATTGGCCCGGTTGCTAAGGAGGGAAGAGTCACATTGGGGAACCTCCTCGTGGTCGCGATAATGAGATTCTCGCTCTTGGTGGGGCGCATGGTGAGTTGTGCGTGGATGCCATGGAGAACAGCGAAGCCTCCACACCTAATATGTCTCCGCGGTAACGCGCTCAACATGCCACGTGACAAGATGCGTGGATTGAGGGTCTCAGACGTGGAGGCAACGGAGATTCGTCCTCTGCCAACAGGATTGAGTGACTACGCCACCACGAGGGCTTAGAGCACATTGGGAATTAGGGAGGAAAAAAAGAAGTCTAAAAGATAGCAACAGTGCCCACCAACTTTTTCAGCCATCTTGGTGCCATGAGTATTGGTAGACCTTTCTTCAGGATCAGGGGTAGTGTAGTTTGTAAAGTAATTTGCAGAAATGTAAAGTTAAAATAATGTGAAGTGATGACTTAAACAGGAGCATATGCAATTGATTATCAACCTTGGAGCTTCAGGTAGATTTGTCTTTCAAGGTTTATAAATAAACTGTAAAAACGAATCCCCTATGGGGAAAATAAATGGGATTTTTACTTCAGGAACCCAACGGTTATGCTCTATAGGTGTCGACGCACCTTTTGGTTCTTGATCGCTAACAAGCAATAAGCAAAAAGGACACAGGAGCTCAGGCAGAAAGCATGAAGACAGGGTGATGTTGATAGACCGGGCGAGAAGATGACAGAGAAAGGATGGATTGGAGATGAGCGGCTGCATTCCTTTATGAGACTGTCAGGGTCTGTGACTGGAACAATTGATTATTAGAGATGCTTTGTTTGGCAGGTCTGTGACCTGTCTGCAAGCACAAGAGATGCATTGACTGAAGTGGACAGCTCTGAGAGCGGTGAGACGCTGCGTCTTAAAGTGAAAAGAGTGAGAAACGACCAGTGAACAGTGTTTCATATGCTCCCTGCCATCCTACATAAAAATCAGAGGAACCATCATTTCATCCAAACAGCCATTGTAGCCTAATAGATTTTATATTTTAAAGACATTAAATAAGCATATATTTGAAAATAATAAAGGCATGTTTCTATGCGATATTTTGATGATCATTTTTGGCAGCATAAATCACCATCTACATTTGTGTCTGAAAAAGAGCAGCTTGGACATTCTGCCTAAAATCTCCTTTTCTGTTTCACAGAAGAAACCAAATAATATGGTGTTTGATTTGGATGGGGTGAGCAAATGATGGCAAAGTGTTAATTTTTGGATGAACTATTCCTTTGAAGCTTATTCTTTGGATTTCCTTTGCTCCTCTTTTTGCATTACCTCCTCAACTTGCCTTTTTTCTTGTTTTCATTTTCCCTGTCTTTGCCTACATTTACACTGCCATCAGGCCTCCAGACGATTACAATGATTAGGATGAGCATCATTCTAATAGGCCCCTCGTTCAAAACAATGTACAGTACATCTCACTTGGTTGGCAAATCAAATATTCATGGCCTCATTAAAGACTTTATTTAGTTGATTCTACTTGAATCCTTTTAATACTACTTGGTCCCTTCATGCCACGGCTTGGCAAATAGCAGCAATATTTTGCTATTAATGAATATGGTAATCATGAGGCACTACCCCATTACGTCTAATTTGGCTCATTCCGGGGTCTCACTTTGCACGGAGTTTAATTTCAATGGGGTATCTGCATCTGCATGCATTTCCCAGTTTCCGCCGATGTAAATGTCAGACGTACTGATGCGTGCTATTTCACGGGAAATTAGAGTGCCGCAGTTCTTGTAGCAGAAAGGTCAGATTCAATCTTCCCTAATGAAACAGTTTTTTTTAAAACTTGATTAATCTATCTCTCTCTCTCTCTCTGACACTGTAGACACATGGATAACAGCAGCATAAAAATTGTTGCTCTGCCTTCACGAAAAAGTCTTGTCCTAGCAATGTTCGAACTGTGAATGAGTCACTCTTTATAATCAGATCTTTTTCAATGAATCGGTAGATCTGGTTCACAAAACTAGTCTGAAAGATTTATTCATGAATGTGACTGAATTAGTCTGAGAAGTTCTCCAGTTAACTCACTGACACGATAGAAAGGGGTGTAAACAATATTGTATTGATCATACGATACAACGCTCACTATATAGTAACACATTATAGTGTATTTAAAAACAAGCAGCTCAATATTGAGAGCTGTGGAACAGACTCCTCTGAGAGGCAGTGCTGAGCGCTAACAGGAAAACAGAGCAACACATTTACAGCACATAGATTAGAAGAGCAATGGCAAACGACGAAATTGCCAAACAATGGTGTCAGGACCCAGTGCTACATGCGCAGTGACATGAGCGTGACATGCGCAGCAAGGTGCTCAAAAAACAGCTTATTTAAGAAACCGACAATGTACGAAACCCACCATTTCAGGAGACATATAACTATCTGCTTTTGACTTTGAAATGCAAACAGCTTTGAAAATAACACTGGTGCACATGTTATGAGCTGGTAATAATGCTGGTCAAGTTTACATGCAAAGTGAAACAGGGGGAAGAGGGCAAAACAAATATGTGTACAAAACGGTTTTTGCTCAAGCCGCTAAATAATATTGGATTATGTACAATACTGTAAAACCAGAGGTAAACATTTGTGGTTGCTCGTATCTTATTTTATCGTATTGTATCATGAGGCTATGCATCGTATCGTGAAATTTGTGTATCGTTACAAGCCTAATATACAGTATACTGTATATATATATACTACCGGTCCAAAGTTTGGAATAATGTTCAGATTTTGCACTTATGGAAAGAAATGTGTACTTGAAGTGGCATTCAACCAATCACAATGTATAGTCAGGACATTAATAATCATAATCATAATTAATAATAGTATTCTCATCAAAAAATCAAAAAAGATTTGAGTTTGTCCAGATACTCAGGTGACCTTTCACCCCACACTTCCTGTAGCACTTGTCATAGATGTGACTGTCTTGTCGGGCACTTTTCACACACCTTACAGTCTAGCTGATCCCATAAAAGCTCAATGGGGTTAAGATCCGTAACACTCTTTTCCAATTATCTGTTGTCCAATGTCTGTGTTTCTTTGCCCACTCGAACCTTTTGATAAAAAATGTCTTTTTCAAATAGTGATGGTGCTGTTTTTAGTAATATCCTGACTT
Source organism: Moxostoma hubbsi (assembly GCA_032164185.1). Lineage (NCBI taxonomy): Eukaryota > Metazoa > Chordata > Actinopteri > Cypriniformes > Catostomidae > Moxostoma > Moxostoma hubbsi. The sequence goes on along the minus strand of JAVLUX010000011.1, from coordinate 1,503,051 downwards.
TTTTTTTTTTTGTGATCAGTTGAATGCTAATTTGGTGAATTAAAGTACCAAGTTCCTTCCGAAAAAAACATATATACACCGATCAGCCACAACATTAAAACCACCTGCTTAATTATTGAGTTATAATTGTTAGTCCCCCTCGAGTCACCATCTGACAGACGGGCTGGTTTGAGTATTTCTGTAACTGCAGAAGTTCTGGGATTTTCACACACAACAGTCTCTAGAATTTGGAAACGACTTGTTGATGAGAGAAGTCAACAGAGAATGGCCAGACTGATTCGAACTCTATGGTAACTCAGATAACCACTCTGTACAATTGTGGTGAGAAGAATATAATCTCAGAATGATATTTGCATTTAAATGATCCTGCAGGATCAATTCATAAATCCCAATGCAAGTAAAGCATTCACATATGCAACCAATATATGCACAAATAGTTTACTTGCATAAGTCCCTGGTCTGTAGAGATGTTGAAGTATGCAATGCAGTCCCATATTGACTGCATCATCTACAGACCTGTTTGCTCATTCGGCAAACTGCAGGGGATCCAGGAAGTGTTCAGTGATGCCTTTCAGATGGGCCAACACCAGTCTCTCAAATGAATTCATAACCACAGAAGTCAGAGCGACGGGTCTGTAGTCATTTAGTCATGTGATTTTGTGTTTCTTTGGGACAGGGATGATTGTGGAGCATTTGAAGCAGCAGGGCACTTCACACTGTTTCAGTGATCTGTTGAAGATCTGTGTGACGATAGGGGCCAGTTGGTCAGCACAGGATTCTAGACAAGTGGGTGAAACACTGTCTGGGACCTGTGCTTCTCTTGTCTTCTGTTTCCAGAACACCCAGCACAGATCTTCTTCACAGATCATAGTGTAGGATGAGTAGCAGGAGAGGGGAGGAGGGTGGTTGCAGGAGGTGCAAATGTTTGTGTGCTGTGAAGATCGGAGTGGGTGTGGGGTGTGAAAATGGGCTTTTCAAATGTACAGTAAAACACATTCAGGTCATCAGCCAGTTGTTGATTCCCTACAGTGTTGGGGGATAGTGTCTTATAGCTGGTAAAGTCTTTCATGCCTCTCCACACTGATGTAGGGTCATAAGCTGAAAACATTTTTTTCAGCATTTCAGTATATCTTCTTTTAGCCTTTTCAAGCTTTAAAGTGATTCACTATCAATTGCCATTTTAAAACAAGCCATAAAAATTTGGAACGACATGATGCACGTAAACTTTAACGAATTTTCATTTTTGGGTGAACTACTACTTTAATTTAGAAATATCCATGGCAATAGTGTGGTTAAATTAAACTGCAGCTGGTCGAGGAACAAGATACAAGAACAGGTTTTTGCTCTGAAATATTGTGTGCAAAAGAAAAGCAACTGCTTGGTTAACCCTTTAACTTTTGTTGCAACGTACTCTAACGTAGGCATCCATACACCAGAGATTCTCAAAGCCCTTTGCACACCCTCAAAACACATCTTAAACGATCCTATCCGTCGAACACTCTGCCTGAGATGTCTCTAGAGTGTAGGCGCAATAATATGCATTGATCATTTTTCAATCAGAGAGCAAGGACAAGTCTTGAGCTTTTAGCATCCCTGTCCCTATCTATAAAATCTAATGTGCTCATTTGTAAACAAACTGTCATGTGGAATGATAAATGTGTTTAATTTTCTTCCTTCTGAGAGAGAACCGAGTTAAAAACACATTTTGGAGAAGAAAAAAACAAAACAAAACAAGCAATGCCTCTACATTCAAGTTTCAAGTTACATGGCAACAGATATTAACCAGTGAAATAATTATAACAGTGCAATTATCCTTCTTTTCTAAACCTAGCCAAGATTGAGCGTTATTGTAGAGATATTAATTGCTGCTGACACTTGATGACTACTGGCATACAGCTGCTGGGTAATTAAGGAGATGGATTAATCACATTTACCGTTCTGGTGGTATCTAAGTGACAGGCCAAAGATAGGCAGACATTCCCTGTCGAGATGAAATCAGCTCTAAAACTGTGTACAGAATGGCATACACAATGGGCCTGAATGCCACTTCAATGATTGCAGTGGTATATATACACAACAGACTTGAACGTCAAAATGGTTGTGTGAGAGCAAGTCGTTTACTGGATTGCACAGACATAAAATTACTAATAAAATAGACTGGTTTATTCGCAAGGTTTTCTTTCTATTAAAAAAGAAAAGAAAAAGCAGACGTCTAGGTAACGTTGTAAATTTACAGTGGCTTAATGACTGTAAATTATGAATGCGGTACAGAATCCTTTCAATGTTTGGGATAGCGTACTTATTATTTCCACAGTATATAGTAAATAAAATGATGTCATCATTTATTCACTCTCATGTTGTTTCAACCTGTATCACTTTCATTGTATGCAAAAAAGATGCAATAAATGTTAATGGTGACTGACACTAACACAGTGTCTAACATCTCCTTTTGTATTTATGTGGGTTTGGAACAACATGAGGGTGAATAAATGATGACATGACTTTCATTTTTGGTTGAACTTTTTCAGGTTGAACTATTTCTTTTAAAACTAAAACTAAAACTAAGAGAGAGAACCAGAAATAGAATGAGGTTCAGTAAAGGGAAGGAAAGGAGATGTCTTTAAAAAAATCATAAAACGGGTTGTGGATTGGTGCTGAGATGACACACCTGCTCTTTGCGACACAGTTACACCATTCTCTCCGGTCAGACTGCGATTCTGGTGACAGGTGGGCAGTGATACAGCTGTGAGGATGATGAGATGCCTGTCAGAGCAAAGTGATCCACACTTGGACACTGGGAGAGTTATTCAAAACAGCTCCCATGTCTGCTTCTACTTTATTCAGGGGTTATTTCAGTAGTCAGAACCGCTACCAGTGAAAGTTCACGGTTCTCAATACCAATTTCGATATTTCGGCAAAAATGCTAAATGCACAACAGTTTCGTTATTTTTTAATAATTTAATAATTATTTTATTAACTTCAAGAACTCCATGTTTTAAAGATTAATTTAATTTCATCATCAAAATTGTGTCTAATCAATATATTTTTTTAATCTTTTAACATGTGAAAAATGTCATTGCATTTTTATTCAACAACTGTCTTGCTTGTGATATATTGCTTAGTTATTATTATTATTATTACAGTGAATATTATATTTAACTATTCAGTTGTAATATATTTCTGTCACAATTTCTTCAATTTCAAACATCTAGCTTTTATTTTGAATCATGCTTTTATTTTATTTTTTGCCGGAGGCTTCACTTTTCCAGATAAGGCCCAGTGTGATCATTGAATACCTTTAAGTCACGTCTGAAATCTCATCTTTTTACACTGGACAAATGAAATGTAGAAAACCGTTTTGGAGTGCTTGGATTTTAGGTTACTGGTGTTTGTGTATGTGGTCATTTTGAAATGCTGTTATGTTTTAAATGTTATTACCGTGAAGCACGTTGGTCAACCCTGTTGTTTTAAATGCTATATAAATAAAGTTGAGTTGAGATTAAAGCGCAAATGCTGTGATTGAATTATATAAATATGTAGTTTACATTTAATATGCGCTTTATGTAATGTGGGTATTTGTATGTTTTGTGTTTGTGGAGCAGACAGGTAAAAAATTATTTCTTTCTGGGACAATAAATCTTTATATGGGATTAGAGTTCTGCTCTGTCATCTCATCCAAAATGAATGATAGTCCTGTGGAGTTTCTTGTGTTTGAACGGTCAGTCGTTTAAAGTACACAGCTCACACTAAGTCATGTCATGAGTTTAATTTGATTGTCTATTTCAGTGAAAAGGAGTAACACAGCACGCATTCAAAGTATGCCTGTGAGCTTTTTAAAGCTGTCCTGGGTTAGTCATACTGCGCGCTGGTACCGGATAGAGTTGGTACTCTGTCCTACCGGTACTATAGAAACACTGGTATCGTTACATAGGGTTCCACTCTGGTATCTTTACATCCTTTTTAGTTTAGTATCGACTTGGTAGCGAGGTAACTAAATACACTAAATAGTAAAAAAAAAACATAAAACAAAGGCAATCTGAGTAAACACAAAATACAGTTTTTAAATGATAATGTTACTATTGAAGCAAAAAAGTTATCAAGTACTATCTGGACCTGTGTGAAAAAGTATTTGCCCTTAGTTACTAAATCCCCAAATCTATGAAACTGCATTCATAACAGGGTTCAGCTGGACTAGTCACACCCAGACCTGTTCAATCAAATCAACACCTAAATAGAATATTTTCAGCAGTATGAAGTTGCCTAAAAGGTCTCACCCAGTTGCACACTATGCCAAGGTCGAAAGAAATTCCTGAGATTATGAAGAAATAGGTGATTGAAATACATCAGTCTGGGAAGGGTTAAAGAGCTATTTAAAGGCTCTGGGACACCAAAGAACCGCAGTGAGAGCCATTATCTCCAAATGGAGAAAACTTGGCACAGTAGTGAGAAGAGGTGGCTTCCCAGAAGTGGCCGGCGTTCCAAAATTCCTACAAGAGCACAGCAATGACTCATCCAGGAAGTCAAAGCCAAGGACAACATCCAAGTTCATGACTTCACTATCAGAAAGACACTGGCCAAAAATGCCATCCATGGAAGTGTGGCAAGGCGAAAACCACTGTGTAAAGGGATTAATGGAAAGGAGGCGGCGAGAACTGGCTTGACAATATAAATTATATTTCATTAAGAACTGAAACCAAAAAGACAAACACACACATATAGGACGGACAGCTGCCCATAAACGTTCTCTCTGTCGCATCACCGTCCGCAGTCGGACTTTATCCCTTTCGGAAGCTTGATTAGCCTGATAAGGGGCCAGGTGTGTAGAATCATGACCCGGCCCTGCACTCCGCCCTGTCACATTCCTCCCCCGGCATGTAAATCCCCACCACCCTTTCCCTGGGGGAGGGCGTGCCTTACGCCCCATCTGCCGGCAGTTCATCCCCGCCTTCCTGAATCTGGGAGGGGACAGGTGGCGGGAAACAATCATTATTAAAATATGGGGTACTTCCTGTAACAGTGTAGCACCCCAAACAAAACAAAAAAAACTGTAAAAATTTAAAAGAGAGGGGAAAAACACTGCTAACCCAGAATAAAATTAAGGTTCATCTGAATTTTGCCAAAACACCTTGATGATCCTCAAACCTTTTGGGAGAATGTTCAGTGGAAGTCGAAAGTGGAACGGTTTGGAAGACAGGGGTCCCGTTACATCAGGAGTACATCAAACACAGAATTCCACAAAAAGAACATCATATCTACGGTCAAGCATGGTGGTGGTAGTGTGATGGTGTGGGATGCTTTGCCACTTCAGGGCCAGGGTGACTTGCAATAATTGAAGGAAACATGAATTCTGCTCTCTACAGAAAATCCTAAAGGAGAACGTCCGATCATCAGTCCATGAGTTGAAGCTCAAGCGCAACTGGATTATGCAGCAAGACAAAGATTCAAAGTGTAGGAGTAAGTCCACCTCTGAATGGCTCAAAAGAAGCCAAATTAAAGTTTTGGAGTGGCCTAGTCAAAGTCCTGACTTGAACCCGATTGAGATGATGTGGCAGGACCTTAATGGGCAGTTAATTCTCGAAAACCCTCCAATGTCACCACAGCGTAGTGAAAGACTGATCTCCAGTTATCTGAAGCATTTGGTTGCAGTTATTGTTGCTAAAAGTGGCACAACCAGCTATCAAGTTTAAGAGGGCAGTTAGATTTTCACATGTGTGATATAGGTGTTGGATAACTTTTTTTGCTTAAAAAAAAAATAAATAAAAAAAATTTATTTTATATATAAGGTTTGAAGATATAAAACAATTTAGTATAAAAATTCACAAAAACAGAGGAAATTAGGATGGGGGCAAATACCTTTCCACAGCACTGTATGATCATATCTCCATTTGGATATTATTTTGATTAATTATATAGCCCAGAAGGATCATAAAATGAGTCTTCTGATGCACTCTATGAAACTATATAACCATATAAAAGGCGTATTCAAATTGTCACCAAAATTACTGCGATTATATTGTGGATATTCGATGTATCGCTCAGCCCTAGTGAGACAGCTCTGAAAGGAGTGAGCTAGTAAGCTAAGACTTTTTAATATAATTCACTTTGTGATTATCAGAATGTCTTCGTTAGAGCAAGTAACAAAGTGAATACCAAAACAAATAGTCTGAGAGGCACTTTTTCAAATTTTACCTTTAAAAATGACATCTCACTCAAGATGTAATGTTGTATATGGCCGCTTCTCTTTCATTGCACGAGTCAAAGCTTTTCAGCCAACTAGGTGATACTTGTAGGTAATACTGGGACAAACTGCTTGTGGAGTGGAGGGGGGTGGGGCCGGGCTGGAATGTCGCACGCCTGGTCCCCAATCGGCCTGATGGGGTGCGCGAGGGATAAAGGTGGCCGGTGACGACGGTTCGAGAGAGTAAGCTCAATCAACGGACATGTCCGTGAACAATCTCTCTCTCATGCACATCATCCGCGGTCAGCCTTTAACCCTCTTGGAGGCTTGATTAGCCCAATACGGGACCGGGCGTGTTGAATCACGACCCGGCCCCGCCCTCCACCGTGCCACACTGCCTTTCCAGTTGCCACTGCCAGCTTGATGTTCTCCTTCCACAAAACTGTGTGCTCACTGGTGTATTTAAATTGTCTTTTTTCTTACATTTATAACCCAGGGACATGTGGGAACAATGCTGTATAATGCATTTTTTTCATAGTCAAAGGTATTAAACAAATTAATAGAACCAAATGCAAATAAGTCAAACATATAATTAAAGCATGAACAATGACAAAACAGGTGGTCAAGCACATGTGCTCTGTACCAAAACCTAGTGAGCTGTCTTGCATTACAGATTTGTATATGTTGCTAAGCTAACACCACAATTCTCTTAAACACATAAAAATAGCTGCAAACACTATGAAGCACTAGATTTTGGAACAGAGCTCATGTCTGCATTGGAACCTCAGTTGGATCTTGGGTAATTGGGAACTGGTGCAGAGAAATCTAAGTGGACGATGATCCACGTTTCCAATTTATTATGTGAAATGTCTAAGCATGTCAATACAGGCTAATCACTATTATCTTTATCAATCATAGCTGAGCCGAGCTTTAATCAAATAGATCTTTAAATCAAGCCATTTTTAAATCTTGCCAAGACAGTCAGTTCAATTCATTGTTGAGTTATTCAATGTTATGTCTATACACTGTATTTTAAGCAGTAGCTACAAGAGGCAGTGGATTGCAGTGATTTTAAAATGCATAAGCGATGTTCTAAGGCATGATAGAATGCAAAACCATTCATTTTATAGTTATGCATTCATTTATTAATATATATTATTTATAAAGTAAGGCATCTTTTAGAAATCTAGTTTAAAACACTTGTGTCAGGTTCTTAGAAATGTAATCAGTCCAATTGTTTTAAGAAATATTTGAAAAACTTTTATAGCATTTACTACAAAAAAATGTAAACTGTTGTCGTGTAACCATAAAGTACAAACTCTTATATTACTTTATTTGCACTTTGAATCAGTGGCGGAGCTAGGGGTTGGCTAGGGGTTGGCTAGGGGTCAGCTAGGGGTGGCCGTGGCCACCATGGACCGAATAATATGGAAATTCGATTGCGGTTTTAGTCATTTTATTTGGTCATTTTTTGCACAATTTCATTCTTTAGAGGTGAAATCATCTCTGCACAAATGTACAAACTCAACAACACCAAGTTCGCCAAAACACTCCGTCCCGGGTATCATTGTCTGAGTCCGATGATATTACAATGCTGCCCAAACATTTCTGTGCCAGCACCGACTGAATGCTTGCCCCTGCCTGGCCACCTTTTTGAAAAAACTCCTGGCTCCGCCCCGGCCTTGAATAATGGTTTTACAAGGGGGGTTATTTTTGTTTTTTCTTGCAACAAGAGGGATGGCAGACCCTTGCATCCCCCCCTAAACTCGAGCCCTGAGCACACTACTGTTTAGCTAACTTTTAATGTTGCATAATGCTGTTTGTATACATGCTAGGGTAGTAGCTAAAGGTCGCTGGTTCGAACCCCACGGCCACCACCATTGTGTCCTTGAGCAAGGCACTTAACTCCAGGTTGCTCCGGGGGGATTGTCCCTGTAATAAGGGCACTGTAAGTCGCTTTGGATAAAAGCGTCTGCCAAATGCATAAATGTAAATGTACTGTGCAATATTCAGTAAATTGTAAGCTTGTTTGCCATTTAATTAAAATCAAAATGAATCAAAAAGTCTGACTGGTTTTATCTCAGTTTTATTTCAATCAGTTATAACCATTCATCAACAGACAGTAAAAAGGCAGCATGCTAAACAACTTCAAGGGCTTTTATTTAGAAATCTGCCATCAGCCACATCAAACAGGTCTTATTTCCTTTAGAGATATGCCAAACGCTCACACACCATAGCACAGTTGGCAATTTGAGATGAAGCTATTAAGAATATATCTTTAAAATTAGCAGAGTGAGCTTCGGGTAAATGGGTAAATGGACCCATCACAAGCCGATATAGGTTTGATTCCCTTAATACACTGTTTTCCCCACAGCAAGTGTGGTTGCTTAGTCTCTCTGAAACTAATGGCTCTCATTAAGAGTTCAACACAACAGAATGTGTCATTAATGTGTTCATTAAAGGAAAATAAGGAGGCTCTTTTTGTTTGCCGCACCTCACACAGGCACAGTTTACACAGTTTGTGTAAAACCTGTTCACCTTCAAACATCATCTCTGACCGAGTGTTCACTGAAGGACAAAAGTGATAGCACAAATAATATCCCCCTGACTAAGAATTATTTCCTCAGTTTAGCTTCAGAAAACACATTGCCATCTTAAAAATGCAATTAGGCAGCTTGCCTGGCAGGGATAAAAATGTCTGAATACCTCGGAAAACAAATCAAAATGACACCAAAATTAGCATCAGAGCAACAAACCTTTTTCACAGAGTTTGATGACATATTTCTGCTTTTATTTAGCAGGCTTAGGGGCTGTTCAGACCAAACGCGTACTTGCGCTAAGAAAAGTTACAGTAGCTCAAAGAAATAAATCAGGTTGCAGATTTCTCGAGATGCATTTTTAAAAGTTGATGCTCTTTTTAACTTGATGTAACGTCTAAAAAAAAATACTGCACTATCTGGGTAATGATGCACTACAGGAGGTGCTAAAAAACAGAGAGAAGACGATGCCCATCTGGGCATGTTCACATAGAAAAACCTTAATCATTGAAACTTTTTTCTCTCTTAATGAACATTAATGAATGTATATTTTATGGCTGTCGATTTAACATGTTAATTAAGTGTGATTAATTATATTCAAAAATTATTAATTTATTAATTTGATTTAATTAAATGTTTTGTTTTTGTTCATTTATAAAAACATTTTTATTTGGTAATTTATATTTTTTGATGTTTTTTTGATTGTCTGTTTGTTTTTTTTGCATCTAGCAATTTATTTAATTGATCAAACCCAGAGAATGATGGATGACTTGCCAGACTGGACGCAACAACCAAATCGACCAATCAGTGTGTTGTCTGAGCTAGGCAACTAATTAGTGCAAAGGAACCTATGTAAGGCTGCACTATATCAATTTGTACTCAACAAAAACATATATCATTTTAACTTAAACTAATTTGGTTATTTTAGCATATATAATATATAACATATTACCATAGGCTTTTAATATTATCATAATGATAATATGCAACATACAAATGGAGGCTAAAGAGTAAAGACCTTCAAGAACCATTTGTGGGGCTCTACCGAATGACGACACGTATGACAATTCACCGGTAGTCCCAATGTCGTTACATGTTATTTGCATATGCATCCTGAGATAGAGATCCTATGCAGTGTTCTAGTAGACAACACTATTCTAACAAATTTCCCCAGAATTCACCATTTGCACGTGTTCCGGGAGCCACAATCCCGCCGCAAAATAAAATCAGGTGTGTTTCCTCAAGCACGCGTCTTTATGCCTAGTGGCATTTCTTGTAAATGTGCGAAATAACCTGCCACAGTGCATGAATGCCCTGGCTGTTAGATTATAAATATTGCAGGACCGCAACATGTAGTTTACGGCATCCAACAGTTTGATGAGCCTTTTTACGGCTCGACTATTTATTAAAGCAGTCAGGCAGAATCTACAGAGTGATTTCTGACAAAAACTCTCCACAACACCTCTCAAATAAACATTTGGATTATGCATAATAACAGGAACATTGATCACAGCAGAGGATTTTCCTGTCCGATGGTGAACAAGCGGTGCTTTGACGGCTATAGCAGCTGTGCATTAAAGGACTGAATGTTTCAGCCTCTTGACAGTAGTTCAGGTTTTTCTTGCCCTGCGTACATTTTCACCATTTATACGGTTAATAGCTATTTTAGCAACATATGTTTTATATGTGTCAGAATTTGTAAAAACATTTGATCAAATGTTGTACTCCAAAATCACTGACTACAGTTCACAGTTCACACCCTACCTACTGCCTTACCTTACTTGCAAAAACAGCAACGGATATCAGTTTTGATTTGATTCTCTACAACAGACAGTTTGGATGGATTCAAAAAAATTAATCTTACAAAATCACATGCCATCTCTGCATTAATGTTCTCGTACTCTTCAGTCGTGATACTGTCAGGGATTGCAAACCTAGTCTAATAGTGGCCGTAGTCACAAGCTTTGCTGGCCTTTTCAGTAGAGTCCACTGCTGTCGATGGAGAGAGTGTGACAGGGGAAGAAAGAAAGACAAATGGGGACAGGGAAAAAGGACGAGAGGGGCATCTGTTTAGCGGTGTATTGAGACCTCAGAACTTGGTGTCCTGTCCTAGCTGAGAACTTATTTAACAAGCCTAGTCTTTAAAGACCCCATTACCCAGATTGTAATTTACTGCTTTTTTATTTTTGCTACTCAGCTGCAGTTGAAATTAGAGGAAGGTCATGTTGTGTGTGTGTGTGTGTGTTTGATTTTTGCCCAGCCTTACACATGTTGTGGGACAATACCCAGCTTAAACCAGCCTGAACCAGCATGGAAAATCATGCTGTTCTAAGATGGTCTTTCCCACAGGGGAGAGACAGATTTCATCAGCGTTTCTCATGACATCAGGATGATGGATAACAGCAGGGAATGTTTGCGGCTGCTCACAGGGACCTCAGCTAAATGCTCAAGCTATAGTCTCTCTGCATGCACACTCTCTCTGTAGTCGTCCCTTCCTAATAAACACTCTAATGGATGTGTGGCGTAGACTGAAACACTGTTGACAGCTCCAGTATGCAATTAAGTGCTCAAAAACCAATTACATTCCTCAGCAGCCCTCTTACGTATATTAACTTTGGGTTTTGACTGACACTGAGGAAGTTAACTAGTTGGCAGTGAAGTGCAAGATCTCAGAAGCCGGTTGAAATATTCTGCATACTTTGGTCATAACCTCAGATCTTCTGTGTATACATATAGGCTAGTAGAACTCACGCAACTACTCATTTTGATGGGATGCTCGAAGCTTAACCACTTTAGTCAAGACTTCCTTGACTAACCAGCATTACCAGAAGTTTTCTTTTGAATTCAGGAGAATTAAACACCATCTAGCGTGCCATTTATTGACCTCAACATCTTGAAATAATCAATTCTAGGCTCAATAATAGATAGAACAGAAGAGAACATATGTTAAAAAAATACATGAAAAAAAAACATCTGTCAGACTGCATTTAGTGTACCTTAAGGGGGCATTCACACAGGACACATTCTTGCATTAAAGACAGAATGAAACCAATGGTGCATACACAAAAAAAGAAAACAGTAAATACACACTCTCAATGCAAGTGAATGGAGATTTCTCTTTAAGCTCCAATGATCAGAGGCAGTCAGCATAAATGTCATCATTTCTCTTCAAAAGAGAAATCTCCATTCACTTGCATTTTAAGGACTTACTGAGCTAAGATATTTGTACATTGTTCTTCAGATGTGTTCTGGTGAATAAAAAAATCATAAACACCTGGGATATCATTAGGGTAGTAAATTCGATTACGATTCAAAGGGTAACAATTTGATTATTAAACTATTCTTGATGCATCACGATGCATCTTGTCCTTCAAGATCTTTCTTTTTTCAGTTTCTTTAAAATGTATGTTTTACTCTCTATTTTTTCCCTTGCAGCTTTTTATTTAACAGCCGTTTTAAAAATCAGAACGAGCCACATGACATAAACTGGCTATCATTTAAAATGAATCTATGCCATGCTATTCATTTTCATTTTTAAGCACAAATATTGGTTAGTATGAGACAAGTCAAAAGATGCTGGTCCAGGATGAGAGATATATCTGCTTCCATGAGAGTGCAGCTGTCAGCTTCTCCTCTCCTCACCTGATAGTGAAGCGGTTCTTTGCTTCAGAAATGTATCAAGCGTCCCGTATGCACTGTTCTATCTGTTCGCTCTGTGAGTAGAAGATCTTTATCATCAGGTGTGCGCACTGTCCTGACAAACGAGTGACCAACAATGACAAAAGCCAATGAAATGGAGAGCGTGCAAGAGTAGAGAAAGGCACCATTAAATGAAAACATCACCAACATCTCCCGAACCGCTGCCTCGTCATTATTTTCTTCTGTGTTGTCCCATCCATTGCGTGCAAATCAGTGCACAGCTCTCCCATTGCTATCTGCGAGGGTTTGTGAAAGAATTTCGGGATCGTAGTTTCATTCGGGAACAAACGGTCATGTGTTTGATACAGCTGGTCTGCAAACAGTCATGTTTGTGCACTTGTACACTTTAGTGTATGCACTAAACTCGCGTCTTTGTTTCCACGTGTCTTTGGTGCTCACCGCTGCTCTACCGTTGATTTAAACTGAACTTAGAATCGATTCTGATTCTTTTGAGAATCGATTCAGAATCGTTTGGAGTGCTTGATTATCGTGATTTGGAGTATGAATCGCGATGCATCGCTGAAATAACTTTTTCCAATAGCTCTAGAATACAATGAGAGAATTACAATTTTTGGGTGAACTATCCCTTTAGGGCGAATTATCCCTTTAAAGTTTTAACTATATTTTACATTTACATTTATGCATATGGCTGACGCTTTTATCCAAAGCGACTTACAGTGCACTTATTTCAGGGACAATCCCCCCAGAGCAACCTGGATTTAAGTGCCTTACTCAAGGACAAAATGGTGGTGGCCGTGGGGTTTGAACCAGCAACCTTCTGATTAGCAGCCCTGTGCTCTAGCCACTACATCACCACCACTCTATCAATTTTAACTTTATTTTAAAAACAAAGCACTCGTGGTATGAAAGATGCAGTGTCAAATGACAACCATTTGGAACGTGTCGAGTGTGTGTGTGTGTGTGTGTCAGTACGCTGAAAAGCGAGACTGAGTGTGTGTAAAGCTGAAAGAGGTGATTAATAAAGACTTGGATTGTTAACTTGACCCCCGCTGCCTCCTTCACAACAGAGCAAGAAATCTGTCACAAATCAGTAAGGAACCGGAAGTGTTCAATAGAATAAAAACCAAAATCCACAGTCATTTAGCAGACGGGCAACCACAAAATGACAAGAACAAAGAGTTTATGTCCTGAGTCTTTTCTTTATCGTGAGGTGTCTCACACTCACTATATTGCTTTTATAGTCTCAGAGGTGTCAGACCTCTGTCTGTGTGACCTCTGCACTGAGACAGGCACCAGTAAACACAGCTCAGACTGGCAGCTCTTTAAGCATTCACAACACTGTAGGGATACAGACAGATTAACCTTCAGTACTCTTCCACTGCTGCAGCCTGACAGACGTCATTCCAGTCCAGACAGCAGCAAAGATGGATGACATTGAGCAGAACAGACCTACATGTAAATTCAGTAAAGATGGGTCACGATGGGTGACTAGACATCAAATAATTGGCTAGTAGATTAGTGAGGTCAACTAGTTTATCTACATTTTTATACACTTTCACACAAATCAAAAGTAAAACGACAGATTATCAGTTCATAAACACTTACTTTTCGCCATGTTCCTCACACAAAGCTATCTTATGACATATAAACAGATTTACTATAGCACATGACTTCTATGGTGATGCATTTTGATGCTTGCATTACAAAACCAGCTACATTTATAAGTAGGGCTGTGCCAATAATATCAAATATCGATATATTATGATACTTTTCCTCACAATATTGTATCGACACTTTAGATCCCTGTATCGATATTTAAATGTCTTAAATCTGATAAATATCTGTAATTAGCGACTGCCTTATAATATTTCAGATTTCACTTACCGGCGCAGCATCCTTTCACTGCGTGTTGAGTGTAAATGTTTAGTTTGCCTTGTAATGTGTGTCCAAAGATGAGATCCACGTAATCCATTTGTCATGGATAATGTCTCTTATAACTCCCTCTTTGGTCTTTACAGTTAGATGTTGATTAAAAAAACCTACAAAAATAAATACCGAATTCTAATCAGACATGTGAATCCATTCGCGTATAACTCCCTGTTCTTAAAGAGACAGTACCGGGTTTAAGCGTTCTATATATTGATGTAACTACTAGATAAATAGGACAAATTAGGCATCATATATATATATATATATATTGATGGAATACATTAAATTTGCATATTTTTAAAAGCTAAAATGTGGACAAAGTGATAAATAGCTACTGATAAAAACATTAGCTGAGATCATTTCTTTCATCTGTAAGCAAAATGGATATAACTGAAATACCTATATTTTTGGGAATTATATTGAGAGTATGTGAATCATAAGGAAATCGAATCATGATATTGTGATGTATCGCAATATATCGTATCGTGACATATGTATCATGATAAGTATTGTATCGTGAGGTGGCTGGCAACACCCAGCCCTATTTATAAGGTTGTTCAATCAATCAGATTGCTCAGTAGCTCAACTGAAAGAACATTGCACTTGCAATGCAAAGGACTGGGGTACGAGTCCTGAAGAGCATGCAAGTCGACACGAGAGCCGAAAGAGTCATAGAATTTCTACAATGAGGTTTAAGATAGGGAGGTACATTTTGTTGTTTTAAAACTCGATTTAGTTTGCCAAACAGAGGACAATTCACCTCAGAACTTCCCCTATACGTGCAACGAATCATGTAATATTCCGCATATACTGTATGTCGCCACTGTCATGTAATTTTCATGAGATCAGGCTGTTTAAAAATAGTCCAATCTGTAAAAGCAAGTCTCGTGACCCCATCATTCTGTTCCATTTTGTCTAGTTGTTTGTGTACACACACTCGTGGAAATATGGACGAACATGGTCAGGAGAATCCAAAAGCAGCCTAATTATACATAATTGCACATCCTTAAGACCGATTAGTCTATTTACAGCACAAAAAACTCACAGATGATTTTGTAAACAAGCAGTTTTTCACATTTCTAGTTTCATGTCACTGTTTCGTGGTGTGACACCTCTAGAAAGCTGTTACTGTGGAGAAATGGTGTAGGGAAATTTAGGTTTCAGTTTTAATCAGTCATCGGGAGTGTTCAATTACAGCTTTATGAAACATGGAACCTGCAGTGCACTTCAGAGATCTATTTGTTTGTTTAATTATCTTTTATGGACACCTTGTTCCTGTGGTGGCAAGTAAAATAAATCAATCCAATGCACGAGGAAAAGTGAATTACTCAGATGCTCTTCTCTTTCATATTCTCTTTGATATATATTTGTATATATACACAGTATATTAGGGCTGTCAATTGATTCAAAACTTAAATTGAATTAATTGCATGATTTTTCATCAATACTTAATGTGAAAGGCACCCAAATTAAGGTAATTTAGAATATAATATTTAAATAAATCTAAATATGTAGTCAATATTATAATTCAGACAATTCAAATGCATTATATATTATACATATACTGTATTGAGACAAGTTAACCATTTAGACCATACAGAAAGTGTCTTTAAAAGTCAAAAGTTTACATATTTCGATGTCATTGAACATAACCCTATTATTGACCTTTTCCCCTCTGCTCTATTGTTAATTGTTGGTTTATGCACTCGTGCATCAGACGGACACATTTGTCGCATCTCAGTGCCTCTAATAAGCGCTAAGACGCCAAAACAAACAGAGCATTGTTTTTATGCCACAGTCTTTACACTTTTCAGGGGAATCAACCTACGAATAGTTTCCTTAAAGTTATCTCTGTACATTAAGCTGGAAAACAAGAAAGTAATAATTACATCATCTTTAAAGAGACCTTGACTGTGATTTTGATATCCTATACAGCAGGATTAAAGAAAAACTGAAAGACTGGAAAATCTGAGCATACTTTAAGTATCACAGCACAGAACTGGCAAACCAAAAACAACACACTCTGGTTTATAACAGCAGTCTGATGTTTTTCTACAGTGAAAAGGATTTATAGGGAAATACAACCACTGAGCAGAATCAGTCTTCAAATCCCCATTGGCAAGGCTGGGGCGTAGCTTTATTTGAAAGCTCTACAATGCACTCCATTCTCCCTTTTGCTGTTAATCAGCTTATTTCATATATCCTATTGTGGAACAATCAATCAGTAAGAGGTGAATCATTCCTGGTTTGGTGATCTATGTAGTGAATTGAATGGAGGTCGGTGAAAGCAATAAATCACTGAATTCATAATTGCTCACATGGACCTTGCGGGTGGAGCAGGTCACCTTGCTGAAGTTTGAAACATTGGTCTAATCAGATGGACTCTGTGCCCCGGTTGGATCTTCTTTGCTATGCACAATGACCCTTAGTGACCTTGTGTGACCTTAGGATAGTAGAGGGTGAAGCCTACTGCTAATGAGCAGAGAAAGGGTGGGAAGCACATGCACATATAGACACTATGGCTCTATTCCAAATCCTATACAGTTGCCCACGAAGGCACGCAAAGGCTGTTGATACCTTCTTTTGGACAAAATCAGGCAGCATTGCATACATTCTTTGTAGAAAGGCAGCCCAATAATGCATTTCGATGAACAAGTAATAAAATTTGTGGAACACAAAAGGAGATGTTTAGCAGAATGTTGACACTGCTCTTTTCCATGCACAGTTAATCCCAGATGTGTATGACTTTCTTTCTTTAGCAGCTCACAAACGAAGATGTTTAGAAAAATATCTCAGCTCTGTAGGTCCATACAATGCAAGTGAATGGTGATCAGACCTTTGTAGCTCCAAAAATCACATAAAGGAAAGTAATCCATATGACTCCAGTGTTTAAATCCTGTTTCTTTTATGTGATTTGCGGAGCTACAAAGGTCTGATCACCATTCACTTGCATTGTATGGACCAACAGTGCTGAGATATTTTTCTAAACATCTTTGTGTTCGGCTGAAGAAAGAAAGTCATACACATCTGGGATGGCATGAGGGTGAGTAAATGCTAAAAGAACTTTCATTTTTGGATAAACTATCCCTTTAATACTAAAGCAGCACACCCTGACACTGCACAGAAGCTGCAGAAGAAAAGCAAAAAGCACTTTAGACTTATTTTGGATTCATGTTGCGCCGCTTGCTTGCAAAGTAGATGGTAAATACACTGCAAATGAGTAATGCTACAAAATCTGAAACACTCCTGTTCTAATCTAGACAAAGACATGGTGTAAATAATGGATCTGTTATGCTGATTAGACAGCTTTGTTTTTAATGAGTGCATTCGCGAGAGTGCAGAACTCTGCGTGTAGCGTCAATGAGCTTGTGCCGTACTGCAGGGCTCAAACAGTAAACCTGCAGTGAGTGACAGCTTCAGTCATTGTAATGGGAGAGTTGGTCTTGTTGATTAAATTCTATGCACAATTTATTAAAAATGGAATAACAGTTTAGTTTTGTCATGTTAATAAGTAGGCCAATATGATTGATTTGTATAAAACAGCAATTAAGTAATTCTGCTTAACTATCACCATCACCGTTATTGCGTCTGTTCTAATAAGACCCATTTGCAGCCTGCAGCTGATAATGGTATATTTAAAATGATCGCAAATCGCTGTCCAAATTGCAACCGCTGTGACAGATATGATCTAATGATGATCTTACATAAGCAAGATCACCATTGAAGATCTAAAGGGATGAATGAGCACCTGTCTTGCCACTACAGCGCTTACTGAATGCAGGTCAGCTGTTAATATGATTGAATATTAAATATGTCATTATTTACTATACATGGACCAATAATTTTAGAATTAAAGACAAATATTGCAAGTCTGATGGTAGTTTTTGATTTTATACCACCTTTCTCAGGCTTTAAAGGTGTGTTATAGATAGATAGATATCGCTTTAAAATTAAATTTATTAGGTTACCCCCTTCCAGGACCAGGTTGTGAACATGAAAGCAAGATGCCCTGGGATGAGGGGCTATTATTCACAAATGTTATTACAATATTTATTGCTTAAAAGAAACTGGAGCACAGCTCATATCTACCATTGAAATCTGCTACTCAGAAGAACCACACAATTGCCTTCTTTTATCTTTTAATAGACATTCATAATCATGATTACAATAAATAGGGCAATAATCGACAAATATGGTTTTTGTCATAATCGTGCATCCCTATCACACAGTGACCAAAAGGCACCACAAAAGTACTCTGTACAACTACACTGCACCATATTCCAAGTCTTCTGAAGCCACTCAATAGTTTTGTGTGCAGAACAGAAGTTGTAATTCGCTAAAAATCTCATTCTCACTTCAGAACACTTTTGTGTGATTCTCACAATACCTGTCAAATAAAGTGTCCTTGTCATTTTCAAGCCCAGTATAAATATAAATATATATATTTTGACCTGTTTCATTGACCTCACTTTTCCCCACAGCCGCCATATTTGTGACCATCAGTGGGAGGAAACTATGGCAGAAGGGAAAAGCACACGAAAAATGATATCAAGAAAAACATTAAAAATTGCTTTTGATCCATGCCAAGTCCCTGGAAACGTTCATACAGGTCTGAAGACAGCACACATATTGGCATGTAAAGAAATTGTATCCATGACTCATCTCCTTACTCAGGCAAGTGTGATCGGAAAGTACAAACACCTACTGGTACATCAACATAAACATCTTTCATTCAGAAGTTACAGTACAAAGATTTTTGTGTTGCTTTCTGGTCTGATTTAGTCACAGTATTTAAAAAACTGTCCCATCTGTATGAATGTAAGAGCCGCTTTTAACTCCTGAAGACAGTTTTGTTGCATCTCACAGCACATTGAAGGTATGTGGAACACTGGTCACAAAGTGACGTCACATGAAAAGTTTAGGCACCCTTGACAATTTCCATGATTTTCATTTATAAATAATTGGGTGTTTGGATCAGCAATTTCATTTTGATCTATCAAATAACTGAAGGACACAGTAATATTTCAGTAGTGAGATGAGGTTTATTGGATGAACAGAAAATGTGCAATATGCATCAAAACGAATATTAGACAGGTGCATAAATTTGGGCACCCCAACAGAAATATCACATCAATATTTAGTTGAGCCTCCTTTAGCAGAAATAACAGCCTCTAGACACTTCCTATAGCCTGTAATGAGTGTCTGGATTCTGGATGAAGGTATTTTGGACCATTCTTCCTGAAAACATCTCCAGTTCAGTTAGGTCTGATGATTGCCGAGCATGGATAGCCCGCTTCAAATCACCCCACAGATTTTCAATGATATTCAGGTCTGGGGAATGGCATGGCCATTCAGAACATTGTACTTGTTCCTCTGCATAAATGCCAGAGTAGATTTTGAGCATTGTTTTGAGTCGTTGTCTTGTTGAAATATCCAGCCCCGGTGTAACTTCAACTTTGTGACTGATTCCTCTACATTATTCTCAAGTATCTGCTGATATTGAGTGGAATCCATGCGACCCTCAACTTTAACAAGATTCCCAGTACCGGCACTGTCCACACAGCACGATGGAACCTCCACCAAATTTTACTGTGGGTAGCAAGTGTTTGTCTTGGAACGCTGTGTTCTTTTGCCGCCATGCATAACTCCATCTTTGTTTCATCAGTCCACAGCACCTTCTTCCAAAATGAAGCTGGCTTGTGCAAATGTACGTTTGCATACCTCAAGCGACTCTGTTTGTGGCGTGTGCAGAAATGGCTTCTTCCGCATCACACTCCCGTACAGCTTCTCCTTGTGCAAAGTGCGCTGAATTGTTGAACGATGCACAGTCTTTTGTGGACTGTTTTTGACCATTCTCACCATTCTTCGCCTTTGCCTCTCCGATATTTTACTTGGCCTGCCACTTCTGGCCTTAACAAGAACTGTGCCTGTGGTCTTCCATTTCCTCACTATGTTCCTCACAGTGGACACTGACAGCTTAAAACTCTGCGATAGCTTTTTGTAGCCTTCCCATAAACCATAATGTTGAACATTCTTTGTTTTCAGGTCATTTGAGAGTTGTTTTGAGGCCCCCATGTTGCCACTCTTCAGAGGAGAGTGAAAGAGAACAACAACTTGCAACTGGCCACCTTAAATACCTTTTCTCATGATTGGATGCACCTGTCTATGAAGTTCAAGGCTTAATGAGCTCACCAAACCAATTGTGTGTTCCAATTAATCAGTGCTAGATCGTTACAGGTATTCAAATCAACAAAATGACATGGGTGCCCAAATTTATGCACCTGTCTAATTTTGTTTTGACGCATATTGCACATTTTCTGTTAATCCAAAGAACCTCATTTCACTACTGAAATATTACTGTGTCCTTCAGTTATTTGATAGATCAAAATGAAATTGCTGATACAAACACCCAATTATTTATAAATGAAAATCATGGAAATTGTCAGGGGTGCCTAAACTTTTGCATACACCTGTATATTGTATATATTAAGTATATATTAGGGCTGTCAAACATTTCAAATATTTAATCGCAATTAATCGCATCAGTTTTGTAGTTAATCACAATTAATCGCAATATATTTATAAACATGAGTGTACAAAATATGCTTCACCAGATGTATTTGTAAGTGTATTAT
This sequence comes from Moxostoma hubbsi, assembly GCA_032164185.1. Taxonomy (NCBI): domain Eukaryota; kingdom Metazoa; phylum Chordata; class Actinopteri; order Cypriniformes; family Catostomidae; genus Moxostoma; species Moxostoma hubbsi. The sequence goes on along the minus strand of JAVLUX010000011.1, from coordinate 1,482,112 downwards.
GACAGGATGTATTCACTTCTTTTTATGGAGTTTTGACAGACATTATCTTTCCAGGAGCGCAGTGGAATTAAATAGCTCTGGTCATGTGACTATTGCACCCCTCATGCAAACAAGTCTGCACTGTCATTTACGATTGTCAACTCTGTGCAAAATACATCAAAAACTCTTTTTAGACCACAGTCACAATTGTAATTAAATGGTTTAATGACAATGTAGATACCTGCAGGGTTCCAGCAATGCCCCGCTATATACAACAGTGTAACACGGGGTTAGGATGGGCAAGGAGGAGGCGAGAACCGGCTTGTCAATATAAATAATACTTTATTGAAAACTTAAACAAAAGCACAAACAAACACACAACGGACATGTCCGTGATTGAGCTCTCTCTCTCAAACCGTCATTACCGGCCGCCTTTATCCCTCGCGCGCCCCATCAGGCCGATTGGGGACCGGGCGTGCGACATTTCAGCCCGGCCCGCCCCCCTCCACTCCACAAACAGTTAGTTCCGGTCCTCAAATCTGATTGGACGAGAGACGTTACATGAGCACTACGACGCTTCACTGTGTGTGTTTCACACTGCTTCGTGCAGTTCTAAACTAAAGTGTAAGAGCAGTGCAGATCTGTTAAAAGCTATGGTTTGTCTTTTTTGCCTGACATTACATATGTTACCCAGCAGGTGGTTGATACATTCGAAGTTCCTTTTTTCCTTTTTTTTTCCTGTGACCGCTGTACAAATAAGAGTAGTTTGTAAATTCTGCAAAGCATCCCAATTTGTTTAATAAAAAAGTAAATAAAAATCATACAGACTTTGGAACAACATAATGATCAGTAAATGATGGTAGAATTTTCATTTTTGGGTCAACTATTCCTTTAAGACAACTCATTAAAGCTACAAAAGCTGTTGCCATACACCATCATTTTTTTGCCTCTATCCTCTCAGGAGTCCAAGGCAGACAATTTCAGAGAAATACAGAGGAAAACTGACTGCACCAACATGTATGTCTGGCATGCAAGACTAACCAAGCCTAAATTCACCCCACTGCTGGTGAACACAACCATGTTTTCACCTAGGCAACACACACACACACACACACACACACACACTTGAACTTTTAACTGTATAAAGTGTGTGAAAGTCCATCACTGAAAACTGTGATTGAGCTGAGATAGGTATTGGTTCAGAGCTCAGAGAATACAGCTATGATTACAGTGACCTATCTCTCTCGATCTCTCCCACTCTCTCTCGAGCTCAGTGGAGCGTGTTATAAGCATGATCGTCCTGCACAGGAGGTGTGTCATGAAAACTCAGCCATCGGTAAGCTCTGATTCAGCATTTCATATAGGTTTATCTATGCGGTCTGGATGAAGCTCTATCCATGTTGTTTGCAGTGGCAGTGGCAGGTGTATTAGTTCCCTGAGGTACAGACACATTCAGTGTCTGAGAGTTAATATCTGAGAGCTACAGGCACATACAGGGTCCAAAATTACACTTGCGAAGCACCAGATGCGAGATAAAATTTGCTTTGGCGTGTAAATAAAATGTTTCTCTCATAGTTGTCTGGTAACTTTCTTAGGAACTGCAACAATACATAGTTTAAAGAGTGCATGAAATCGAAATGTAAGTTTGGTGGCTTTCTACAAGTGTACTCTTAAACTATGACATGAATGAATATTCTCTTCAAACAGTTACTCCACCATGACAGTGGTTGACTTGAAAGAGAAAACTCACAGAAGAAACTAACCATTCACACTAAAGTCTTCTATAGAAGAGATGACTGGAATTAAATGGAAAAACTGGATTGTGCAATGGCCAATGGATGTGTTCAGCTGTCTGTGTCATTATTCAAAACTGTTTGCATCCATTTGACCAACGTAATTTGTTGTTGCCTTCTACACTAATTATGATATATTATGTTAATATTGCATTTGTATCTTCATAAAATGCGTAACTTCTCCATAAAACCATTTAACCACAGTTTAAATAAATGTGACTGGTGGGCAGACACTGGCTGTGAATGAAAATACTCACTCGTTAATGAATTCTATTTATAATGAAAGCTACAAATAGGGATCGATTGCAGACTGTTCTGAAAGGAACTAATCAGTTGATTACAGTCACCCGTGATTGGTCAATGACATGTGGAAGCCGCAAAAAGATCCAACATTTTTATCTTTTGCAGCATGTGGTGCAAACAATCCTGCATGACAATGTGATTAAAATCTCATAAAAGGGCTCGACAAGAAGAGATATCTCCGTTTAGCTGACTGGCCCCTCTTTCCCTATCCCAAAATGAATAGGGAACCACGGTTACCATATATCCCATGTTACCGCCATTACATGCACATATAGACTATTTTTCATTCTATGACCCTGCTTGATTAAAACCTGGATTGTATCTGCCTGCACATAACATTTCATCTGTAATAAATGTTTTAAATTTCAGATTTCACAATGCATTGCATTCGTTAGCAAGGAATTCTAAATCGAATCAAAGTCATAGCGAATTGTCACACCCCTACTAATAAGTGACTGATCTGTAATGATCTACATATGTTTAGCTAAGGCTGTGATCCTCTAAAAACCATAGAAATATGCAGCACAAACCATACCAGTTAAAACAGTCCATTTTAAAATAAACAGCTATTTTAATCAAAACTTTTCTAAATGAAAATGCCTTCGTCAATGACATGACTATCATGGGAGCAAGCCGGCCAGCTGCTGCCTTTTCTGTCTCTCTATGTTTCTCATTATAGAGCATAAAGCAGCTGGGGCTATCACAACGCTGTAAAATGCATTAGGGAAGGTGTTCTTTTCCGTTCCTAATCGTTCAGGGAGAAAAGACTCTGTGGAGACCACATCCTGCCCAGGCTGGGGGGAGGTAACGTGGCCAAAACGTCACATGGGTTGACAAGCCACACGTGGAAGTGGCGTGGTGGTAGGTCCTAACAAGTAAGGGAGGAGCTCTACAAACAAAGCGGCCGGGGGCAGAGAGATTGCCCAAGGGAGACGTGGGTCCGCCGACAGGGGGACCATACAACGAAAAAATACATCACAGGGAGTTGCCTGAAAAGGGAATTAGGCCAGTGGAGATCCACTCTTCAGAATTCGCAAGCCAGAGGGCTAAGGAGGAGGAGTCATCCAGGGAGCTGAGTTAAATGGGATCTCCTGAGATAAGAGCGCACATGTTCGCCTCAGTGGAGGGGAAAGGCACTAGGTGCAAGCGGTACACCCAGTCAGTTGTTCCGCGTTACAGAGTTCGACCGGCTCTGACCTGACAAAACACGGGACAAGACCGTCTCAACTCTGAGATTACAGAATCTCGCCTTTAGGTATTTGGTGTGGCTCAGCCCACTGTTTTGTAGATGTCTGCTTAGGGAGGTGCTTTTGGCCAGTGCCCACGAGAATACCACACTTCTCGTCGCATGTGCTCGAACCCACAAGGGGGCGGGCACAGCCTGGGTCTGGAAGGCCAAGTAAATGGTGTTGACGACCCAGCAGGCAGCCTCAGTTTGGAGACAACATTCTCTTTCCGCTGTCCACCCAAGCAGACGAGCCACTGAGAGCATCTAGAGCTCTGCGTGCGGTCCAAATAGATACGCAAAGCACATACCGGACACAGCAACAGAGGCTGTGTCTGCCTCATCCCAGGGCATCTTGCTTTCATGTTCACAACCTGGTCCTGGAAGGGGGGGGGGGGGGGGGGTCGCATGATCCCATAGCCAGGTCGCGGTCTTAGGATAACATGAGTATCTGCCGGACCGAACTACAGGCAAGTGTCGCCTACAGAGAACGCTTGCAGGACCCCAACCCTCTTGATGGATGCTAGCGCTATCAGGAGGGCAGTTTTCGGAGAGGTCCTTGAGCTCAACTGAATCAAGTGGCTCGAAAGGGGTTCTCTGAAGGCCCGAGAGGACACAGAGATCCCAGGAGGGGAACAGGCCTGGCCGGGGAGGATTCAGACTCCGGGCTCCTCTTAAGGAACCTGATAATCAGGCAGTACTTACCCAAGGACTTACCATCCACAGCATTGTGGTGGACCGAACTGCACATCTCTGCGGGTCTTCAGACACTGAAGAACACCAATTTGCGAACAAGTGCCACTTTAGAGCATAAAGCTGCCTGGTAGAGGGAGCTCTGGCTTGGTTGATCGTGTCTACAACCACAGGTGGTAGGTCACTTAGATCTTCTGCTTCCCGTCCAAGGGCCAGACGTGGAGGTTCCAGAGGTCTGGGTGCAGATGCCAGAGGGTGCCCCATCCCTGAGAAAGCAGGTCTTTCCTCAGGGGAATTTGCCAGGGAGGTGCTGTTGCGAGGAGTGTGAGATCCGAGAACCAAGTCCGAGTGGGCCAGTAAGGAGCCACTAAGGTGACTTAGTCCCCATCCTCCCTGACCTTGCACAGCACCAGTGCAAGAAGGCTCACTGGGGGAAATGCGTACTTGCGCAGCACCTGGGACCAGCTGTGTGCCAGTGCGTCTGTCCCGAGGGGGGCCCCTATTAGGGATTACCAGTGCGGGCAGTGGGAGTTGTCTTGGTAGGCAAAGAGATCTATCTGTGCCATGCCGAACTGGTTCCAAATCAGCTGGGCCTCCTGAGGGTGGAGCCTCCACTCTCCGCTGAGCGAGACCTTTCACGACAGGGTCCAAGCTCCGTGCGAGGGGCACTAAGGGGACGATTGTTTTTGACATACAGGATGGGGCTTCGCAACGGGAGGGGGAGCAGGTACTAACGCGTCGGGAGGCAAAAGCGCGTCCCGAGGTTTGGGTGCTGAGAATAGACTCAAAGCACTTACCTTGCAATGAAAACATAAACCATTCATAAATGCTTCCTCTGTGTGATCGCAGCCCAGACACACACTTATGACCATCAGGAACAGAAAGAAAACAGCCGCATCCAGGAACTATACAGAGGCAGAAAGGCATCTTTAAAAAGACGCGCCCTGAAAAGGACGTTCAACGCCTGCTGTGTATTGCTCTTTTATGAATGAAAATACTCTCTTTTAAAGGGGAAATTACTTATCTTTTAGAGGTATACACTCTTTACAGAAGCGCTGTCGAAACGCCGAGGGGTGAGGACTGCACAGCGTGCAGAGAGGGAGAAAGCCGCTGGAAACGCACCGTAGATCCAACAGCAATGCTCTGATAGAGGTGAGTGGAGCAGTAGTGAAATTCAGCTTGCTGCTGCACAACCACTCGGCTCCAAAGGGGGGCAGGTGGTTCGTGGAACTATAACGGAATTAAACTATAATGGAAGAGCATATGTTTCGCACTGTAGATTCAAAAGAGCCCGCTCAAGATCGGGAATCAAATACACTGGTAGAGCTGTGCATTTTATGCTGCCACCAGAGTATTTCAGGACAGTGTTACAGCTGCAATGGCGGAAAATTGCACACAGGAGAAAAGTTAATGGAACCAAAAGTCACGAAAATCATACAGCATTTTTTTAAAGAATGTTGATACACTGGTAAAGCTCATTTTCATCTCATCAATACAGAAATTCAGTCCTAATTCAGACTTATTAAAAAATTCTGTGTTATTCTCCAATGGCTCAAATAATAACAGTTCTGGCAGAATGGTGCCCTGATGTTTCATTTGATAGAACAACAAAGTTTGCAGTCATTCCTTCTAAATGGAGCTTTTCGATCAAATTCAGCAAGCCATTTTTCACTTCCTCTTTTGCTCCTCATTGTGCAACTTTTTCATATAAAACCCATTCCAACTGCAGTTTATTAGCTTGTCGTTCCAAACCCCTAGAACTGTTCCTTCATATAACACAAAAGGAGAAATGTTTAAGATGGTGCTAGTCGCTCTTTTCCATGCAATTACAATTAAAAGCGATTGAAGCTTTCAAGCTTAGGCAAAAGCGCCAACAAATTATCATAAATGTGGTCCATACAACTTGCGCACTATATTTCAAGCCTTCTCAAGCTATTAGCGAAGAACACACTAAAGTTTAAGTTGATATTCAATGATAATCTTTCTCTTTAGTTAGCTGTTAATATGTGCGACAGGATAATTGAGTTAAACTTGAGTACCAGTCATATTGTTCAACAAAACATTCAGACAGGTTTCTAGGATAGGATCAAATGAATAATTGAAGACTAAAAAAACAAAATTTTTTCCTTGAATTCTATTAGCAATTTTCGTCCCAGCGCAAAGCGCAAGTGGCATGGGTGGGAGTGTTGCGCTATTGTGGGTGTATGCGTGCAAACTGTGGGTGTACTGTATATTAATGAAGTGCCACAAAGCGCATTTTGCTATTTTTCAGAGAAATAGGTCATTGCGCTAGGACGTTTAAAAACCCCGTCTTAACTCAGCACAAAGTTTAAACTCAGTTCCTTAATTTGCAGTTTGGAGATTCAACCAGTAATAAAGTTCATGTCCAAACTCTGAAAATATAGTGGAACTGAAATTATGTCCCTGGCCATCCTGAAACAAAGAAATTAAGAGATTTGTGTCATGGTTTATTTTTCCAATGGATATTATGTTTAAAATTACAACTGTATTTAGGATCTAATTTATATTGGTATTTTTCCACCTGTTGTTGTAGAGTGACTGCAAGTCACTGCAAAACAGGCCAGTGGAAGAAGTTGGAGAGAGTAAAATGTTTGGAATTGGTATGATTTTTCTGTGCACTTCGTTTGAAGTTTATTTTAAATGTAAAAATATTTTTGGTTGAATTTTTTCGGATTTCAATAAATTAATAAAATTTTTCAAAATCGACCGGTAGAAGTGTGTGCCGATACAATCACTGTTAATACAAGCCATGATTTGTGTGTAAGTAGATGAAAATGATTAATAATACTTACATTCTCTGTAATTTAACAGAGCCTACATCCAAATTGTGAATAGAATCACATTTTCCATGCATATAAAAGGAGCGTGCCACTGTCATAAAAACATGCCCAACAATCCAGGACGCAGTTAATGCACAAAAGAATGTCATTTTCAGTTCTTCTTATTCATTGCATACAGTCATGCTTTTACACTACCAACGTCTTATGAATGTGCAGCCTTTGTTTATATTGCTGGTGCTTGAGGGAATGGACTATATAATAGGATGTAGACGGAAAACCTCAGAATTAAATTGCACTTATTCCAGCCCATTTTGCGTGTTGCACGGGCAATTTCACCAAACCCACTTGCACCTAGACTAAGTGCATGCATGCACAATAATAACTTAATGGCCATGCCCACTTACTTTGAGCTTAAGACTTATGGCATAGCACTGCGCTTAATGCTAGCACTCTTAAAATAGGGCCCTAACTCTCAGTGAGAGCTATACTCTACAGTAAATATCTAAACTTAAGTAATGACTTAAATTCTGGTCTGTTTCTCACACAATGCTATTGTATGGCTTCAGAAGACCTGGAATATGGCACACAAGACATATGGACCACTTTTTTTATGATATTTTAATGGTGCTTTTAGACATTTAGGAGCTCAAAAGCATCAGTTCTATCAGGAAGACTCACAGATTTAAGTGAAATTTAAGATGACATTTATTTGAATAATATAAAACAGTAATGTAATGTCTCTCTTTGGTGTAAGCCCCATCTGGCGGTCCGAAGAAGTTATACACGGAACCATCAGATCATGCCGGAGATAGGAGGCGCCTACCCCCATGCAGGACAGGACTCAACCTGTGGTGGTGGGGTGGTGGAGGTTGCCTGGTTAGCACACTGAAACAGCAATGTGATATTGTGAGCAGATTTATAAAGCGATGGGTTACCTGTGATTGGCTAGGAGTTACCTAGCTAATTGTACGATGATGTACAGCGGCTAGTCCTCCCGCTAGAACTACGCAGCACTTACATTTCCCTGTCACTTCGCAAAACTTTTTTTATGTTCTACGGAAGAAAGAAATTCATAACGGTTTTGAACAACATGAAGATGAGTAAACAGAATTTTCATTTATAAAGTATTTTTTTAACAAATAATGACATCCCACACAGAGGCCATCATTAAACCTACACCTCATCAAGCTTTCAGGAACCAGACATTCTTTCTCTCAGGATGGAACGCTTGGTTCCTACCTTTGATGTCACAAATGGCTTCTCCCTTCTACTGCCAATTTGGCTTTCAGACAGTCTGGCCTCTTGGCCCTCTGCTGCAGGGTCGTTCAGAACCTATCTTTTTTTATTTTTGTTCCATCTCTCTCTCTCTCCAGTCACTTAACTCCAGTGCGGGAAGCTTTTATCCTGTCCTGACCATCAACAACTACCACCAGTGCACTGAAAGAGGCCAATTTAAAGAAATAGTTCACCAAAATATAAAAAGTTATGCCATTATTTACTCCAAACCAGATGTTTCCAAATATGCTGTATTTCTTTTCCCAATGAACCACAAAAGGCGAATTAAAATAAATATTTAAGGTTTTTCCATAAAAAAAAGCAGTTCATATAGTCAACACGTCTATCAATCTAAAACAAAAAGCTCTAAAATCTCATTCAGGATCATGTTCAGGTTCAAAAGTGTGTCGTAACAAAATGTGACAGAATATTTTGAAAATGCAGAACGGAGAATACGATAATACGGAGAATACGATAATACGGAGAATACGATAATACGTCTGTACTTGGCTGTCTCACATCAGACTCGCAGGCATATGGAGGCATATGTAAATGTCTGCAAAAAAATGTCAAATTTTACAATATTCGTGCTGACTTCAGATCTGTATACTTCTCTGATATCAAACGCACTTAAATAAATTTTTCCTGATATTCTTTCTCGAGGTTTTTGCCATTCACCACCATTGCTTTCCCCTACGGATGACCACAAATATAGCTGCAGCAGGGAAAAAGTCATGTGACTGACAGGTGAACAGCACACACATAGTGTGGACTAATTTTATAGTCCTTAGAGGTTGTTATTTGGTCCCTTTGGAGCTTGACATGCGTTCATTTTTGGGTGATCTATTCCTTTAATAGCCTTTCAGGGCTAGGCAGTTCACATGGTGAGAGGACCAATATGATGCATCCCCACCACACCTGCATTTACCTCCCCACTGAAAAGCAAGCTTCTGTTTTTCCCCACTCTGAAATTAATTGATGCAATTATTGTTCTATTTTTGCTGAAAGTCTGCTAAAAGCAGGTGCATTATGACATTTGAGCCCTACGTGAGGATCATGGCTATCCTGATTATCTTTAGCCCTAATGAGAATAACACTGTGTGAGCAAACTTCTAGTAGCCTTATGTGGTTTGTATGGCAGGGAATTGCACTTTATCCGCTGGCTCGAAAGATCATGGGTGCTACTTTAGCTCTGGTACCTCGAAAAAAAAAAAAAAAAAAACTATGCTGAGGCTTTGAAGATAAGCATGAATGATCCTGTCGCTTCAAGTCAATTCCATTCTACACAATTCCTTTAACAGTATCTCTTAATAAATCAATAGCAATTCCAGGTCTCCAGGAATTTCCAATCAAATCCTGCTGTTTAACCAATGCCTAACTTACCTTTATGGCCGTTTGCGGTTGATAGAAGTCTTAAACTCAAATTTCCCCCAGTTACTCATTGTTAAGAGCTCTGCGTGATTAAAGAATGCCCCTTTCCAGCCAACGTGCATTTAAAATTGACCCCGTTTATACTTTCTTAATACACGTTCTTGGTCTTATTGTGCAGTTTATCGGTGCATGTTACAAAAGACAGAGTTTGTAATCTTAAATGAAAATTTTATAAATACCTGAAATAACTCATCTTTTTGCATAATGTCACAAATCCCTTTCATTTATGAAACCCTCCTGTCCAATCACATGGCTCCATTCTGCTATTTAATGCCCACTTTTCACAATCCATCGAGTGCCGATGTATTGTGTCCGAAGTCCTTGACTTTTTCATTGAATATTTCAATCAAAACATTACGTTGGTAAATAGGGTAGCAAGCACCGTTCCATGGTGAATTTAATGCCAAGTTACTTCCCTTGCAAGTGCTCAGGATTAGAGTGGATTCCATTTACATTTACATTTATGCATTTGGCAGATGCTTTTATCCAAAGTGACTTACAGAGCCCTTATTACAGGGACAATCCCCCCGGAGCAACCTGGATTTAAGTGCCTTGCTCAAGGACACAATGTTGGTGGCTGTGGGGATTGAACCAGCAACCTTCTGATTACAAGTTATGTGCTTTAGCCCACTACGCCACCACCACTCCAATTACTTTTCCCATAAACCCTGCATGAATAGACAATGAAAATGGAGTGGCTTAGTAGTTAGTCAATGGTTAGTTTGTAGGTACAAACCAGGGCTTGACTGAGAAGAGAAATCTGCCTGGAATTTCACATGGCAACTGACCCAACTGTTGAGCGGGGGGTGGGGGGAGGTGGGTGTTCACTGTTTTTTTCTGCATATCGCGGCACCGTTTTGTGGTCCGTTCTGCATAACGCAGTGGCTCATTGTTGCTTATCGCGGCCCATTCGGCAAGTTTCGCGGCCGAACCACTGGCCCGCTCGGTTCTCCCAATGGCCAGTCCACCCCTGATCGGCTCACCGGGAAAATGTTAGGCCAGATTATCAGTCCAGCCCTAGTACAAACAAAAATAGGGGAATTAATGAGCAAGTCACTTATTGCTCGTTGGGGACTTAATAACAAATTTCTGTAAGCAGGGAGGCAAAATGCATAATAAGCCTTGTATATGAAATTAATGCACTCAGCACACTCCATTAAGTCATGTGGCAAAGAGTGTATTTTAGTTGTATAAAAGCAGATGATTTAGAAGCTGGATTCAGCCTCGTCTTTCCCTGCATGATATCTCATTCAGTTGAACTCGGAGCATCGCAGGGAACCGCACCGCTGACGTCATAAGAGCAGCTCTTTTGAGCGCGTGTGAAGATGAACCACTCCTCAAGCGCTCTGATGAGCACGCCGTCTACAGAGACTTGCGCCAAACTCCCGCAAAAATATAAACAAGGTATAATGGATTCATTTTGTGAACGCAAAGCACTCCAGTTTCACTTAACAGCCATGTAATGTCAAATGTCTGTGGTCATTGTGGGTTTATTCACGCAGTGTTAATAACATGCAGTGAGACAGAGGAGATGTCCTGCTCTATTTCTGTGGAAGTTATAAAATGCAAGAAACACAATCTCAAAGTCTTCCTTCACGAGAAATAAGGGCTTGTGAGTTTATCAGAGAGCCTTAAAATAATGTGTGAAAGTGAAGGATTTAAGGCCGAAATATTTTACTATTGCATAATATAATATAATATAAATACAGGTTAGCTGGGTTACAAAAGAAGCAAAACAAAACATTGAAAAAGTCCAATGGATCAAAAGCAATGCTGACAAATAAGACAGATCTATTTTAGTTATTTAGACATATTTTGTTAATTAAAATATTATTTTAATTATTTTAAATTTTATCGTTTTATTTGACTGTCATTCATATGTTTTTGAAGCCTGAAAAAGAAAATCATATACCCTTATTTCATTATCCCAAGCTAAATTTGTATAAATGAAGCACACGTGTTTGTATGGTTCAATCATCATATTCGTGAAACACCTAAAACAGGCAATTAACCGTCATAATCGCAATTATTTGTTTGACAATTAATTGTCATTCAAATTTCACAATCGTGACCCCTAATTTTCATTATTAGGTTCCTACCTTGTGAATTGTTTTGTTACAAATGTGTATGAAATTTCAAACAGTTACAACAGCTTGTATCATTATAAAAAATGCGATTATGACATCATATAAATTGATAGAATGTGAAATTTGTAAAATTTTAAAAAGCTAAAATGTGATTAAAAGCAAAAAGCAAAAAATTATTTTTAAAAAAAAAATTACAATATATTATATTGTGTGAATATATATGAAGAGGACCCCTCTCTCAGTTTGCTTACTATATTTTTAGTTACATTATGCTTACATGTTGTCAAAATTCTGGCGAGTAAAAACAAAAATTTATTAGCCAATGACGATTCTTTCTAAAAACAAATTGATTTTCTAAATGTTTCCTCATCGCCCCCATGTTAAAAGTAATTTCTGCCTTCTGCTAATGTAACTTTACACCATGCGTCATCTAATTTTGTTATTTGGCCAATTTATATTTTCTGTTTACTTTAACAGCCATGCATGAGTGAGAAAATGGTGTAAACCGTGTGACCGTTACAGTCTGAAAATCGTTTCAATTATATTCCTTGCCCCACTGAGATTGAATGCAGAATGCAATAGTTTTAGTTATTCCTGTTAGAAAAATATTTAAGTGTTACTCAAATTGCACTAATTTTACTGTAAAATTATTTTATGTTGGACTGCTAAACTCGAGGTTGCACAATGTTTTGATATTCCTCCTGAAAGTGGCTTGAATTTTACATTTGTTTCATTTATTTTGTTGTTGGATTGCCAAATGTAGATTACTCAAATTTTATGTTCAATTCGAGTAAAAGTTAAGAGCAATCTACATTTAGCAATCCAACCACCACTTTTCTGCCACTCTCAGCCAGAAAAATTATTAATGTAAGCACGCTTTTAAAAGTAGGTTCCCCAAAAAAGTGAATTATGCTTACTTCGCATTGTCAAGTAGAAAAGTAGGGATGGGCATTCATCAGTAATTTGGTATTAGAATATTTAAGCTCATAAAAAAACGAATATTCGAATATTCTATTAAGGTAATTAATGCAAAAAATGTATCATAAAGGTTGCAACACCATTAAAAAAAACAAGCTTCTAATTGTAATTAAAACAAGCTTATATCATGTCCTGTGTGTTTTTATATACATTTAAACAAGCAATGCGTGAAAACAAAAAAATAATAGAATGAAAGCATTTTAGCTCACGCAAAGCGAAGAACAAGAAAATGCTAATGAAGTAGACTGACGCAGTTAACGTACAGGACGACTATAAACACTCGCCATATAATAGTTATGTTTATATTGTATCTCATGTCACGTTTTTGTTGAGAAAAACAAGCATATCCACATGCTCAGAAACTATCCTCATTTATACACACCAGTTTAAATGATGGGATGTCCCTTAACTCAGCTAGCAAAGTCTTTCTCGGATGCCATGTTTGTTGTTTACAGAAGCTTCACAGGGATTACGTTGCAACGGGGATGCTGCTTTCTGACGAAATATACGAGAGTAAAGTGTACACCGCTTATCCAGCACATATAAACAGGATCCCAGCTTTCTCACAGTAAGCCCGTTCTTGCAATAACCCGCTATTTGGTGCATCTAAACGTGCTGACAGAACCGTTTGCTCAACAAATGTGATCAATTTGTTTCCACACTCAACAGCATCACCCAGTGCATTCTGTAAAAACTACCAGTTTTAGTTTGTGTGTTCAGTTTGAGTTGTAGAGTGGGTTGGCGGTTCGATTCCCGGCCCACACGACTCCACATGCCGAAGTGACCTTGGGTAAGACAGTGAACCCCAAGTTGCTCCCAATGGCAGGCTGGCACCCTCATTGGTATAGAAGTGTGTGTGTGTGTGTGTGTGTGTGTGTGTTTGGGACACAGTGTAAAGCACTTCTAAGGTTAAAAAAAGTGCTATATAAAAGCAGACCATTAACCAACGAATATTCAATATTCGACTACTCGTTCACATCCCTACTGAACAGGCTGACATTTGAGAAAGCCTCAAGCAGGGCCGTTTCTGAGCATATGGGGGCCCTAAGTGAAATCCTACTTGAAGGACCCACAGCATGACCCCCCCATGTACGTGTGCATGTCACATCTAGCTACAACTTTCTCCTTGCAGTTATATTGTCCCTTCCCCCTTTAACTGTCTAATTGAGCCATTACAGTTGCCTGAGTCATACTCGCAGCTTTTAGCATACTTAAAAATAATAATAAAATAATAACAATAAAAAACGACCTTGCTCTGGACCCGCTTATAGCTAGAAACGTCCCTGGCATCAACTATACATATCAGGGACATTTAAGCTAATATGACAGATAAAAATAGACCAATTTTACAACTTTTACAAGTCCAGCAGATATTTGGTGTGTAAATACAATAAACAAGCAAATAAACAGGTCCAGCCATGTGGGAGGAGGAAAAAATCCCTGCATCTGTATTCACATACCTTCCATGCTAAATATTATGTGACAAAACACCAGCCAAAGGAGAGTTTGACATAAAAAATGGCTTTGCAGGAAATCACTGTGAAGTGTGAAAAGTGTAGTAGCATAAAACATTTTTTTTTTAAATGGCATCTGTTCTTTTTCATTTACGTTGTTGTATTTTATGGCCATTATTAAATGTATTAATCAAAATCAAATCAAATGCCTTTGTCACTCAACCATATCCACAAGTGCACAGTGGGTGAAAGTCTTGTGTACAGATCTAAGCAACATATTAATATTAATCGCCCTAATCATTAAATATATTTATTACATTTATTGAACAGTAACCCTCGGTCCAGAGTGTCCTCGTTTTGAACAACCACAATATGCTCACCATACTAAATAAAAAATAAATAAAAGAACTGACAAACACATTTCTCTCTGTGTGGAAAATTGTCAGTTTAATTCTAAAATGATCACAGGCTTCTCCGAGCTATATTCATTGAAAATTGAACAATGACATCACTACTAGCCATTGATGTTGGTTACATACCAGCCTTTTCATGCTGAGAAATGCAGTAAACAGTAAGGGCATTCAATGGAAATAACAGACTTATTGAAAGCAATTTTTAGCCTCACAATTGGTTTACTGCCATGAATCAAATCAGCAGATTGTTGGGAGTCATCTACTACATATTTGACTGATAAAACCCAGCAGCGCGAGAGAGCACAACCAGGCCGCGGGGTACAAACACAGATCATACCATCATCTACTGGTGCAGACAGCAAAGATAATAAGCTCCATTTTACCACGGCTCTGGCTGAGAGACCTCTCTTGCGCTCTAACGCCTGAGCCAGCAAGCGATTGACCAGTGTGTGGAGCAGAAAGTCTGCAGATGATGGTGGCCTACGGCACGCCATATGTCAGTGCCGCCAAGTCCTCATCATCTTTCTGAGCTACGCCAAGAGGATTTTCTGTCCAGCTGACCCGTTGCTCCCAAACGTCTCTCAGAATATCAATTACAGAGCTCTCTGATCTGCAGGGAGTCAAAGGCAGGGATGAGACACGTAAAGGGAGGGTTGGATCACTCTTATCTGTTAGAGCGGGTGAGATTTGGGAATTAAACCTGCTGATAGCAATCAGAGCAGCTCAATCTCAATGAAAGAGTGAAAAAGATTTAGATATCTAAAGCCAAATAAGCTATGCAGCATGCCTAGAGTTAAGAGGCACCATTTATGAAATACAAGCAGAACGGATTTCTTTGTAAATTGTTTGTGAAAACAACGAGGTAATTTGCTTCATTCAATTATAATAATGCATTTATGTATAGTTTACACAGAAATGTATTAAGCTTGTGTTTTGTGAATGAGACCCAATTGTTTCTGGGCAGTTGACCTGCTGTGTGATATACACTCCATCTATAAAAAAAACAGCTTTATAATAATGGTAATTCTTTTATTAGTAGTATGCATGCAGCTTTTTATATATATATATATATATATATATATATATATATATCACTTAAGAGACTACAGGGATTATTTGTACTTTTTTTTAATTAATTTCTTAACACCGCAGGATCACTTAAAATGAATTAGTCAAGAAAACTAAAAAAAGAAGGAACCTTTATTTAAACTTACCATTAGGTTGCTATTGAGCACAAGCTCGGCACCTTTTCACTGTCATGGTTAGGGTACAGATTCATTTTTGGCATGTCACGGCAAGTGAGCATCATCTTTCAAGGTCGATTTCTAGGGGCCGTTAGCACAGAACACGTTTTTGCATCAATCTGTGCCGTCTTGGAATTTCGTTGCGACACGTTTCTTTGATTTTTCAGCATCTCGTGCCATAAGTCCAATGTTTTTAAGATGTCAAAACTTTAACCCCATCTCGAGACAGTTGCATGCGGTGCTATTCATTGTGCTGTGCAGTTTTGGGGAACAGTTAAGTAGTACCGTTACTAAATTAACCATATTTTTAACAGTGTGACAGTTGTAGGGATGTGCTGTGGTGTTACTTTTTAATGGTTAGATTACCATCTGAGAAAAAAACATGATAAACTAACATGGTTAACCAGTTTTACGATTATTTGCACATTTCTTTTTATGCCACAGCACTGAGGCCACATGTGATTAACTAGTGGACAATCATCCGAAATTGTATCCTCGGCTGGTTCAAATCTCTCTTCAAAATGCAAATGTTCAGAGTCCCGCTCTTCTTCTGAGGAAAATGTGGACTCTTCCTCACCTGTGTATGGTGCCATCTTCCAAACGCTCAGATAAGTGAATGAACTTGATGGTTTTAAAGTCACAGTGTGGGGCATTTACCATTTGCATTGATCGTACACCGTATCAATAGCGCCCTCTGCCCGTGGGTGTGATGACAGTAGGGATAATTAGCTGAGCCAAGAGAAACTGTATGTCGCTTTGCTTCATACAGAATACATTGCAGGAGAATATTTGTTTTAAATTTGAACTGTTTTATTTAAAAGTAGACATTTTAAGCTTTCTTTAGACATATGTTTCATGTTTGTGTGAGAAGTATTCGCAGAGTTTCAGTTCATTTTTGTGACGCGTTTCAGATATATGCTCGTGGAGACAAAGACGTATGAAAGCGCACCCTTTTTATTTTCTTTATTTTACAAAAGCACATGGATTTGTTGAGTTCACAAATAAAAGTAGACATGTTGTAGTCTCTAATGATGTCTTACACTTATCTGTATGCCCCAAAATGATGGAGTATTTTATGTTGTTTCCGCTGTAATGACGAAAAAAATCCGCGTCTGTCGACCCCAGAGGGTTAAATATTAAATTTTATAAATGACACAACTGGAATCGTTCAGTTGATGGAGGTACCAAACTGTGAATCTTGAACAAAACAGTTTGGTTAATACATGTTTACACATTAGTTCCACTCAGCTGACAAGCAATGAAAGCAGCTACGTGGTTAGCTAGTTAGCTAACATATATTCTCCCCAATTCAATTAGTGTATATATATATATATATATATATATATATATTTATACCCTTATCTAGTGTATGTGTATTCTACATTGTGTGTATTGTGTACATTTGATATGTAAATTGTTGTGTAGGTATGTGTACATTTGTTATGTAAATTGTTGTGTAGGTATGTGTACATTTGTTATGTAAATTGTTGTGTAATTATGTGTACATTTGTTATGTAAATTGTGTTGTGTAAATTTGTTGTTTATTGTAAAGTGGTTTATGTCTTGTCACTGTCATTACTGCAATGTTGCTCGGAACTGCACACAAGAATTTCACCTGCTGTTGCACTCGTGTACACAGTAGTGTGACAATAAAGTGATTTGATTTGATTTGAGCTAGATAGCTATGAGCTCGCTGTCATGGATGGACTGGCATTGCGTCTCACCAACTAGGAAATAACGTAGCACGAAATCAACACTTAACAGTCATGATCCACAACCGTACTTATCTGCAAAAAGATGCTCTGGTGCTTACCTTTCAATATGCTACATTACTTACTGCACTGACAAACTATAGCTGGCTCACATAACTAACAGATGTGATCAACACGAGTGACATGGTTGTCAGGGACAGGGTTAAAGTTATATTGAAAATGGAAAATGATGGGGTCATTGTATATTAACATTCCAGTATGTATTTCACAAACTAGTTAGCAACTTACCGAGAAGACACCACTTAACTCTGCACCACTTAACTCCGCCCTGTCTGCAGAGCGACCATCAGCACAGCTCTGTAAACAATGGAGTCGGAGCGCACTCTGATGGACAAACTACACTATGACACCAATTCTAAAGTATTATAGTTTTCTGCATTATATGTGGCAATACTGATATATTGGTGAAAGGCTAATAATGACCGATATATCGGTCAGGCACTATTCTCGAGTATTACGTTAGAAGACGCGGACACGGTGGATATTTCACAAGCACGGACCAGGTAAAGCAACTCCTTTTCTACTTATTTTGTAATTGTTCTGACTTTGGCAGTAGCTTCGAATTCTATGAAAGAAAGTGGCAACTATGCTGCGTTGGTAGCTACAAGACAACGTATTCAGTACATGTAACATGTACAACATGCAGCAAAGTTGTTTTCTTTTGGGGCTGTAGCAGTCAGAAAGACACTAACTTTACCTAAGGTTAGGCTACAAATTAATCATGCATTTACTAGATATGAGTATTAAAAAAAATATGTTTTTTCCACAGATAACTTGGCCAACGTTAGCATTTAGCTGTGAAATGGCAATACATAAATGTACAAGCCTCAATAATAACGTGTGTGAGTTAATTTGACAATTGCAGTCAACAATGAAGCAAAATTCAGAGACAAAACTAAGATTCAAGCTTGTTCTCAATTACAGTCATTCAGATAAGCTGCTGGCACAAGTAGTGAGAGTTTTTCATCTGCTTTTCATGTCAAAACCGACCTGAGAAACAGACTGAAAGGGGAGCTCCTTGCTGCATGTCTACGAATATCGATAAATGGACCAGCACCAGAGGCATTCCCATATGCACGGGCAGGTTCTTTGAAAAACCTAGAAAGATTAAGTGCTCTGACAAACAGTGCAATATTTGTACACGCTAAAGTGTGTTTGTTTTATTTATTTTTTTACTTAGTCTTACTCTTCCCATGTGGATAAATGGAGAGGAGGATTGGGGGGTTGGATCTGTGAAATATATTATGTGAAATTAATAGAAATATTCAAGAAATCAAAATTTGTGTTAAAGCTCACACGTTATTTGATGTTTGTCACATGTAGTAGACCATTTTTGTGCCATTCTTTTCCACCAAAGTATATTTCCTGTGGGAAACACTGATAAGAGACGCTCTAATATAAGACACAAGACAGCTTATGTGCATCCCAAGCTCAATGATTTGCTTCAATTCAACTGGAGTGCATGGAGTGTCTTCAAAAGTGCATAACAGTAAGATAATTGTGGGTGCGCAATATGTAGTTCACATCATTCAACATCATTTCTTCTGCAACAGTTTATTAAAGCAATCTGTTGTCTGTCAGATTCCCCACAAAAAAAATAAAAAATCCACAACAGCCTCTAAAAATACTCTCCACAACACCTCACATGTAAACCTGTTGACAATGAATAATAATCAGAACGTTGCTTTTAGAGGGTGATTTAAAGCATTATGACTAAGATTACAATGTATTGTTGATTGCGGTGAGTTTGTACACATGCAGTGCTTTAAATAATGAGGAAAGTTTTCCACGCTGATAGTAACTACACACAAATGCACTGTGCGCTGTCAGCACACTTAACATTGCAAAAAGTTGCATCTCTATTCATCAATTTAAAGTACCACAGCAAAACATGTTAAACTTACTAGTTTGTTGTTGGACGACTATTGGAACATCTTCTTTATGGAGGACAAAACCTGCAAAAACAATAAATAAATACATAAATAAAAAAATTTAATAAGAAGAAAATAGAGGAATAAATGTCTAAATAAAAAAATAGAGGAATAAATGTCCCTTTATTTATTATTTTCTCTTTTTATTTTTATTCTTTAAAACTTTTTTTTTATTCTTTCATTTGTTTTTATATTTATTTATTCCCACCTGTATTTATTTCCATATTTAAATATTCCCACATGTATTTATCTTTATATTTATTCTTACATTTCTGTCTCTGGTATGATAATTATGTGGGCGGGTCCTGCTTACCATCGGTTTATCGTAGATTGAAGCGCGTGCTCGATTACTCTTGACTTGTTTTGATGTGACGTAAGGTCATGGCCATATCGTGTAAACTAAAGCTATTTGTGGGGCTAAAAGCATAAGAGCTTAAGTCAATCCAAGATGTATGGGTTATTCTACAATCACAAAATAAATGGGGAACTGTTTCTTCAACAAAACCAAAAAATGAGCAAGTTTCATAAATGATATGATTTAAACTTATGATTTAATGTTTTTTTCTGTGTATATAACTTCATATTTTGATATCCGCAAATCCATAATATTGTTTTCTATTGTTATGATTGTTCATAGTAAAAGATACAACCATGCTTAATTTCCCTGATCGTTTATGCATGTATGTATATATGTATGTATGTATGTATGTATAAGTTCTGCAATAAAAAAAAATCTATAGCTGACGCATATATCTAGAAAGTTGCGCAACTTAGCGATTGAAGTCGATAACCGCATCAAATGACTGTTTCATTTAGAGTAGAGGTGCTGATTGATGGTTTATGAGAGCTGTAGACCAGGTATGAATGTCGAAGCACATCCTGGATTGTCAGAGTCTCTGCAAAACGTTTCCCTGCATTTCCTAAATCTGTGTGAATCAGAGGGTGCTAAGGTGGGACGTCCATCTTATATGCTTCCGATAAGTACTATTGAGCTCTCAGCCAATGATGCGCTGGAGCTACGCAAGGACCGCCTCCCTCATTTCCATGTTGCACACAGAAATGTAAAAATAAATACATGTATAAATAAATAAATATATATGGGAATATATAAATATGGAAATAAATACATGTGGGAATAAATAAATAAATTAAAAAAAATAAAAAGCAATGCAAAATAAATGAGTTAATAAAAATAAAATTAAAAATAAATATAGAAAATAATAAAGGAATAAAGTCATACAATAATAAATTCAGGAAAAAAATAATTGTATTTGTTTTATCAAGACATTTATTCCTTTATTTATTTTTTTATTATTACATTTATTTATTATTTTTGCAGGTTTGGGCGTCCATACTTCTTCCCTTATAGGACTTCTGTCTGCACGCTTGTTTTACATCCGTCATCATAAGTTACTCTCAGTCATTCAAATGCCTCCAAATAGTCGATTTTAGTTGCTTTTTGGTGGATAAGAGTCTGGTAGATTGAATTCCTTTGTTATATTTTGTGTTTAGTCTCAGTTTCAAAGGAATTGAAAGTTCATGTTCAGTTCGTGAACAGCACCACAGACACCGTCCGTTACCATAGTAACAGCTCCCAGCCCCAAGTTTTTCACATTTAGGCTTAGAAAATCTTATGAAAAACTCTTTTATATACTATATATATATATATATATATATATATATATATACACTCACCTAAAGGATTATTAGGAACACCTGTTCAATTTCTCATTAATGCAATTATCTATTCAACCAATCACATGGCAGTTGCTTCAATGCATTTAGGGGTGTGGTCCTGGTCAAGACAATCTCCTGAACTCCAAACTGAATGTCAGAATGGGAAAGAAAGGTGATTTAAGCAATTTTGAGCGTGGCATGGTTGTTGGTGCCAGACGGGCCGGTCTGAGTATTTCACAATCTGCTCAGTTACTGGGATTTTCACGCACAACCATTTCTAGGGTTTACAAAGAATGGTGTGAAAAGGGAAGAACATCCAGTATGCGGCAGTCCTGTGGGCGAAAATGCCTTGTTGATGCTAGAGGTCAGAGGAGAATGGGCCGACTGATTCAAGCTGATAGAAGAGCAACTTTGACTGAAATAATCACTCGTTACAACCGAGGTATGCAGCAAAGCATTTGTGAAGCCACAACACGCACAACCTTGAGGCGGATGGGCTACAACAGCAGAAGACCCCACCGGGTACCACTCATCTCCACTACAAATAGGAAAAAGAGGCTACAATTTGCAAGAGCGCTCCAAAATTGGACAGTTGAAGACTGGAAAAATGTTGCCTGGTCTGATGAGTCTTGATTTCTTTTGAGACATTCAGATGATAGAGTCAGAATTTGGCGTAAACAGAATGAGAACATGGATCCATCATGCCTTGTTACCACTGTGCAGGCTGGTGGTGGTGGTGTAATGGTGTGGGAATGTTTTCTTGGCACACTTTAGGCCCTTTAGTGCCAATTGGGCATCGTTTAAATGCCACGGCCTACCTGAGCATTGTTTCTGACCATGTCCATCCCTTATGGCCACCATGTACCCATCCTCTGATGGCTACTTCCAGCAGGATAATGCACCATGTCACAAAGCTCGAATCATTTCAAATTGGTTTCTTGAACATGACAGTGAGTTCACTGTACTAAAATGGCCCCCACAGTCACCAGATCTCAACCCAATAGAGCATCTTTGGGATGTGGTGGAACGGGAGCTTCGTGCCCTGGATGTGCATCCCACAAATCTCCATCAACTGCAAGATGCTATCCTATCAATATGGGCCAACATTTCTAAAGAATGCTTTCAGCACCTTGTTGAATCAATGCCACGTAGAATTAAGGCAGTTCCGAAGGCGAAAGGGGATCAAACACAGTATTAGTATGGTGTTCCTAATAATCCTTTAGGTGAGTGTATATATATATATATATATATATATATATATATATATATATATATATATATATATATTTGTTTTTTGCCACATGTAAATACAAAAGATTTTAAATTCTTAGTTAAATTAACATTGACATTTTTAAATGTGTTAGTATTAAAACTGTTTAAATCGCAGTAGCTTTTCCAGTTGATTTTGACTTTTCTTTAGCTAAAATCTGTCTGTGCTTATAGAAATTCAAAACACTGCCCCCAGTGGCCAAAGCAGTAAGTGTTGTTGTCATGGGCACATGTGCGCTCCATTTTCTGGTTGAAATGTCCATGGAGGGGCGCCAAAAGCAAGTTGTGAAGCCTGTAATACAGTCAAGACTGAAAACTGTACCCCTAACCCAAATCCCAAACCTAAACATCAGTGGAGTTAAAATATAATGTTAAAGAAAAAAAATGCAACCCCCGAATCGTGCCCATCACTGATTATGCTAACGCCTTTACTTTCTGATTTGAATTGAGGATGCCACACTACTGATGCAACACACTTCCATTCATGCCAAAAGTTAAACACACCTGATCCCATGCAAAAGTGTCTGATGGGAGATTGCGCTTGTGAGTGAGTCGGTATAATGTGTCCAATTTTACAGTACCAAAACTCTTGGAAACAACTGCTGATTTCCCATGTGATCACGTTGTTAGGGGTGCACCGATCGATCGGACACCGATGTAAATCGTCCGATCTTCATCTTATGTCTGTGATGGGCCCGATCATGCCTAGAATCAGGGCCGATCTTTTTTTTGCAGGCAATCACACATGCACTGCTGCTCTAATGAATGAGCGCTTCCTCAGCCCTTGATGCATGACAGTGTGGTATAACTGCACAATAAAACATAAAAAGTGTGGCAAAGGGCACATTTAATAACATCTGAGATCAATATCGGCCTCATCCTGATGGTTGCATGTTGTTTTTAAAAGAGTAGCTTGACTGTAGTTTCACTACTTTAAGTTATGACTAGGTTGCGGCTTGGCAAATTAAACTATTAAAGTGGCTTTCCCAACACTGGTGCTGTGAAAATGAAGAAAAGCTTGTGTAATGTGCACGAATAAAAAACAAAACAAGGCGAATAGATCATTAAAATGGATAAAAAGCTAGGAAATGCATGGAAATGAATGGAATAACACTTATTATTTTATTATTTCATGATTAATTTAATTATATAATAGATTTAATTTTAATCCGATTATTCAACGACTTATTTAACAATTTAACTTTATATTGGGTTCTCCTAGTTACAGGACCTGTTCTCTCAAAGGACATGATCTCAACTATCCTTCTACTAATTTATTAAAATGTACAGGATTTTTTATAATGTATTTGCTGATCAAATAAAACAGAGGGACTTCTAAAAGGAAAATAATGGGGTGATTACATAATGAAAGAATCCTATTTCTGGTTGAGCTATCCCTTTCTGTGCCACAGCAGATGACAGGTGTGCAGCGTGTGAGGGTGTGAGGTAGGCTGTTCTTTGGGCGTCTCTAAGGGAAGAACTGCAGCTTTGATCCTCCCTTTCTCTTTCAATGGACTGATGAGATGAGATAAGACGAGACTGCAGGAAGACTGCCTGCCTGAAATATTCAAAAATCAAATACTCCCTCTTCATTCTCACACTTTTTTTCCTCTTTATTTTTTCAATCGGTCCGCCATAACTCAATATGCTCACCTTCTCTCACTTTCTCTACTTCAGTGGGTCTCTCTTTTCTATCTCTCGCTCTCATATTCTCACAGTTTCGCTCTATTTCAATCTGTCTCTATGCGAGTCTCTGGCTTTGCTCCTAAACCTGAGCTTCTTATCTAAGCAGAATCACAGCAAAGGGGCCACAGGTGCGCATTAGATATGAAGGCTGTTCCAAAAGGAAAAGTTTGGTACCTTCTTTTGTCCAAATTTAGCACTGCATGAATCCTTTTGCGCAGAAGGCTATACAATAATCAATTGAAAATACATAATTATTTATATATTTTGATTACCTCAATACAGACAACATATCCATAAAATTGCTTTAAGACTGCATGGAAAGCACGACACAAATTACACTTTTATTGGCTAAAACATTGAAATGCACAAAGAGTGAAGTATCACACAACACTATGGCACTGCTCATTCTAGTAATACCATCTGCTTTTTTTTACATGAATATGTCCATAGAAGATAGTGGATGTAGTGGATCTGATTGCCTATTAGACATTGGGCTGTCAATCAATGTATTTTTGTCCCACCTGAAAGCCCAGCTTCATTTTAGAATGATTGCTCAATCTCTCAAATGGGCGAGACATCACAACAAACGGATAATAAGTGAAAAGGTGAGTTGGTGATTGACAACATTGGAAATGTAAAAGCATCACTGGCGAGTACAGAGTGTTATATGTGTATTTATATGCAATCAGACATAGCATTTAGGGCTATTTCAGCTTTTATATTCAGATATTTGCCTATTTTTGCAAAAACAGGTATGTGCTTAGTTCATTATTTTCGTTAAGCAATTTCACTGTTTGAGTAATAGATTAATCAGCTTTGGGAGTAACACTGCAGAATCCACTTTTGAAAAGCATCAGCTGCTAATGATAATAATAGTACTTTCTATTGCAATTAGAAATGTACTATTTTGGCCAATGTAGATTGTAAAAAATTTTCAAGTTTTTTTCTCTTTCAGGAAAATCTGAAAATCCACATTATCAGAGGAGAAGGCAGCTCTGTTTGTCTATGTCCCCTGCTGTTGTAATATTACTCATATGGCGTTTGATATTGCTTTAGCTCTGTCTGAGCTTGCAGCAAGAGGCTGCTTGAACGTCATGGCGAGACTAACATGCAGAGGCTGTTTATGCTTTGCCGTAAGCTCAAGAGACACAAGCCGCCGCAAACGAGTCGTCATGTTAGATGTGCTTCTTGAGACATATCCAGCTTCGGTGAAACAGAGACGACACATAGCCTTTATCCTGTTCACTACTCATTGCACAGTTTTACTGTAGTTTACTGCAAAACCATAATGCTCTCAAACATAAGATTTTAAAAACAGCGTGGGTCTTCAATCTCTGGCTTATTCAAGTCTGACATATTTATTTTTGTTTAGTTTCTTCACAGTTGGGAAAAATAGCGAGCTAGCTAGTATAAACTTCACATGCATTTACTGTATCTGATCCGCAGTTTCTAGTGTGCCGCGTGGCGCTCAGTTTTGGTTCTGTGTGGTCCCGTGTTGATATGCAATCTTTTTTCATTTTAGTTCTAAATTTACATTTACATTTATGCATTTGGCAGACGCTTTTATCCAAAGCGACTTACAGAGCGCTTATTACAGGGACAATCCCCCCGGAGCAACCTGGAGTTAAGTGTCTTACTCAAGGATACAATGATGGTGGCTGTGGGGATCAAACCAGCAACCTTCTGATTAGCAGCCCTGTGCTCTAGCCACACGGTTTGTGTTGTTTGTTAAGTGTTGTTTTAATGTAATAACAGATATGTAATCATTTGTGTGACCATGTACCATACTGAAGGCCCTATATCCATTCGATTGGACGAATGGTTCGACGTGGACATGGCTGCATCCCTAATGTGTTCTCTATCGCTTTCACCTGTGGTCTTGACGGTGTTATGGGACGTTTGAAACATGCTTTACTTATCTCCCCTTGTTCATTATTTTGTAATGTACAGTATATTTAGTATATGTTTTTCTGGTTAATGTTATGTTTCATTTCTCTACGGCAACTTTGTGCTTTGATAGTTGCTTTACTGAATTTGAAAATCACGATGAAGCACACGGTCGTTACAAGCCTAGTGCGCTCGTGAAAATAGAGCTCTTAATATCGTCAGTCATTTTGCTTGTCAAGTCAAATGTACATTGTTTTAAGGATGCTTAGATGCTTAGTAGACAAACATACAAAGAAAATTATTTTTCAGCACCCTTTGGAGGCTGCGTACTATTATGATAGCCCTCGGAATAACTTGGAAGGTAGCTGCCTATATAGACAGTTGACAGCAATAAAGCTTACTAGCTTTTCAAACAGAAATTCTCTCTCCTTACTCTTGTTTATGTCATTGCCGGTTGTGCATAGGACAGTTGTGTCAACCTACTCTTTTTGCATTGTCCCTTACAGACATGCAGCAAACATGTACACAACTAAATTAAATATCATAGGTCCTTTGAGTAAACATGCGCTCTCTGTGTGACTATTTGAGGAAGTCTTTGTGGAGTTGGTGTTGACCAAGAGCCAGCACATCTCTGGCAGTCGTTTGCTTCATTAAAATGCTTCAGTCAAGCAAAAACCGACATAAAGGGCCTTTTGTGCTGCACCATCACTACAGAAACAGCACAGACATTTACGAAACAATTCCCTGGTTCATATTATTCATATTAATTGGTGTACACCTGGAAATTTCCTGGAATCATTTAACCTGGTCAGAATATTTGAAGCACCGTGCATGACGTTGCTGTGGCACCTCTGCTCGATTGTCGGTGTCGCAGTTGTCGGAATTCTGCCGATCTATTGTTTCCAGGCGACAGCTTGCGCTGGGTTTCGCCGTCATTAGATTTGGAGCGCCTGACCTTTCAAATCCCAGCTGTCAAGGAGTTGATCATATCTAAAACCGTTACACGCTGCAATTAGAGCTGCCGGGTTTAAACCAGGCAGATTCATTTGACAGACAAAGAGATATTGCGAAAAAGGGAGAGAGCAAGAGAGGGAGAGACTGCCATTAAACACAGCAGGACTCAAACTTGCTTGTCATCTGCAAATCTGTCTAAAGAGACTGGTAGAAAGCGTAGAGTGAATTAGCACGAAAGATCTCTGCACCAGTCAAGAATGATCCAACCCTTAAACGGATGAAAGAATGACCGGTGAGGAGCAGACAGATCTTTGAAGTGCAGCGCGTAACAGATAACTGTTCTAACCAAGCCATTGCAGAGCTGAAATATTTATTATATTTCCATGACAGGAAAAGAGAGGCCGGCACTTCCCTCTGGGGCCGCCCGCTCTCACGAGCTTCACTCATTTGCTCTGTGACTTTACAAATGGCTGTGAAACATCTGATGAGCCTCGCTGCCTCGTTTAATTATGCATCTCTGCCATGTTTAAAAACAATGTGGTATAGCTTGCCATTTCATGACACTGTGGAGAAATAGAGGCTCCGTTCCAAACACAGTGAGCTTTTTTTTATTATTGTTTCTCTATATAAACATGCAATAGATGGACATAGGGTGTATAATCCTAACTCAATAATGACACTAATTAAACGAATTCTGTTGATGAAAGTATGACGAGAAAAACTAATGCAATGTATTAACAGTGCACAAACAGAAGACGACATATCTTGAAGAACAGATTTTTAGAGAAAGAAAGAAACAATCTAGAAACAATGGATTCACGTAATCCAATATTCCAGCATATTGGGCATTTCCCCGCTTGAGCTGCATGAACAGAAAGAACCGAACACTGTCAAAATACCTCACTCGAATACATCATATTTATAAGTAAGGAATAATTGAAGATGGACCATTGAATTATTTAAAGATAACGCAGATGCCGAGGTGCTAATGCGGCCATGACGCAAAGCGCATACTGCATCTCGGGTGTGAATTATTTTTAAAAATTCAACGGGCTGGAGTAAATTATTCCGCTTATCACACAGCTCCCTGGAATACTCAATTCTGATTAGCAGTCTGATATTTCCCAGTGATAAACGCACATCCATGTATTAGACAGCTCATCCGGGAACTTGCGAGCCATCTTTCCTGCTTCTTGGATCACTGTGCGATCTCTAAAAGTAAGCTAATAAAACTATTTTCAACTCAAATCAATGCATATTTATTTATTTTTTTGGCAAGGAGTCTTGTAATAATATGCAAAATGAGCAGTCAGACGTCCATTAATTACAAAATATACACCAACAGATCTCCAACGCAAACCGGAGGTGGATTTCAGCTGTTCAGCGATTTATTTCTTCTCACATAATTTCAACTCAAATCAATGTGTCGTCCATTTATTTGTTAATTTGGCAAGTTGGATTTGGAGTTGGATTTTAGATGTTCTCTCTGATTTCAGTGAGCATGGGGAGAGCGGCATAAAGATGGCACAGAACTGCCCAGAGAGGGAGAGACTGACACGCCAATCCAGTGTTGGCTGACAAAAGACAAACACATAAGACAACGGACATGTCCGTCAACAATCTCTCTCTTTCGCCCGTCCTCCGCGGTCGGTCTTTAACCCTCTCGGAGGCTTGATTAGCCTAATACGGGACCGGGCGTGTTGAATCCCGACCCGGCCCCGCCCTCCACCGTGCCACATTACTTAATTACTTAAATCAATGCAAAATCATTATTTTATTTCCATGTATTTATTTTTTTCGGTTAGTAACCATGCAAGAAGAGATAATGTACAGTCAGCCGGTTGTTTCCACAAAATAAACCCATTCAAGCTGGTACTAGATGAGCACTCTGATCAACCTGTTGGGGGTTTATTTTCCAATAACAACCAGCTGACTGTAGATGATCCCAAACTAATATGGTTACCGCACCTCAATAGATTTTTTAGGTTTTTAATTTTAAGACATTTTCAGGTTTTATCCTTAAAACACTCTTGAGAGTAGAATTGCTTTCTTAAGCCAGCATCTTTTTCTTTGCGTCTTTTTTCACACAAACTATTCAGAATACAGTAACTTCTAAACATAAGCTAATACTTCAGTATATTCATTATAAGCTATTATTTCAAGACCCCAGGTATTCACAGCAAGGACAGTTGCATTTTGTATTAATATTTTATGTATTTGATACATGTTTAAATTAATAAATTTTCATTATTTTTTAAATGATTAAATATTTGATTCAAGTTTGGTCTGTTACAGATTGACATACATTTTTGATATCAAATAGAGACTGTTTCTGTTCCCTGAACATAGATTATTGTAATGCATTACTTGAATGTCCAGCAAGTTCAATAAATAAACTTCATTTGGTTCAAAATGCAGCTGCTAGAGTGCTGACTAGAACCAAGAAATATGATCATATTAGCCCAATTTATCATCGTTACATTGGCTACCTGATAAATTTCATATTCTGTTAACTATGTGCAAAGCTTTGAATGGTCTAGCTCAGGGGTCGGGAACCTATACCACAAGTAGGGTTGCAGCGGTATACCGGTTTCACGGTATACCACGGTTTGAAAATTGATGGTTATCATACCATGTACATTTGCTTATGTACGGTATTGAGAAAAAAATGCAACCGGATGGAGAATCTGACATGCGCATCACCTCAGACTCGTCAACTTGCGTCACACACAAATGCAGCGGAGAAAATGTCAGAGCGAGGGGTCTTACATGAGTGTGTGTGAGTTAAAGAAGTGTTTCTCAACTGGTTTGGGACTGGGTATTCGGACTGGGTCACAGACAGCAGGGAAAGAGCAAAGCCATGGTACTCCCATTGAAGATATTTCGGCTGCTGCCAAAGTGATTGACTATTTAGGACTGCTGAGGCAGATTTAATGATAATCTCGCAAACAGCTAAAGCAGACATGGGCAATTTACAGCCCGCAGGCTGGATCAGGCCCTCCACATGGTTAAATGTGTCCCGCGGCTCATTTATCCAAAAAGCGTTTTTATTTTTCATTGGATATTTCAGTTAACTTGCATTGGGACCTAACGCGTCTCCACAAGTGTTTATCATGCTCATGGCTGCCAGATAAGAGACGCAACACCTCCAGTTTGAGATTTATACTTGCGCAAATTGGAAATATTCCTCCTAATATTATACTTATTTTGTGCAATCTGGCAACCCTGACCACGAGTGACCGCCATTTCTGTCTCTCTTTCCCCTTTGAACAAATTTAGTGATCTGTAGTGCAATATTCTGCTCAAGGAAAAGTGTATTACGGCTACTCTGTGTCCATTCTTGAGGCTGCTTGTGATGTTTGGTGCTACTAATTTTGCAGTTAAACCTTCTCAGTGATTAAATTACATATAAAAGTAGATCTCGTCATCATTGACATGTGAGCAAAAGCAAGCCAGAGACAAACATGTGTATGTATTTATTACTTGTGCAATTTAGAAATGTTGAAGTCCCTTCGCACCTGTATGTTAATGTAACTCTTGCAGTAATTATTTATCATAGTCATGCAGCCGGTGTTATTCAGTTTGTGCTGAAAGTCAAACCATCGAGGAGACCCGCATCATGACCTTTAGCATGTAAACGGGTAATGTTTTAGAAAAAACATGTAAACTCGCCCGCTTTCCGACAAACATGAAAAGTTCTATACGTTTTATTATTATTATTATTATTATTAAATCAGACCCCTGATGTAGAGAGTGTTAAATTGAATAATAAATGAACAGGGAAGGAGAGATGGTAAAATACATGTATAAGCTCGGCCTTTATTCAGTTTTTTAATGCCTGATAGAAAAGTATCTATCTTTGTAGAGTAATATAATACTTCAGGCAATTGCAGAATAGTGTCACAAGTCACAGACACACTTCAGAAAACTGAGTACACAAATATTTCTGGCCTTAAAAGTTACAAAAACCAAATCAATGCAGAACATTGGATCTCAAAAGGAATACAATGTGGCCCCCCGTGCACTACTTAAGGCCCGATGTGGCCCCTTTACCAAAATAGTTAAAAATATGAATAATTACACGCCATCACCTTTACAAATTTGTTTCAGGATTTTACAAGAGTAAAAGTAACTTTTATATTTTGTTTCATATGAAATAATCTAAAAGGTACAATCCATTAGACTTCATTTTATATCAACAGTGGCAGTTGTAGTTAAAGTTTCAAGATGTGTTTCAGCTAGTATTTATTTTTCATGAATACTATAATTTATTATTATTATTATTACTATTATTTAAGACTTGCTACACTGACCTAACCATGATAATGAGGAGCCTTTCCTCCTGTGTAATATATGTTTAAATATGTAATATTAGCTAACAAACGTGATAATAATGGGCTCATATAAGCAAATATGCGGTTCTATATTTAAAAGGGGGAGAGAAAACTTCAACAACTAAAATAATGTCACGATGCATGTCCTTGTACTGGAAAACCATGAACAAAACTGCAACATAAAAGGAAATGCAAACCAAGATACATTAAATACAGGTTATGTTTAATCTATGGCAGGTCGACACTTGATTTCCAAATGTAAAATCTGTCCTGAAGCAAAACCAGTTGAGAAGCACTGAGTTAAAGGAGCAGTCTGGCTGTGCACATATCATGTTTATAATTCTGATTATTATAATTCTGTTAGCTTTATTATTTTTTCTATTAATTTTTTTTCCACATACTTCAATAAAATAAAAAGTTTCAATTATAATAAAGTTTTTGCTCAAAAATAATTAAATAAATACATAAAATAACCCTTCTGTTTTCACTGATAATGGTAATTGTGTAATACCGTGATATTTTCTGAGACGGTTCTCATACCGTGAAAATCTCATACCATTGCAACCCTAGCCACATGTGGCTCTTTGTTAAAAATCAAGTGGCTCGCAGGGTGTCTCACCATTAATCACCAACACATGATTGCTTAAAACTTTCTAGAGGTAATTTTCCAGCACAAAGTGTGGGTGCGATTGCAAAGCTTGAAGTCAATCACAGTTTTGATTTCCTTTCTTCTGAATTTGCATCATACAGCTACTCATAGTGAACAAGGTTTGAAATGAACACCCACAAAATGCGGATTTTTCATGTGGAATATTTTGCTGATGTACCAGCCACTGTGGAAGGCGACCTGTAAGAATTCACAAGAAATTAGACACAAAGACGCATGTTTTACAAAACGTGATTATATTTTGAAGAACGGATGAAAGAAAAGCTTCTCCAAGACACTCATTCATAGAGTTCTGGGACTTGTTTCCCAATAACTATTGATCTTAGCTGTTACGAGCATTTTCTGAATGAGTGATTTTATGAATCTTCGTTATTTTTTATGTGCACCCAGGGTGCAATAGCACCCACCACCCGCAAAATGTGATGAGCCTCAATCCAGTTAGCGAGCTCCTAATTCAAATGTATTTCATGTGTGGGTAATTTTGCTCATCTACCTGCAACAGGTGGGTGACCTGTAAGATGTCTCGGAGTGACACATGACAAGAAATGCTGTTAATCAAAAAGTGGACCGGTTGAACTGCGATGCACCTCAGTGATCTCTGCCAGCATTACCTCGGTCTATTGATGGACGACAGTCTTATAATGGAATACATGCACTATCAATTAATTGCCAACAAAAGCCTTCATCAGCCAAATTAACAAGGACAATTACATCTATGTGAACTTCTGCAGCTAATCCAGGATGAACTTCAAAGACATTGGTCATTAATCTTACAGTTCATACAAAATCTTTGTTTAAACACTGACCAAAAATAATATGATGACTGAATTATTAACTACATGCTTTTGCTTTAGGAAAAAAACAACTATCATTAAAAAAGGTGTACAAAACTAACACTGGGTTTAAGCTAACAATGTATTTAAAAACACCATTTTGAATTAGACTGAACTTTACAAACTATTTTAATCAATATTCTCCAGTATTGAATTAATAAGATTTACAAACATCCTTTCTCTCGCTCCTTCCACCATCTTGGATGGTTTATTTTCACTGAGCTTGTTGCAATATGGGCTCAGTGCTCATATGTGGGCAAAAGATGTGCCTGCCGATCAAATGAAAGTATTTGCGTAGATCTCGAGGAGGCTTTAGACGAGTGGTTCTCAACCTTTTTTAGATGAACGCCCCCCTACTTCATTCCCTTACCCTAGCAACACCCCAATTATGTGACATAATTGGATAGCGGAGACTTTAAGAAAAAACGGGGGGGGGGGGAAAAAACACAAAACTCAATATTTGTGTTATTTGATAAATTTACTCAATGCAACTTTGATGCATTTGCAGAATTTTAAAGTTTTGTTAATAAATTCAGCAGGCTTACACATCATGAATGCAAGGCCAATACTTGTGTTTCTTGAATTCAAGCAGATGGAGGGCTATATCTGGGGCCTATAAAATGAAAATGCAAAGACAGAAACTAATAATAAAAGTGATATCGTTCATATATTTTACATTCGCCTTTTAGAAAATGTGTATTTATTCATTATTTATTTATTAATTTTTGTTTCTATCTGCAGATCTGCTGCTCTGGCACCAACCATCATGTCACGGTCCAAATCACTGAGATTTTCATCATTTTTCCCCATTCTGATGGTTGATGTGAACATTAACTGAAGCTCCTGACCCGTATCTGAATGATTTTATGCACTGCTGCTACAGGATTGGCTGATTAGATAATCGCATTGATGATTGTTGGTGCCTGATGGGCTGGTTTGAGTATTTCTTTAACTGATGATCTCATAGGATTTTCATGAACAACAGTCTAGAATTTACTCCGAATGGTGCCAAAAACATCCAGTGAGGGGCAGTTCAGGTCAAAAGAAAATGGCCAGACTGGTTTGAACTGACAAAGTCTATGGTAACTCAGATAACCGCTCTGTACATTTGTGGTGAGAAGAATAACATCTCAGCATGCTATTCTGAGATGCAGGTTGGCACTGTTTTGGTGGCACGAGAGGGACCTTCACAATATTAGGCAGGTGGTTTTAATGTTGTGGCTGATCAGTGTATAAATATTTATAAATTGTAACAAAAATGTATTAGATTCCCTCACTCCCTTAATCTAGCCTATGACACATTTAATAGAGCTGAAGTAGTGATATGATAATATTTATTATCAATCTATTTCTGCCTGAAGTACCGTTAGTGTTACTATAGTAAATTCAAGGGTGGTGATGTAGAATTATGTGCCGAATTCAAATGGGTTCTGCTTCTCACTGATTCTCTCAAAGCTGTAAGTTTGAGCTTTAAAAGCTTTTCGCTATGCTGCTCTGTCCATTGAGCCGTATCCAGAGGTGGGTAGTAAAGCGCTACATTTACTCCATTACATTTACTTGAGTAACTTTTTTGGGGAAAATATTTAGAGTAGTGAAAAAGTGGGTATACTTTTTACACTCACTCAAGTACATTTCGAATGAAATATTTGTACTTTTACTTCTTTTCAATGGGCGGTGTTCCCGACGTAACATTACTGGGTTTAATTGGCATGAATGTGTAATTTATTGAGAGATTACTGAATAGTCAAAGTTCACATAGCTGCGCGCGCTGTCACAGACTGTCACTCAACCCAGACCATCACTGCGGCAGTATCATGCTCTTCAAACAAAAAAGAATGCCTTCATTTAACACCAAGACAAGCTGATATTTCAAGATTAAATCACAGCTACAACTTCATGCAGCACACTGAGGCATGTTGTGGCTCTAATGCTAACGCTGGCTTTTCTGTGTAATGTGATGGTAATTTTCAGGGTAATTCTGTAACTAGGCAGTTGTGACATCAGTTTTTAAGTGTACATTTCCAAAACAATTAAGTAAAAGTATCGACTTATTACCAAAGTACTGGTACTTTTGCTAACACTAGTCGCTAGATCCTTTGGACGACCCCTGCTTTAGACAGAGCAACTGCCAAAGATCAATTGGAATGCAAATTGATAGCTTTCTCCAGCTGTCCGGATAGACATCCTTGCATAGTATTTCATTGCTCATTTGCATACAGGTAAACTTTTCTCAACTACATTGCTACATGTGGTTCTACATAAGCAACCATTGCCATCACTCATGGAAATAACTGACTTCTAGTCCCTGTAAATCACTGAATGTGTGAAATCCAGTTAACTCCACCAATCTGTACAAGTTTACAGCGACTATTAGATAGGAAATAATGCAGAACGGATGATAATTGAACACGAGGTCAGAGAAATATGATCAGTCACAGTGGAGCGGGACGTGGTCGTGAGTCTGTCAGTGGGAAGAGAGGAAGTGGTAAGAGCATCCCCTGGTGATTATTGATACTAAACACCTGTCTCATTTCAGACGGCGGAGACGGGCTTGAAAAGGCGCAACACCAGAGAGGTAGAGAGAGTCCGAGCCAGACACACACCCCGAAGTTGTAAGCTACAAAGCTGTTTGTTTAGCACTTTAGGTTTGTTCTGACTGTTATCAGTAAAGCTGTGTCTGCAAAGCGAAAAGTCGTATTGAAAAGCATTTTTGAGTTTTAAAAAGCAGAGAATAAAAACACACTTACGTGGACTGCAAGCCCAACTCCCACTTCCTTCTTACTGGAAATCTTTAGAGTCGCATTAAAACTGGCTAGGTAAAGGTTGTTCATGTAGAGTAATTGCTTATTGCATTCATGCATAAATGTGTCTGCAGGAAGAGGGTCTGTATATGTGTGTGATGGGCAAGCAGATGTGGCCAGCCTCATTAAAATGACAGCTGGCTATTGAGCACACTGTGACCCTGTGGGCCGTTTGGTAAAATGGGTGAGAGTGCATTATGGTCATGTCTCATAATTGAACATCTGGACTCTTCAGTCTCAAGCTTGTCATTTCTGCATGAGCTCTGAGCATGCACACACAGAGAGGGGCTATTTATTTTCCTATTAAAATCATGGTTATTTTAAGATTTGGTTTAGGTGTAAAAATTCCTAATCATAATAACATTTTTGATATGTTTTTTTTTTTTTACTGTTGGAGTACAAGTCGTCCGTTTGTGCATGAGCCAGCTTGCATTATTTTGCCATCTTGTGCTAATTATTACGAGACAGGGTTGTTCCATTAAATATTAAAGTACATCCTACCTATATACCAAGCAAAAATAATATTGTTTTTATTATCATATTTTATTGTTCTTTATAAAGTACATGTTTACAACAATACTGTTCCAAATGTCTCCCTTAAACAACATGTTGTCATATGAACCACCGGGTCAGCAATCATTTACACTGATTTAAGTCTCACCAGCCTTAAGTACAAATAAAGTGATGATGCGTGACTTTGAGACTGATTTATTCATTCTTTTATTCTGATTTGTAAGTCTCTTACATTGATTTATTAAAAAGAATCTGCTCAGAGTTATTTGTTTGACTCATCTGGTCACGCTTTGTTTGTTAGAACTGATCATAAAGAAAATAGTTCAGTTCTTCTACTAAATATATATATATTTGTAATTGTTTTTGCTCTTATGGAAAGAAATTGGTACTTTTATTCACCAAAGTGGCATTCAACAGATCACATTGTATAATCAGGACATTAATAATGTGGAAAAATTACAACTCTTTTTAAACTTCTTAAACTACTTCAAAGAGTTCTCATCCAAAAATCCTCCACGTGCAGCAATGACAGCTTTGCAGATCCTTGTTATTCTAGCAGTCAGTTTGTCCAGATACTCAGGTGACCTTTCACCCCACACTTCCTGTAGCACTTGACCTTTCACCCCACACTTCCTGTAGCACTTGCCATAGATGTGTCTGTCTTGTCGGGCACTTCTCACACACCTTACAGTCTAGCTGATCCCTCAAAAGCTCAATGGGGTTAAGATCCGTAACACTCTTTTCCAATTATCTGTTGTCCAATGTCTGTGTTTCTTTGCCCACTCGAACCTTTTCTTTTTGTTTTTCTGTTTCAAAAGTGTTTTTTCCTTTGCAATTCTTCCCATAAGTCCTCCTGAGTCTTCTCTTTACTGTTGTACATGAAACTGGTGTTGAGCGGGTAGAATTCAATGAAGCTGTCAGCGGAGGACATGTGAGGCGTCTATTTCTCAAACTAGAGACTCTGATGTACTTATCCTCTTGTTTAGTTGCACATCTTCCACATCTCTTTCTGTCCTTGTTAGAGACAGTTGTACTTTGTCTTTGAAGACTGTAGTTACACCTTTAGATGAAATCTTCAGTTTTTTTGGCAATTTCAAGCATTGTATCGCATTCATTCCTCAAAACAATGAATGACTGATGAGTTTCTACAGAAAGTTGTTTCTTTTTTGCCATTTTTTTTTACCAAATATTGACCTTAAGACATGGCAATCTATTGCATACTGTGGCAACTCAAAAACAAACACAAAGACAATGTTAAGCTTCATTTAACCAACCAAATATCTTTCAACTGTGTTTGATGTAATGGAAAGTGATTTTCAAGTACCAAATGATCAATTTAACATGATTACTCGAGGATAAGGTGTTGGAGTGATGCTGCTGTCTAGATTTGATAAAAAATGACTTTTTCCAAATAGTGATGGTGCTGTTTTTTACATCAGTAATGTCCTGACTATACATTGTGATCAGTTGAATGCCACTTTGGTGAATTAAAGTACCAATTTCTTTCCGAAACAGCAAAATTCATTATTCCAATCTTTTGGCCGCAAGTTTATATGTAATTCTGAATTCTTCTTCGGTTCTCAATTCCCAACTCTATCACTGAGATGTTTAACAAGGACAGGTCTATGTCTTGCCAACATTAATATACTAAATGACATCTGAAATATTTGTTATCTAATCTGAATGATAGCACAGGTGTGTTAGAACATGGTGACCAGAGATGAGGGCCAGCAATGCATATCAGCCCCTTCATTTGCATACATTACCCAGAATCGTTTCACACATTTTTCCCGAAGACAATTAGGATATCATCATGTCCTCAATGTTCAAGGACACAGGAAGATCAAATTTATTCATTACCATTTTTCACATTAACAGTACAGTGTGTCCCACGCACTGCTGAGTTAAATCTTTGCGTAGACCTCAAGGAGGCTTACAGCTGGATAATTACTCCATAATATGATATGAGTCGTCTGATAATTGAATTTGAGCAAATGAAGGTCAGTCTTTTGTAGACTTTACAACAGATGATGGGGTGCTGGGCGCACATTAAACAGTGTACATTTCACTTATCATGAACAAACTGTAGAAATTATTTCTGAGTCTCGTAGATCGGAGTGTTTGAACATTTCACTTGGGATAAAAGTTGGGATAAAAGAAAACGCTGCGGGCTTTGTGGCGATTGGATATTTCAGACCAATTTAACCACAATTCCAATTACGCAATCACCAGAGGTGTAAAAAGTGGAGAGAATTTGTACTTAAGTTAAAGTACGGGTACTGATTCGAAATTTTACTCTGTTAAAAGTCAACGTATATTGCCAAACACATACTTTCAACATTGAATTTGCTTTCATAAGTCATGTTTGTAGTCTAACTGTCTTATGTAATTAATTTGTATACATTAATTTTAAATGAATAAAATCAGGCTTTAAAAGTTAACGCGTTAACGTCTGTGATTGATTTAAAACATTTAACGCGTACATTTTTCTTAATCTCGATTAACACATTTACCAGTGTGACATTAGAGTCTGATATTTTATTTAGCTCCATTTGAGTTCTAAACACTGTTTTGGGTAGTGTGAAACCTTTGTGATGTGTCCGCCTAGGGTCATTAACACTGACACACACACACACACACACACACACTTTTCATGTGGAGTTCAAAGCAGCGCTTGACACTGCTGTTGATTCCCTGACTCAAATCGTGAATGCAGCTTCATGATTGTTGTGGCAAATTGGACAGCCACAGTCTGCCAGCTGATAAATATTGTGGAGGATGACTTTAAAAAATGTAATGCAATTAATATCTACCTATGGGGACTAGTTCTTTTAATTAGTCAATCTCTCACTTAGACTTTGATAAACGTTTAATGTTACTTGAATTGGTGGTATTTTTGTAATCTTTTCTAAGAATGAAATGATAACAAAACAATTTCAGCATTTTCTAAATCTGCGATTAATAGCGATTAACTATGAGAAATTATGCAACTAATTGCGATAAAATGTTTTACTTTTCAACTGACAGCACTACAATAACATTTTTGTTTTCATAATGTTTACATCAACCAAGCAATTTTAGATCGTTAGATCGTCAAAATCAAGTCCCAGCAAAAAATCTTGTTGAATATCCGGTTTCACTCAGATCACATTACAAAAGTTAAAAAAGTAGTGAATGATGTTTCATGCTGATTTTAAGTGCAATTTGGAAGCACAAATTATGAACTACTTTACACCCCTTGAAGTCTAATCTGTACTCATCACTAAAACAACTTGACTTAGCAAAGTGCAACATGCAAGTTTGGGGTGGCTGTGGCTCAGGTGGTAGAGCGGGTCAGCCACTAATGGCAGGGTTGATTCCCGGCCCACATGACTCCACATGCCAAAGTGTCCTTTGGCAAGACACTGAACCCCAAGTTGCTCCCAATGGCTTTGTGTATGAATGAATGTGTGAATGGGTAAATGGGACACAGTGTAAAGGTTAAAAAAGGCGCTATATAAGTGCAGACCATTTACCATTTTAAGTCTGTGTGTCTTAAAATTCATGACAGGTAGTACAAAATAATTGTGAAAAAATGCCCCAAATTCTCATCCGAATTCTAAATGTAAAACAAATAATGAAAAAAAATGATTGTGGACGACTATTTCAGTATTAACTATTGAGTGGATCCAAATCTCTATGGCTGTAATGGAACAGTTTGAACAATCCAACTATAATTGGACAATTTTAAGACCTACATCAAACCTGCTGTTGGATTTAATGTGGCTCAATGGATGTCCATTAAACCCCGAGTTTATTTGACTTGTTTCTATGGCAGATTAAGCTTTGTCCTGACCTAAAAAGCATTCTCCATTAACAATGTAATTTAATCCTGGGCTGGGCTTAATCTTTGTGCTTTGATCGGAGTCCACAAATGTGACTGTCTAATCCTGAATGAATCCGTGTGTCTTGCAGAAGTCTGGAGGTGTTGAATTGTGAGTGTTAGTGTTTTGTGGGAGCCTCCGGAGGCTGCTAAAGCTGTGAGTATTATCAGCAGAGCTGCTAAAACACAAGGTGTCACGACTGTCACTCCGAGAAAGAGAGAGGACACAGGGACAGGAAGTGATGTCGTACTAATGACAGCCGAGGACATCCAGGGCAGTTAATGCAGATCAGAGCGCTCTGAATCTGCTTTTCTAGCAGCAGGGAACCGTACCACACGTTTCTGACAAAGAAAAGGCAGTGGGAAAAATTTGAGTAGGAAAACTTGGCTACATTAGAAAAACCTAAATCTTGCATTATGGCCAGCTAGTGGTGGCATATAGATGCTGAAATACATTACTCTGAAAGTCAATATTGTCCCACATTTGTTTGTAGCAACAATCAGGGTTTGAAAGCAAAATACATGATCAATATACAGCAATATAAAGTAAAGGAGCGCAGAATTCCAGACTAGCTATGCATTTCGTATTTTCTGTCCCATTTATTTGGTTATTCTATATGAACTCAATTTGTTGGCTTTCGATGTTGGTGTGTGGATTTAAACGCTCGATATAAATGAGTATTAGAAAATGTGTTTTCTTCTGGCTTTTACGACAGGCCTATAGGACACAAGTAAATATGATTTCCCTCAGAGGGGGAGGCCTGAACTGATAAATTCAACTGAACGAGCTGTCATAAAACAATGACAAATAAGAGTTCACCAGCAGCGCTGTCTGTTTAAGGTTCAGTGCCATTACTTTAGCGGTTTTATTGAAAACCATTCATAACACTGACATTATCACTGAACCATATGCTAATTCTGAATGTTCAAATTCAAACAGAATATTCAAATGGTGAAGTCCAAGTGTTCATAAAGTCTCCCACAGAAGGTCGGGACTCGGGAATGGATGGGTTTGATGAATTAACTTCTCAGATGTTTAAAATTGACTTTCTGGGAGAGGATGCGGTACAAACAGAATGAATTTGATTTGATTTTTTTTTTATTCCTCTGCCACACAAAGTCAAATAGACACACTGTATGCAAAAAGATGCCCGTATAACATATTCTGAGAGGCATTCTTAAGAATTACAATGTTACATGTGGACTCTACAATATTGAGTGCTAGGCCTAGGTGACATTTAATTTGTATTTATTTAATACAATTTATTCACAATGATTTTGAAAGGTCAATGTAACATTGTAAATATTGTAATGATTTTAATTAGATTTGGAAACTGAGAACAAGTGCTTATTCAGAACAGGTTCGATATTTATTTCTTTATTTTTTTTTAAAACTGGAAATAAATGATGTTTATGACTTTAGGTTCCGTTAACAGTTCTCAAACAAGCATTCCTACAAAATTCGGATTTAAAAAATGCACAATGACTTTTGTAGTCCGATTCCACTCTTCTCCCGAATCATGAGCTGGTTCTTTTGAATGTACAGCACAAAAACTACAGTGCTCCCAAACCGTACAAATGACTTTCATCAGTCTGTTCGTTTTAGTTACTCAAAAACAAACTTCCTTTCGTCATTATTTCAGAGGAATTACTTAATTGTTGTTGGCCTTTTTTTTGCATATCGCGGTGCCGTTTTGTGGTCTGTTCTGCATAATGCAGTGACTCATTTTAGCTTATCACGGCCCATTCGGCACGTTTCGAGGCCGAACCACCGGCCCGTTCGGTTCTCCCGATGGCCAGTCTGTCCTTGATCGTACCCAAAGTTCGTCGGCCCACTGGGAAAATGCCCGGTATGCCAGATTACCAGTCCAGCCCTGAATGGAACCATTAAGGAACCGTTAGTATGCAAATATTGCTGTTTATTGCAATGTGCATTTAAATTAAAATGATTAAATATATTTTTTTCTTGTATTAATTTATTGATAAGTAGTTTGGAGAATTTTGCTGCAAATTAGTTCTTGTATGAAAAAAAATAAAATAAATCAATCTACTTGGCAGCAATGGCTGCTTGGTTAAAATCATGGATCCTCGGATTCAAATAAAAATTCAACCTT
Organism: Moxostoma hubbsi; assembly: GCA_032164185.1. Classification (NCBI taxonomy): domain Eukaryota; kingdom Metazoa; phylum Chordata; class Actinopteri; order Cypriniformes; family Catostomidae; genus Moxostoma; species Moxostoma hubbsi. Next base: position 1,440,136 of record JAVLUX010000011.1, on the reverse strand, counting down.
TTAAGCAATTTCAGAGCTAACACACAAATATTGAGATATACACCGAATATCGTTAAAAAGGTTGGGAAATATTGAGATGTAAATTTTTAGCTATATCGTCCAGCTCGAACACTTGTTATTAGAATTACAACGCGTGTATTTTGAGGGCCAGCTGACCACAGCAGCTGCACATTAATCAAGTCAACTCATTTTTATTTGTATAGTGCTTTTCACAACACGTGCGTTTCAAAGCAGCTTTACAGGAAATCATGCATTAACAGAAAATGAAACTGTAATATCTATAAAGTCTCAAGTCATCATCGTGTAGTTTGATTAAATATGATTGTAAATTGTGTATAGAAATTAAATAATTATATGATAATTGTATTTAGAACCCCTGTGAGCAAGCCGGAGGCGACTGTGGCAAGGAACACAAAACTCCATAAGATGTAATCACAATTGTACTTAATAGCTCTTGACACTGACAGAATAACACGTTAATATGTATGTTCCTCCAAAGGCAGTTTTTTTCTTTTTAAAATTACTATAGGCAAGGGCAGCAGACCATTGAGTGTTCAGGAGAAATAGGCTGAAGGGTCCTCTATAGTATAGAATTAAACTGAAGGGGGAAAAACACAGAGACAGTTATTAAGTTTCAAAAGCATGCAATCTTGGGTAATTTTTGAACAGAAGTAAACACACCCCATTAACACACATATGTACTACAAGAAAGATTTCCAGCTGCATCAGGGACCCTGAAATTCTCTTCAAAGATAGTTTTTGTAGCTTTACTTCATCCACCAATTCCATTAACACATGGAAGATGTAGCCTTAATATTATTTTTATATATTATTAATTTACTAAGAGATACAGAGCTTAAAGTCAACATGAAACACAGTCTGAAATCTATTTTACTCCAATAATAACTAGAAATTAATGGGACTGGGAAAAGTGGGCACCATAAACCAAATTGGAGCAAAGGCAGCAGACATGGAATAATATAATTCCATTTCATGCTTTTAAGAGTGTGCGTGTGTGTGTGTGTGTGTGTGTGTGTAAAAGAAGTGTTTCAGCGGCCGCCCAAGTAATCGACTATTTAGGACTGCTGAGGCAGATTTAATGATAATCTCGCAAACAGCTAAAGCAGACATGGGCAATTTACAGCCCGTGGGCTGGATCAGGCCCTCCACATGGTTAAATGTGTCCCGCGGATCATTTATTGTAAAAGCGTTTTTATTTTTCATTGGATATTTTAGTTAATTTGCATTGGGACATAACGCGTCTCCACAAGTTTTTATTATGCTCAGGGTTGCCAGATAAGAGACGCAACACCTCCAGTTTGAGATTTATACTTGCGCAAATTGGAAATATTCCTCCTAATATTATACTTATTTTGTGCAATCTGGCAACCCTGACCGCGAGTGACCGCTATTTCTGTCTCTCTTTCCCCTTTGAACAAATTTAGTGATCTGTAGTGCAATATTCTGCTCAAGGAAAAGTGTATTACGGCCACTCTGTGTCCATTCTTGAGGCTGCTTGTGATGTTTGGTGCTACTAATTTTGCAGTTAAACCTTCTCAGTGATTAAATTACATATAAAAGTAGATCTCGTCATCATTGACATGTGAGAAAAAGCAAGCCAGAGACAAACATGTGTATGTATTTATTACTTGTGCATTTTAGAAATGTAAAATCTGTCCTGAAGCAAAACCAGTTGAGAAGCTCTGAGATAAATCTACAGACAGGAGCAGTCTACAGTATATGTTCATTATTAATAATCATAGGACATTACTTTATAAGCTCACTCAGCTGATGTTATTTTTCATTTAGTAGTTAGTTTAACATAAACTAACATGCTTTAGTTATATAACATCTTATAGTTACATGCTATATTGTATCATGTTTATAATTTGATTTATTGTTATAATTCTGTTAGCTTTCTTATTTTTGTATTTTATTTTCAAAAGGGAATTTTTTTTTTACACATACTCAATAAAAGAAAAGGTTTCAAGTTACAATTATTATTAAGTTTTTGCTCATAAATAAATAAATAAATAAATAAATACATAAAATAACCATTCTGTTTTCACTGATAATAGTAATTGTGTAATACCATATACCGTGAAACCGTGATATTTTCTGAGACGGTTATCATACCGTGAAAATCTCATACCGTTGCAACCCTAGATATGATTAAATATTTGCGATTTATGCTAACCAGCCAAACATTGACCCTTCAAGGTAAACATTGGAGATGATGTTGACACATACCCCGTATTCTAGAAAAAGGTGCTTTTTGTCCTTGCACTTTTTCCTTTGTATACAGTATCCTTTGTGTTTTGTTACTTAGGGCTGATTGAGCGACCATCCAGCCAATCACAGGTGAGTTTCATGAGCCGAAACAACCCTTACGTAACAGGCCGTCAATCACACAGTCTAATCAGCACGGCTCCGTTCATTTCCTCAAAGTTGCTTTCAACAATGCTCATTTATCCATGTTTTTTTATCAGCCTTGATGTTGATCTAAATGAATAATTTAGAGATGAGGAACACAGAAATGTGTTATTTATCGGCATATCATTCTTGATTTCCAGAATTATGTGAAATGCACTGCAGAAAACAAAACAGAAAAATCCTTCTTTTAAGCACACATTGCACGTAAAGTTTATACCAACGCACGAGTCTTCATTAAGTTCTGATTTTGATATCATGTTTGTGAGGTAATAGTTTCAACGGTTCTTTTTGCCAATTTAAGCAGATTATTATATCTATGTTAAATGTGTAAAGCTATTTTTAATATCAGCTCCTGATTTTACCTCTCTGTTGGTGAAGTCGACAAACTGTAGGAAAAAAGATAGATCTGAATTGCAACCCAAGATACATTAAATACAGGTTATGTTTAATCTATGGCAGGTCGACACTTGATTTCAAATGTAAAATCTGTCCTGAAGCAAAACCAGTTGAGAAGCTCTGAGATAAATCTACAGACTGTAAGTGCTGGGTCTGTACGAGCCACCTACTGACATCTGTGTCCCCCCACACACACACTTTGAAAATGGCTGCTACGCCCCTGCTTTAACTTAAACGTATTTTTTCTTTTTTATAGGGCACCATTAATTTGATCAAGCCAAAGCAAACCCCACAGACTCTCCAAAGACTGTCATCATCTCAGACATTCTTATTCTGCTCGGTTTATTACTGCAGGTGGAAGTACCTGACACATTCAGATGTGCTATTTTCATTTATCTTCACAAGCTGAATCGTTAGAGAACATTACTTTTGACACAGACCGTTCAAATAATGACGTCATTCTCGCTCTGTTGGAAACACAAGCTCTCTTTTCCCATCAGGCCCTGTGGGACAAAAGATCTGGCACTTCACAGGTACAAAAATGCTCGGTACTCTCTTAAAATACTTCAAAACCACTCTGAGACACAAATACATGAGAACAAATGCACCAGGCGTATTTATGCAACACGCAGGACTTAAAGAGTCATACCATATGCAATCAAATTTCCCTTGATGAAAAAATATTGTAGAACTTCCTCCTGAATCCAAAAAAACCTAAGCTGAAACTAAACTGCAGAAATGTCTTTTTCATGCTTGTGCAACTTTCGTACATCAGACAGTTGGAATAAATAACAAAAATTTACATGAACATCCACATTTACATGCCAACATCACCTTCCGCAACTTGCTTACAAATGTAGCACAGCGCTGTATCTCATTTCCAATGTAAAGAGGGCGTTTACATAAGCCTGAAAGGCAAAGCAGCAACAAAAAAACAAATAAGAAAAAAAAAACTGGATTATATTTATAGGTCTGTTTTTTGAACACACACACACACACACACACTTTTTTTTTTTTTTTTCACACACACCACTACCCTACAACCACCAGTCTTCTTTGAGCTTTGAGTAAAAAAGACGTATAACAAACAGAGATGGTGAGGAGGTGTGTTTTAGGTTGGGCTCTCCCAAAACCCTTTTCCCCAATCCCCCAAATACCCGATAGCTTGATTTATGCATTTAGAAGAAGGAGGGATATCAGAGGTTGCAGTTGTGTTCTAAGCATTTCACCCACGAATGCTTAAATTGGACAGAACACGAAATGGGATTTGTGAAATATCTTTCCTTAACAGATACGGCTGTTCCGTCAGTGTGAACATTAGGTACCTCACAAAGTTTGACAGTAAACTAAACTAGCTAGCATGTTTATCAGAAACAGTTTTCATCGCTAACGTCATTATCTGCCAGCTATATATTTAGACAAAGTTTTAGGCCACTGTTCTAAGCAATGCACCCTATTTAAAACCTTGCAAAAATGCCGTCATTAAACACTGCTTAATATAATATAGGTTGCAGCAGTAAGAGCAAATAACAATTAGTTTTGAATAATTAGCATTACCACTGGGAGACATCAAGATGCTTTCGAGGCCAAACTTGCTCATGAGCGTCCGCGTCCATGTCACCATTATTACTCCAGCAGGCAATGGCTCAAACATATAAGGCCTGATTCCCACGCTGAAATGATCCTCTGTGTGCTCCTGCTTCTCGTCCTCCTCCACAACTGATTGTAAACTTGCGTTCAGACCTGCCTCCATTTCTTTATGGGACGCCTACTTTCTAGATCCAATCGAATCCCAGTGGATAAAACCAATTTTGATAAAATCTATTTTTTCTCATTCAATATTTTCATTTCATTTAGAAATACGTCACAACACTGAAGTAAAGTCGGTTGCAACTTCGGTTACATGCGGAAATTAAGGGTACAAATTTGTTTCCAAAACAAGGGTAGCAACCCAGTTATGGCTTTGTACCTCACACTGTACCTTTATTTTATTTTTGAGAGTGTACTTTACATAACTGTAATATGACAAATTTTTATTAAATTTGCATGTAAACATAATAATTTTCTCAAGGTCTTGCTTTGCCACAGTTTTGACTACGTCGTAAAATCTGGTCCACAATATTGTAGCTTATTCTGGCCAAGGTCCATTCCCGAAAATCAGTTTTGCTCATTCATCCCGTTTCGAGGTCGACCCACCGGCCCGCTCGGTTCTCCTGATGGCCAGTGCACCCTTGATCGGCCCAGCGTAAAAATGCCCGCTATGCCAGATTACCTGTTCAGCCTTGGCCACTGGCAAACTTTTGTAAATCAGTCATTAGTTCTTCCTCAAAAGCACTCACTTAATGAACCCATTAAATACTTTAAACAATTTCTTTCCAGGCAGACTACTTGAAACATAAAAACGGTGTTCTCTTACTCCCAGAAGTCAGCCAATCAGATTAGAGCTTGCCAGTTCGAGAAAGCAGTTGTGTGTACAATACATTAGACGGTCAGTCAAAGAGGCTACAAAAGGCAGTATCCTATCTCTTTAGAAAAAAAGAGCAACAAGGAGATGCTTGCAGAGTGAGAAAATAGAGGAAAACATTGGATAAAAAAGGAAACAGATAAAGGAGAGAGAGAATGTAGCTGCAAGGACAGAGTCTCTACAGTAGTGACGGTTGACATGTGTGGCATATTGTCAGACTTTCACACGGGCACTAAAATACAAATGAAACAACACAACGTTACAGTGACTCCATCCAAATGCTTACACCGCCATATGGTTTAATATTGTAAACGCTTTGTCTTTTGAAACAGGCACAGTAGAGTCGTATTAAACCAGACAGAGCATAGCGGTCTCAGATTCCACATGCATGTCACTGCAGCCCACTGCAACAAACCAAAGCCTGCAGTCTCACACGGAGCTTGTTATTTCACACACTTCAGGGGAGCTGCGCAACCATTCTGTCCTCCCAAACAATTGGATAATGCATGTTTTGTTTATCTCCCAAAAACTTTCCAATATAAGGGAGAGCAGGGCTAGTTGTCACAAAGGGAAATTGTCACAAGGGTTGTATCTCAGTAAAAAACTAGAGTTTCAGTCAAAAGTCCACTTACACAAATGTGTTTTCTCTAGCAGTGGTTTTGTATGTTGGTTTCAAGCACCTATTGTTTGACTGGCATAAAATAGGATACTTCAGGATAAGAATACTGTGGCTCTTGGGTAAACAAGTGAACACAATAAAACCACATTAGCATACTGTACATTCAAGCAGGAGTCAACTAAGAACTTGAAGGCAGATTTTATCCCAAAGTTTGAACCGTGATCTCAAGGGTATTTTTCATAAATGTCAAGACCGATGCAAGTTGTCGCATTTTTATTGGGTCAAGTTAACACATGTGTTTTATATAATGCTGTGGCTGAAATCATCAAAATCTTAAGAAAAAAAATGAAGAAAGCTGTTAAGCTAAATTAGCATTAGATGTTTGTAGCCTATATTATTTAACGACATATATTATAAAAATAATAAATATAAAATCTATTTGTTCTATGCTTTTTTTCTTAGGTGAGAAAATACGAAAATTTTAATTAAGATAACTAATAAAGTGTCCATTGGGAGTAAAGTGTCCAAAAATAGAGAAGGGGAAGCCTGGCGTCCTTGTGGATTAGAGGGATTTTGACCAAATAGGCTACAAGATCAAAGTTTTTCCATTATTTTTAAATCCTAAACATCAAAAATGATCAACCAGCAAACAGGTCCATCATCTAGACCAGCACCAACTAGAGGTGTCCATGGTTAACTGATTAACCGTTAAAAATTGCGTAACCGAGTGAAACATTTTGCTCGGTTAAGTGGCGTCAATGGCGTGCATTGAATTTAGTTGTAATACATTTTTGCACCACCAGAGACTGCCAGAGCGCTCCCAGACATTTGTAATGTCCACAAGAAGTAGTCTTGACCAGTTTTCTAATATGAAGCGGGCAAAGAAAAGCACAGCGTGGGAGCACTTTAAAATCGAGAATGACGGGACAAAATGCAAGTATTGCAATGCAGTGCTTAGATATACTTCAAGTACAACCTTGTTGTTGTACCATCTCAACAGCCAACACCCGGGCACACCAGGGATGGAAATTAGCACCAGCCAAATGCGGGTGATTTTGTGTTGTGGCGGGTAAACTCGCTTCACCTACCGGCCACCGACGTTCGTCTGTTAAAGGACAAATTTGAATAAAGTTTGAATAAAGGAGGAGACACTGATTAGCAAGACAACTCAGTGAATGTGCTTTCCATTAAATGAATCACACACACAGTAAACAAATCCTTAACAAAAAAACGGCTATTCTGGTGGGTGCGGTGACGCGCTCATGTAAGGGTGGCGGCATGGCGCTGCCAATAAAGCTCCTAAAATCTGTCACAAAGAACCGGCAAAAGTAATGATTATGAATATGTAAAATATAGCAAGGAGATATTTTAATTATTTATTAATAAACAAGTCTTTTCTTTGTCCGTGTCATTTGCAAAGATGAAGTTGACGATGCTGACTCGCGGTCTTCGCAGTAACGCACCAGAGAGAAATGCACATTTCTTACGGATTACATAAGCAGAGAGCAGTCTGTGTCTGTTTTCTTTAGTTTTGAATTATTTGTGAGGCAAGGCGACCTTATACACCGAGTTTCGGTTCATTTATGAGATGAGCTCCAGTTCACGCGCCGGCTCTCCGCTTCGTGATTTATATCGTCTGCTATATTTAATTCTTATTTATTAAATCCAGGCAATTGGTTGATGAAACATTGACTAAAATTAAGACACAATTAATACAAAACGAAATTCACTTTAAAGAAAGGTTTTGTGCTTTCTGTTTGATGTCTCTGTGGAAGTTTTAAAGCATCTTTCAGTGCCGCTTTCAGAGCGCTCACGTCCGTAACATTGTGTTTTCCTCGTATGCGAACTGAAATGAATATCAGTTCATGGATTGTGTGTGTAGGCTATAAGAGAGAAAGAGAAAATGCCAGTATTTCATTGAGACTTGAGATTAAATAAACGGCTTAAGTATTGTAGATCTTGTAGTATTTTCACATGCAGTTACACATTGTCGGTTAAAAACAAGAAAGTGGCTGGTAAAAACATTGAGTGGCTGGTAGATTTTGAAATCCACAGTGGCTGGTGGACAAAAAAGTTAATTTCCATCCCTGGCGCACACTATGGTTAACCGAGTATTAACCGTTAAGGGCCTCGGTTAACGGTTAATGAAAAACTTGAAAACGTGCAGCCCTAGCACCAACCAGCATAGAAATTCTTGTTGGTCTGAGCTGGTATTGTCAGACAGAATCTCAAGGTACAAGTCAGGCCACAGTATGCAACAGGTAATAAGGAGCACCGCTGTCTCATTTAAGTTGGCAGTGAAACGTTTTAGCTGCTCCCAAAGGAAATCAACTGGTAGACAGGGGAACCATAATGTCAGAAATAGTGGAGCTGGTGGCAAGCCGTATTCTCGCATCTCATGCATGGCGTAGTTAAGAAGGACAGAGCAAAAAAAAAGCAGCGACAAGCTGCTAATACTCGCCTCTGCTGTAGGAAATAGGCAACCTCAATTGCAAGGAGTGTGGTTCTGTATTGCTGCATAGCAGCAAGCAATCACATCTCTGACAGATATCACCTGATGTTGCCAGCACGACAAGTGATAGCCCTGGCACTGGTGTTAAACAGCTCGAAGTGACAAATTGGTAAACACTGGTAAATGAGACAATGGTAATGCATTTACACGTAGACTTTGTGATATAGGTGAGCAAGCAATGCATCAATCAACATAACGCCTGTTTTATGGCACTGAAACAAATACAAAGAAAGCGAATGAGTCTATACGACAACCATTTAGCCTCAGTGCTCAACAATAACTTAGATAGGACTGATGACAATGAGCTTACATATGCTTTTGTTACTTACATATACACTACATGGTTAAAATGATTATGTGCACACCACCTTGTAATTAACAAGTTTGGCGATTTCTCATATGCCTATTATTAGCAAGTCCATAAAATCATGCATACAGCCATGCGATTACATTAGACAAACATATTCATTAGAATAAAATGTCCCCATCTTTTCCAGCATGCCTCTATGCACAAAGTGAGGCCCTTATAGATATGGCTTACTGAGTCTGGTGTGGAAGAGCTAGACTAGTCTGCACAAACCGAGCCCTAAACTCAGCTGTGCATCTGCAATTTTGCTTTAATAAAACAAAAAAACACACATATTCAATGCAACGCAATGACCAACAGGCCATAGCAGATATTTTACTAATCTGTGAATCTTTTTTACTATAGTTGTTTACGCTACTGAGAGTAGCAGTGTTGCATTACATTTTACATTTACATTTACGCATTTGGCTGACGCTTTTATCCAAAGCGACTTACAGAGCCCTTATTACAGGGACAATCCCCCCGGAGCAACCTGGAGTTAAGTGCCTTGCTCAAGGGCACAATGGTGGTGGCTGTGGGGTTTGAACCAGCAACCTTCTGATTAGCAGCCCTGTGCTCTAGCCACTATGCCACCACCACTCCAGTGATGCAGAATGGAAGTATTTGAATGGGTGTATTTTAGTACGGTGTTGGGTCTGCATTGGCAGAGGTATGCATGTTCGAAAGCTGTGAATGGAACCAAAAGTCATGAACATCATTTGGTTCCAGGCATTTTTTTTTTTTTAATGGAACCATTTCTAAAGAATAACTGATTCCCGGCCTCCACCCCTTGTTAATACAGACTATATCTTTATCAAAACAGTAAGAGAGCATATTATACAGAGTATAAACTGAGGACTAGGCCTTCGCCATGTCCTCACCTTCACCAAATATTTGTTCTTGCATCACTGTCCACAACTTTTAAAATACAATTTGATGCCCATGTCTTCAACAAAAGAGGGCTAGATTCCAGCAAAAACACCCCCCTACTAAAGTTGTGACCCCTAGTCAAGTTGTTTCCAGTTGGCTAGCGGGACGGCACCTTAATATGTCTCAGTGTGTTATTGGAACTGTTGTCTGTCCACAGGCATAAACAAAAGTCTAGTCAACTAGGATTCAGTGTTATTTACCCTCTGGCATGATGACCAAAGATTCTACGTGGACGCTCTACACTCGGCTGAAGAGCAGTACATATGTTTATATCTATGGCCTGCTTGCATCATGATGTCTGGGTCTAATGCCAGAATTGGATTTCATTCTGCATTCTAAGTTGATGTGTCACTCCCCCTGCTCATTAGTATCCCAAGGGCAGACCACCTGCAGTTTATACTCCAGAGTTTCATTTGATTGCAAATGTGTCCATTTCATATGCTGTGTTAAAGTGCAAAGGAATGTTAAAGGAGATGGATGAAAGGAGAAGGTGTGAATTCATAAGATGGGTTTTTTGTTTTGTTTTAAATACTTGTCAATGGTCAGAAAACTGTATGTAATGACAACTACGGCTGTTAATTGATTAAAATGTTGAATGTTTTGCAAGTTTGTGTGAATGGATTCGTTTTCTGCCTTTGTGTACTGAAATATATATGGGTTTAGAACAAAACCAGGGGGAGTAAAAAATGAATGAATTGTAATTTTGGTTGAACTATCCATTGAAGTTAAGAAAATACTTGTCATGAAGGGTTTTCTTAATTAAGGAGTTTCTAGCAACCAGCTGTCTGCAGAATTACAGATAGGTAGCTAAAGCATTCCAAGGGTTAAAGTATATCTGGATCTGGGAAGCATTCCATGGCTGACTGTGGAACTCTGTGAGTTATTGCCTTTACTTTAGGAGCAGCCAGGCTCTTATTGGTAATAAATTGTGGTGCTCAATATCCGATCTGCGAGGTGTCAGTTATGAAGACTGAAGCTGGCACAGAATTTGTTTTCCATCTCTTAAGCGGTCTGGCTCCTGCCTCTCCAAGAACATTGATTGCCCTTTCCCTGCCCTCATACTGAAGAGATGAAGTAATGTGGTAGTAACTGCTAATAACATAGTGCTATAGCCTTGAAACTATCTGTTAATAACTTTGAGGTCATTTCGTCTGAAGTCCACCTGCTGGTGTGGTGTAATGTAAAAGGATGCCTCTCTGCGCTTTTGACTTTCAGCATAAAGTCTGACCTACTCCGCAGAATATTCTGGCCAAGATCTGCCAACTTATACAGAAATAGACGTATAAAGTAAACAACTACAGTTAATTTTGTAATTATGTGCATTTGAGGGGTATGTTTTTTTATTATTATTTCTAAAAATGGATGAATGGAACGCAATAATGGACTGTAGAGGAAAAAAAATAATTCAAATAGGCTACAAAACTACTGAAATGGACATATTTATTTTTTCAATATTTAGGCTACTTAAAATGTAATATTATATTTGAAAACATTAAAATGTGCATCAGCCATTGACAAAGCCATAGGTACATTTTTGAACCACAAAGGGAAGGTAAATAAAAGGTCAAAGGAATACAGTTATCAGCCAATGCGGTAAATTAAAAGCTTAATCAACCTGCCCAATATATTAATCTTTCACTATTAACAAGAACAAATTATTTTATCGACATAACTCAGAAAACCAAGGGGAATATACTGTACCATTCTAGTTAAATTTGGGCCACGTCCACACTTTTCCAACTTCATTGTTTTCCAAAGTATAATTTTTGGTGGGGAAAAAAACACTGTTCCAATGTGGATAAGGGGCAGAAATGCGTGGAAATGTATTATTAGTGTGGACATAGCCAAAGTGCCTCAAACAAATATCTGAAGATTTGATTCCACATTCCTTGCATCCTTTGTTAGCCACATTAATTATTCATCAAAATTGCTCATTGTACCTTTTAAACAACTTATTGGTTGCCCAGCGAACTGGTGGATGTTAATGATTAATCAATATTTGATTAATTGTCATTCATATTTTGATCGATTAATCTTTTAGATCATTGATTAATTTCAGAGATAATGCATTCAATAATCTTGCAAGCAGACAATGGTGAGACTTCATGTCTATATATATATATATATATATATATATATATATATTCATACAACTTGATAGCGTGTTAAAGTACATGACATCAAGCACTGTTGATCCATCGGACTCCATGTTTCATCCCAACCTACAATACGTCAGTGATCAGGAAAGCACGAAGGTAAATTCACCTGGCATCTCACCATCACCAGAAAAGCAGTATATCATATACTGTGTTTATGCAGCATGATATGATTTGACTTAATTGCAAATATAATAGTCCAAAGGTCCAAAATATCCAACTATCCACAATGTGAAGTTTTGATTAACTCAAATATGTATCTTCTTCACAAGTTACATACAATGTCATTCATTAACAGTAATGAAACATTCACAAATTCGTACTAAACATAGCCTAAATGTACTGAAATACACTGAACTAAGAACATTTTAAGAGGTAAATATCAATACTTGCATTTCTTAAATGTATTAATTTAAACTACATTTAACCAGTAGGTTTCATTCACGTCCTCCACGTGCGTTTTGCTGTATTAACGTTAACGATTATTGGATTAATTGATCATTCATTTCCACGACAGTCGATTATGAAAATGTCTGAAAATTGACATCCCTACCCCTGACTCCAAAATGTTTTAAGTTGCCAGCCAATCATACTGACTATTTCAGACAGCTCTTGCCATTTTTTGTGCAGTATGCATCTGACAGTCAGTAAACAGTCTGTGGGCGGTCGATGGGTTGGGGCGCTGTCGGAGGCTGACAATACCCTGCACTGAGTAGCCATTAATCAATAGTAATAAAATAGCTGCATTGCATTGCATTGTAAAGATTGATCATTTGTTTATTTAAGGTGACTGAAGAAGAGGGACAGTACAACCGAATGGGTTCCACTGATCTCTTCTTGATTGATATGAAACAAGACTATGACCTCATCAACATATGGCATGTATAACGACAGTGTTGAGGAAGCTAATTTGAAACTGCAACTTCCCAAGCTTCAAGCTACTCATAATTTAAAGTAGTTGAACTACAGTCAAGCCCCTAAGAAACGGTAGCTACATAGAATCTAATCAAAGAGGCAATATTTTTTAAATATATAACCATCAGACGATATAATACATTTTTAATCAAAGATTTTATCTGGACAAAACAATCAGGATCTCAATGAGGTTATGAATTCATGCAAATCTAAAACATAGATAAATAGCAGCCTTCATTATGTCATTTCCAAGGCATTTTGTAGTGAACTAAATAGTTCATTACAAAAAGAAGACATCAAATGCAGGGGGATCATTCATGAAACAAGCTAAACAAATCTGTGTAAATCATTCATTATTCCAGTTTTACTTAAATTGTTGAATGCAATAAATCCAATAAGAATGGTTTTACAAACGATTAACACATACATTTTATTTTTGTGTGTACTGACTCGATTGAATCACTAAATCTTTTTTCTCCCCAATTTGGAATGCCCAATTCCCAATGGTACGCAAAGTCCTTGTGGTGGCGTAGACAGAGTGATTCACCTAAATCCGGGTGGCAGACGACGAATCTGTTACCACCGGGTCTGAGACCATCAATCCATGCATCTTATCACGTGGCTTGCTGAGCGTGTTACCGCGGAGACTTCACGCTCTTCTCCGCGGCATCCACACACGACTCACCACACACCCCACCGAGAGCAAGAACCACACATTATAGTGACCACGAGGAGGTTACCCCATGTGACTCTACCCTCCCTAGCAACCGGGCCAATTTGGTTGCTTAGGAGTCCTGGCTGGAGTCACTCAGCACACCCTGGAATCAAACTCACAACTCCAGGCGTGGTAGTCAACATCAATACTCGTTGAGCTACCCAGGCACACTTATCAGTGTAAAATTGTTAACAGATTCATTTACATGAACCATCCGAATCTGAAATCCTGCAAATAAGAGAAAGGACTTTAGGGGAGCACATTTGTTTATTGCCTTATTTTAAGGCTGCGTTTCAAATACAATAGTAGAATTGCAACTTATAGCCTAGTTATGTTACAGATCTTCCTGTCTTTCCCTGCTTTAACACTCTACGTTCCCTCTCCACTAATTACTGATCACCTGCACCTGTCATTTGTTTCAGCTCCACTCCTTAAATACTCTGTTCACCCCTCACTCTGGGTCTGGTCTCGTTAAGTGTATACGGACTCATTCCCTTGTTACTCTGACCTTGATCTCCACGCTCCTTCGCTCCTGTGTCGATCTTCCTAGCTCCACGCTCCTTCACTCTAGTGTCGACAACCCAAGCTCCTCGCTCTTCTACTCCAGCGGTGATCACCGAAGCTCAACGATCACCGAAGCTCCACGATCACCGAAGCTCCACGCTCGGACAAACTCCACACTCATTCACTCCAGTGACGTCAGCCCAAGCTCCACGCTCGTCCAAGCTCTGCGCTCATTCTCTAGCTCCACACTCATTCACTCCAGTGACGTCAGCCCAATCTACACGCTCGTCCAAGCTCTGCGCTCATTCTCTAGCTCCACACTCATTCACTCCAGTGACGTCAGCCCAATCTACACGCTCGTCCAAGCTCTGCGCTCATTCTCTAGCTCCACACTCATTCACTCCAGTGACGTCAGCCCAATCTACACGCTCGTCCAAGCTGTGTGCTCATTCACTCCAGGGGCGATAACCCAAGCACTACTCTCCATCCTAGATGTTCCTGGTCCCAAAGTCATCGCCCCACTGACTGCATCTCTTTCTCTGAGTCACTCTATTGAATAAACACAACCTCCGGGTTTAACACTACCTTTGAGTCTGAGTATATGTTACAAGTTAGTGACTCCACAAATCTACATAATTAAGTACTGCTTCAAACAAAACTGCGATGTACCTTGTTTGTGATTGAGAAGTTATCTGCCTTTCTTGTACAAAAAATGACTGCATGTGAATCAGAGTTGTCTAAAGAATCTTTTCGATGTTCCTTAACGGATGCTGACAGCATCATCGCAAACCCATCTGACAGCCATCCAGTGCTGCTCTACATAAAGCCATTTCCCACCGCACTCATGCTGACCAAATGTCAGACTCTATTTCAAATATCTCCACTCAACAGCATTACAGATATTTTAAAAGCACAAGATGCTACACACTTCACTATGAAAGTGCATTCTGTAAGCTGCAACAACACTTTGCTACTCATTTCTTTCTCTATATGGTGTTATATACTGTTTAGTCTTGCATATAGCCAAACCTATGGCCATCGGCATACAGTCTGGTCCAATTTGCAGCTTATTCTGTCCCAGAACTGTCCAATTAGAGAGCGACGGTCTGTCTGACATGAAAAGGGATCAATCACACTTTAGGAGCGAGTTTAACGGAAACAGTAGATACCACAACGATCGAACGCTGTTGAAAAACTCAAACAACTACAAACATTTGGCTTTTAGTCCATAGTCCAAGTTCTGGTATTATAAATATGCTTGTATACTGCTAAAAGTTAGCAAAATAAGTTGACAAAATCAACCTATACTAGATGTACACATTTAAAACTCTCCGTTTTTCTTTAAAGTAAATCAGACCAAAAATATTGATGACTCATCACCATAAAGACTTTGTTTCAATAGGAAATAAGTTAACACAAGTAAGAAAACTGAGCTCGTTAGCCTCGTCAAAAATGGCAATTTATTTGGGGATGTTTAAGTATCAGCTTTGTTTCAGATGTTTCTCCATGATCGTATTGTCACATGAATTTCATATTGAAATCTCTGACTTTTAAATTGCATACTTCTGTATCTTGGCAAATATGAAACAGAGGAGACACAGGTGATATTACGAAGGTCCTTTCCACAGAGTCTCCAATTGTTCTCCATTTACTAGGATTTCTTTGTGTTTTTTCTTTCTTATCAGCACACAAATTCCCCTCTAATTTTTTTGTAAATTAGGTTAATCAATCATTTGGGCTGCTGGTTTGTCTAAATTAAATATTACCATCATTTTTGCACTCTGAATTGTACAAGCCACTAAACTGTACAAATAATCCAAATGAGTGCTGACGTTTGCCCATATTAACTTGCTCATTTTTCAGCTATACACCCATGAAATTAGCTGTTGGAATAATAGACTGTCGAAAACGTAATTTTAAAAGCTACTCATCTTGCACTTGTACTGTAGACAAGGGTGCTCACACATTGATGGAATCAAATCTACTTTTTCATAATGTTATTATAGCAAGATCTACCATACACAATACACACATTTGACAATTCGCTATATACCCATTTTACCTACTTTAAGTTCTCAAGTAGGCTAATTATTCAAGACAAGTCAACAGTTTGTAATCATATATTATGATTACATATGTGTGCTGAGTGACTCCAGCAGGTCTCCCAAGCAACCAAATTGGCCCGGTTGCTAGGGAGGGTAGAGTCACATGTGGTAACCTCCTCGTGGTCACTATAATGTGGTTCTCGTTCTCTTTGGGGCACATGGCGAGTTGTGCATGGATGCCACGGAGAATAGCATGAAGCCTCCATACATGCTAGGTCTCCGTGGTAACGCGCTCAACAAACCACGTGATAAGATGCATGGATTGACGGTCTCAGACGCGGAGGCAATTGAGATTCGTCCTCCGCCGTACGGATTGAGGCGAGTCACTACGCCACCACGAGGACTTAGAGCACATTGGGAATTGGGCATTCCAAATTGGGAAGAAAATCGAGAAAAAAAAATGAAAGAAAAAAACAACAATAAAACAACCAAAGTAAAACCTCAAATAAAAAAATAAAACAGTGATTTATCTTAAAATAATTAACAGCAGTAGCCTATTAGGTATTCAAGTAAACATTCAGAATGAAATGTAACAAAAAACCACTAGCTACTGGTTTTCACTGTTTGATTATACTAAATTCCTACTAAATTTATTTGGCCAAGAGCAGTGAGTGGTTTATTTGTTTTCTTGTTATTGTTGTTTGATTAATATTGACGACATACTTATCAGTGGCAGGTGGCATTTATACTTCAAATCTGACATTTTGATACAAATCCGCTTTTTGTCCAACCGTTTACATTCACTTTAGACATAACTGACTGTGTTTACATTAATTCCTCGCCAAGACAGACAGAATTCGGACGTGTATTTGACCGTTTAGGAGCATTTCGGAGCACATGCACGTGTAAAGCATATACACATAAGCCGCCTGTCAGTCAAACAGCGTGCAGCTACAGAATTGAATAAATAAAAAGTCAACCTTATATTTTACATTATGTTTTATGTGTCTTTTCTCTCTATATTTTCTTCCCCTTTTGACCTGTTATCGAGATCGACCAGTGGTTATCTTGCAATCTGTGTAATGAGCACCCTTGGTCTAGGCCAGGGTTCCTCAATAATGGGCCACATCCGGCCTACGAGAGACACATTTTTGGCCAACACTAAAGCCCTGTTCACACCAAATCCGTGAGCATTTTGCTAGATGAACGTCCAACGAAAGGTCTATACAAACAGAGCCAGTAAAAACTAAAAACAATCTCACCCCTGTACAGTAGGCATACCTCAAACATTTATACCAGTCTCCTGCCCAGCTGTCAATGCTAGAGATGAATATATTTAACACTGTTAAAGCGTTTATTTACCTAATTTGGCATAACTGTCCCATTATGTTCTTTTCATGGTGTTGACGCATTCTGAGGAGAATATAATCTGTGTTTTTATTCGAGTGAGATGAGTAAGAGCGCTGTTGAATAAATACACGTCCTATTTATATTTGCACATATATTTTGCTGACTCCTGAAGCCAACTACTCTCTTTATAATGTCTGGATTAATGCCTGGATAATATAACACAAGGCACTGTGGTACAAATACACATTGAGCAGTGCATATTAAGAATAACATGTACAGTATAAAATGTTATGCATAATATAAAACAATATTCATAAGAATACATTGGCTCACTGTCTTTATTGAAATTATTGCAATACTTTGTTATACTATCCTTAAGAACAATAACAATATTAATGCTAATAGGCTTAATAATTGAATCTGCTATTAGGGAAAGGACAGGAAGTAGATCCCATATGCAGATGAGCTGGTTGACTCGTATGGAGGACATGGAGATCCAGATTGTTCATTACATTTCTTTCATTTTTTCCATTTTGTTTGTTTGTTCATAGGCAAAGTTGTGTAGTTTTGGGTATCTGTATACAAACAACATGGTCATAATTGTTTGAATAAATAAAACAGGCTACTGTTTTAATACTGAAAGAAGTTATGTTTCTAAAGTTATGCCTACTCTTTTAACAACAAAAACAACAATAGTAATAAAAATAATACTACTACTAATAGCAACATGCAATAAAAAAATCAAACATGTGCTGAGAGACTCCAGCCTGGTCTACTAAGCAACCAAATTGCCTAAACTCACTATGCACCCCACCGAGAACGAAAAACATTATAGCGACTATGAGGAGGTTACCACATGTGACTCTACCCTCCCTAGCAACCAGGCCAATTTGGTTGCTTAGGAGCCCTGGCTTGAGTCACTCAGCACACCCTGGGATTCTAGCTAGCGAGCTAGCGAACTCCTGTGGTGGTAGCCACATCTTTTACCACTATATGGTCACTTTACCATATAGTGACCATATATCCTCGTGGTCACTATAATGTGGTTCTCGGTGAGGCGTGCGGCAGTTGTGCGTGGATGCCGCGGAGAATAGAGTGAAGCCTCCACACATGCCATGTCTCGGTGGTAATGTTCTGTTTATACTCAATAATTACTCATTAAATACTCATTCTGCAGTATTTCTAGGTCACTAATAAAATGTAAAAGCACACATTATGTACTTTGGAACATTCTCAATGATCTTGCTTGTGATTTTGGATAGCACGATCATAGGGTTTTGTTCGTGCTAGCTCGAGTACCTGCTGTTGTTACAGAAAAAGGCAGACAAGCCAAATACTAAGATATCCTATAATTAATTTTTCAGTTAAATTGTTCACTCAAATTAGTTAAACTCATAATATAATTTGTATTGTAATGAAACCTGAATGTCTCTGCTGTCTCTGCTTGAACCTTACTGTATACTTTGAAATCTTCAAATGTGCACAGATTTAGAAAACGCCCAACTGGGAAGCACAAGATTAGAAATATCACAAACTGTTTTCCTGATAAGATCCGACCAGAGTTGCAACCTGGAGATTATCACTGCTATAACAGCTGGCAAAATACAGTCTAAGACGATACAAAGTTACGATACAAATCATAACTGGATTAGGATAACAGTGCAGGGGCGGGTTTACGATTTCTGAGGCTCAAGGGGCCCCATTAAAAAATTACATAAAATTGATTTTAAATCACAATTTTTAATTCATCCCAGCAGCTGTTGTATCCAAGTACAGCATGTTTTCTAGTTTTTCCACAATACAATGAAAAAGAGATATTTACAGACACACACACACACACATATATTTTTTATTTTTTTACAAACAATTTTTTTCTTCCTTTTTGTGTGCAAAAACCTACTACTTCACCCAGTTCTATTGTAACAGTGTATATTAATATTATAGCCATTGATATTATAACCACACTTATTTACTGTTGCCCAGTTTGTCATAATAAAATGCTACAGTATTATCAGAACTTTAAATGTCTGTGACACCTGCGCTAAAAACAATCTAGACTCAGCGCAACGACTGAAACTGAACGCAGACGTCTCGATACGCATTCATGAAACCTGAAGTTCTTTTTAACTTGTCAGTGTGTCTAAAAATGTGCCAGTCCTGAGCGAGACCTTGACGAAACGGTGAGATGCGGTGCAGCAGTCAAGGACGTTCCTCCAGCACGTTTACATCAGAGCAGGCTCGGAAGGCTTGTATATTTTGTCAGAAATTACAAACCAGAACCCAGCAGCTTCGTGAACCACTCTGAGCCCGCAGACAACAGGGCATCCACGTGTGTACTCAGAACAACATGTCACCCCTCGTGCGGTTTTTGCAGAGCTTACCAACCCGGGGTGGGCCCGACGTCCATGGTCCCAAGCAACTGCATGGTGTGCATGGTGGTTAAAAGTGCTACAGCAACCGGGACTCATTGTCCTTGTCATTATCATATTTTATGTACATTTGGCTGTGATATTTCAAAGGCAGTACGCAGAGAACTCTGTCAGCATACACAGCCGTTGGAGGATAACAAAGTGGCATGAAATCTGTGAAGAGCAAATTAATCCAGAACGGAAGGGAAAGGCTGTGACTCTTTGCAGTTTTTCTTAGTAAACCACCCGCAATACACCCACGACACACACACACACACACACACACTTTGATAGATTGTGCAAGCAAACTGGCACCTGTTATTTGAGTCTTAGGTCTCAGGGCCCTTATTTATGATATATTTTTATATATAATTATATATTATGATTTTTCTAGAGGTTTTACCCCTAACGCAAACCTACTGTAAACCTAAATCAAACAGGCTTTGGAACGAGCGTTCTTAGTATTTTTCCTAAGTTTAACCCCTTACCTAAACCTAACAATGATTTTAATAGGAAAATCATTTTTGTGCATTAATAGACGTAAAGCTTTGAGGTTTGTAACGAGACAGGGGAAGCGTAATACAAGCTGACGTACATCTACTGTGTACCGAGTAGAGTGACGTACTGCTTTTATGAAAAGGTTGTAAAAGCACTATAATAAATGACACTGAATTTATTCCATTGAATTTATTATTAATAATTACCAGAATAACCCATTTTTATACTGTTTGCATTTGCCAGGCAATGCAGCAACTTGACGCATTATATTTATTTTTACATTAGCTTTGAACACAGCTCATTCAATCAGAATGTGAATATCTGTTTAATAAAGAAAACATCAGAACAACAAGGGACTGGTAAATTTCTCATTTGTGCGTTGAACTATTCCTTACACCCTCATGAACAAGCCCTGAAAGACCCTCCTATTTAGGATTCAGACCTCGGGGTAAACCCTCTCCATAGAGAAGAAAACCGTGATATCCTCCATGTGGGAAATTCATTCCGACTTACGTTGCCTGTTGCAGTTGGATGCTGTAATTTCCTGTAGCAACAGGAAATAAAACAGCGAACTCGTGACAGCGGGAGAAAAATCTGCCGTAGATGGAGCAAATCTAATGGAACAAAACTGTACAGAATTTAAGCTACATCACTGATCGGCCATAAGCTACATTAGTCAGGGAATATTTAGACAGATGGCAGCAAAGCTGTAGTTTTTCTCCCAAATGTGCTCAAATTCAAGTCTACATGGAGATAAGTACGGCTGAAAAGTGCAAATTCTTTTGCAATCGTGGGATAAAACCTTTTCATCTTCTATCACTTGGATGATATGAGATGTTGTGACATGTCAGACAACTTAACCGTGAATGAAGGTCTGATAAGAGCTTCTTCCCCCCCCCATGAAAAAAAGTGTCACAGTGAATCACCTTAAAGGTAAATCTCACAACACCTGTCAAGAACACGTCCAAGTTAAATTTCCCTCCAAAGTCAAAAAGAAAAATAGAGACATTTTATTTTGCTTAAATAAAATGAAGGTTATTTTCAGGACCATTAAGTTTTATTTATTTATTTTTTTGCATGGGGACATTATTAAAATGACAATTAAGCATAATTATATGCTTAAACAAAAAAAAAATCATATACATACATATATACATACATATTATATATATATATATATATATATATATATATATAAAACAGTAATGCAGTTTTTTTAAGATTAATTTGATTTTCATTACAATAATCTCATTACAATTTAATGCATTACTGTATTTTATACTATAAGTAAAATTACAGTAAAAATAAATTATTCAAAGTATAATATAAAGTATGTTAATATAAATTACATTAATGTAAATTAATAATATTATTAGTGTGAAATAAGTTAAAGGCAGTACAACAATACTACCATAAAATAGAAATACTTCACATATGAAATAATTCATACAAAATTGACAAATTTTCAATGACAAATAAGGTTGTCCGAGTTAATAAAAATTTGCAATATTTGAAAAAACTTGTCTAGTAAAACACGTGTCAAGTAAAATGTATTAAATAGTTTCCTTGCACCTTGAATGCATGCGTACACACACACACAAAAAATAAATATATATATATATATATATATATATATATATATATATATATATATATATATATATATAAATATATATATATATTTTTTTTTACAAATATGTATTTTTAAGTCAAGAATATCATGAAGTTTTCTAATGGTCGTACCAAATGACCTAAACCAAAAGGGCCTTTTCATTAAAATATTGATATTTAATAATATGACAAATGTATCATTTGCTTTTAAAATCACACACAGTCTAGTGTCTAACATCTTCTCTGTTTTATGATTTTGGTCACATGACAACAACATTCCTACCTACATGTTGGTTGCACCACACGACTTGATTTGAAGTTTTTCAAATAATAATCATATATAAAATACAATTGTTTCACTGCATCTTTTTTTAAAGAAATAATAATAAAAGATTATTCAGCACAACTCATGCCAACATTTCCTTTTCAGAGAGTTTCAGTTTTTAATGAGACTTTGTTTTTTTTTTTTACTGTCTACGGACGGTTGCACCACATTACATTTTTTACTTTAAGCTCCACAAAAAATATAAAAACTAAATATCTGAAAACATGTTCATCATAGAAGACGTGCATTCAAGTAGATGTTCTGTGTGAACTGCATTTGTAATGTATTTATTTGATGCGGACAAAAAAAAATGAGCATTACAATATAAATAATACAAATAAAATATAATAATGTTTTAATATAAATTAATTCAATTGTTGTGACAGGGCAGGGGGCGGGGCCAGAATTTTTCACAACCTGCCTGTAAACGATCCCTCTCTGTCGCATCACCGTCCGCAGTCGTCCTTTATCCCTCTTGGAGGCTTGATTAGCCTGATAAGGGGCCGGGCGTGTAAAATCACACCCCGGACCCGCCCTGTCACATTTGTATTACACATGTGTAATGTGTGTGTATATGATGTTCATGCTCTGCAGAAACAAAAAGTGCACTGAGGGGTTAGTAGTTCAAATCCTGGCTGTGAAATATTATTGACATACCCAACAGCAAGCAAGGCACTTACTCTGAACTGCTTCAGTAGATATCAATTTACATAGATTGACAAAAATGTAATCCTTTGCTTTGGATAAGAGCTTCACTTACTGAGAGCAGGAGGAGGGGTGTAGAGTGAAAGTAAAAAGTGCATTATGCTTTCAGTGTGGCCCTTGTGTAGTAAAAAGGCTCTCATGCATTAGGATATGATGCTCGCTGACGAAGAGCTGGTGTGACTCAGCTCATAGGGGTCAAAATGCTTGGGTGCATTAACAACAGACCAAGAACTCCAGAACTCTAAACTCCACACACAACTGAATGGATGAATTTAATTGCGCAATAAGAGCTGCAGTACAGAGGCCTTTGAATAACATCAGATTAAATGACTTGCTCCAGAGGCGGGCTTTTTACTTAAGATCAAGTTAGTAAAGTACATTTAGTTTTTTTTAATCAGTTCCATCTTCTCTGAAAGGTGAAAAAAAATGTTGTACTGTGGTGACTTAAGACTTCTATGTAAATTCTCTCTTCACTTGTAAAATGAGAAAAAGCGCTGTTCTGCTTACACACAAGCTGCAGGTTTGCTGACGAGTCCAATATAGTTTTTAAATTCATCTACCGCTGGGTAGCTCAGTGGTAAAAGACGCTGGCTACGACCCCTGGAGTTCGCTAGCTCACTAGCTGGAATCCCAGGGTGTGCTGAGTGACTCCAGCCAGGGCTCCTAAGAAACCAAATTGGCCCGGTTGCTAGGGAGGTTAGAGTCACATGGGGTAACCTCCTCGTGGTCATTATAATGTGGTTCGTTCTCGGTGGGGTGCATTGTGAGTTTAGCGTGGATGCCACGGTGGATGGCGTGAAGTCTCCACACACGCCATGTCTCCATGGCAACGTGCTAAACAAGCCATGTGATAAGATGCGTGGGTTGACGGTCTCAGACGAGGATGCAGCTCGGATTCGTCCTCCGCCAACTGGATTGAGGTGAATCGCTATGAGACCACGAGGACTTAAAAGCACATTTTTTAACAACTTTTCTAATGTTGGGATTCTTAAAAAGGATTTGCAGGGCAGCAGGTGATAGACAAAGACACAAACAGCACAAGCTTTGACAGATTTTACCACATTTTACAGTTTTTCTGAGTTTAGGAATGATAATATTAATAATGCAGCAGAAATAGCACAACTCACCTTTAAATACACTCACTTTGCCTGAATCAATGTAGAGAATAAACTCCCCTCTGAAGCTTGAAATAAGCATCATCAACAATCTCATCTTCCTTTTAAAACTATAACATTAACAGTACTATAACTGTCAATTGATAATTAAAGAGATTATAAAAGTTTTACATCTTGCTTTTCCCAGAAGTATTTCATGAGAGTCCTTCCGATGAAGAAGACAATAGCTGCAACCTCTATTTGCACATCATTAGGAGCAACTTTCAGTAGTCGGAAAGATGATCATTATTGCCTGCTCTCCGCTTAACACCCTCATTGTCTGCTGCCGAAGTTTCCCCCAAAGAATACCTTTAAACGGAGATGCTTTTCCTGGCCTGTCTAACAGAACAAATTAAAGAAGACTGGAAATATTGCAGAATAATGAGGATTTAACACACAAGGGAGAAGCAGTACCCAAAGCCTGATAAAAAGTGCAAAGCTGCCAATGCGTTTTGGTTGAGGAGTCTAATTTTCTAAACGAGACTCCAACGATTTTCCCTAACACACTTGGAACCTGTTAATGGCACAATAGCTGCTCGCTGGAAGAATGTTTGGTCGAGCGCAAAAAAAAAAAAAAAAAAGGTATATTGCTCAGGCCATTTCATTAGAACAGTACCATAACAAGATCAAATAAGTGAGGGTCATTCCTGGCACATGCTCGGAATTAATTTCACACATCAATATTCTCAGACTGCGCTTGCAGTGAGGCATAATGCCACAGCATGTCAATGCAGAGTAATCAATTAGATTTACCTGTTATTGAAGCTTTTCTAAGATCGGATCGATATGTCAGTGTTAAGCAACCAGCCTCAAAACAGCAATTAAAACATGAGATAAACCCATGTCATTCTAATGCTCTCATGGGAAGAATTAAGAAATAAATGCTCCAAGTGACTGTGTGCTTAGAGGTCGTGGGTGTGAAACAGTTGCGGCACTTTTTAGTGTGTTATTTCAGTGAAAAAAATGTAGTTATTCACTAACTACTCGTAATCAAAATTAGTTGAGTGGAATTTGAATTACAGTTCTGTGAAAACGTATTTGCCCCCATCCTGATTTCTTCTATTTTTGTGTATTTTTCATTCCATTTTTTTAGATCTTCAAACGAGATACAACATAAAACAGAGGCAACCTGAGTAAATACAAAACACAGTTTTCAAATATATATATATTTTTTTTTTATTTTTTTTTATTGAAGCAAAAATGTATCCAACACCAATTTCACCCATATGGGAAAACTAAAACTTAACCCCTTAAACTTAATAGCTGATTGTGCCACCTTTAGCAGCAACTGCAACCAAACGCTTCCAATAAATTGAGATCAGTCTTTTACTACGCTGTGGTGACATTTTAGCCCACTCTTCTTTGCTGAACTGCTTTAGTTCAGTCACACTGGAGGTTTTTCGAGCATGAACTGCCCATATAAGGTCCTGCCACATCATCTCAATCGGGTTAAAGTCAGGACTTTAACTAGGCCACTCCAAAACTTTAATTTGGCTTCTTTTGAGCCATTCAGAGGTGGACTTACTCCTACACTTTGAATCTTTGTCTTGCTGCATAATCCAGTTGCGCTTGAGCTTCAACTCATGGACTGATGATCGGACGTTCTCCTTTAGGATTTTCTGTAGAGAGCAGAATTCATGTTTCCTTCAATTATTGCAAGTTGCCCTGGCCCTGAAACAGCAAAGCATCCCACCACCAACACACTACCACCACCAACAAATTTATTTCAACCTTAACATAGTGTGCCATAGCATAGTACTGCTTTATGCTACCTTGTTCCAAATCACTGATAATTAAATTAACAACTCTGAAAGAAATTTAAATAAAACTTAATTCTTTGTCTCTACAAGCCTTTCACATTCGAGAGTAACTGGTCTCAGTTATAAACAAAACACTGAAACAAAAGGCACATTATTAACTCACATAAAACTTCTAAACTCTTATTCACTATTATACATTTAGGCAAAAGTTTTGAATCTTTTTATCACAAACTTTTTGCACTTCCCTGAACAATTTGAGACTTTGCCTCCCTTGAATGAATCGCTTTTGCTCTACTCCACAATTGTAAGTCAATTTGAATAAAAGTGTCTGCTAAAAGAATTACTGTAAAAGTAACTCACATTCAATTCTAAATAGGGCCTAGCCTTTTAATTATTTTAATGATCTTAACTCACAATAGCTGGGTTTCCATTCAACTGATTCACATTTTATTAACGCATATAAAAAAAATAATTTTGGATTTAAATAAAATGCGATTCATTGCACATTTCCATGCACTAAGTCATGCGCATTATCTTGAGGGAGCCTGCCTTGTCATGATGGTGCAGCCGAATGACTGCCTTGCTTCTGTTAGATTTGTATTTGTTGAAGAGTTGAATTTTAGTTTGTGTATATATATATCAGGTGTTTCCATTCATGTTCAAATGAAAAATCCAGATAATAGTTGGATGCAAACCCAGAAATGTTCTGATTTCTAAGTGTTGATGCTTGTCCCTTTTTAGCTGAATCAGCCTCTGCTTTAGCTTTATCAAACTCATCATATTCCTTGCTGTGTCAAGTTTTAAGGTAATCAAATGAGTTTTAAAAGTTCCACCCCCTGAAATTCAAGCAGTGCAAAGCTTACAAATTGCAACTCTGCTGTAGACTAGGGCTGGGCAATATTGAAAAAATATTTTATGGATAATCCACTTAAAAATTAGCACAATGTTCGATTATATCTTCCCCTGGTGAGGGTGGGTTAATTTTTTTTGCTTATAGATTTTGCTTTAAAAATTACATTCATTTATTGAAACACAGAACACAAACAAAATTTCTAAATTCAAATTGCACTTCAAACTAAACAAAAAAAGCAATAAAATAATGAAGTGATCAAAAAAATCTTATTTAACCACCTCCCCAATTCCAAACATTTACCATCTCCAAAGGCTCCATTTGCCATCAGGTAAGAATCTGTCAACGAGAACAGGTGGAAAATTACTAATAGCCAACAGATTAAGAACTAAAGACAATTATAAATGTAAAGATAACAATCATTTTAATAATAAAGCCAAATAAATTCCCTTGTGTTCCCAAAATAATGCTGTCAAATGTGTGTTCTTATCGAATTCGTGTTTGTATTGCATTTTGGTAATAGAGTTAATGCTGCCTAAAGAAAATAGAACTGAAGAGATAGAGATTTAAATCACATTCGACATATAAATTCAGCATGAAATCTATTTGATTTCCATTTTCTAAATGCATGTTATTGATCTTATTGTGAACGATTCATCCATGCATATGTTTTATTTATTTTTTTAATTTTTGACCTCGTAATCTTTAATCAAAATGTCAAAACACAATATCTGGTGAACTGACAGACTTCTCTCTGGTGATGTATACAGGACTTCTCCAATCATTCAGTCTGCTTGAACACTGCCCCTTTCTTATAAATACCACAACCTTGCGTAGAGTTGAATGAAGCATCAATTGCATGTTGGTGAAATGGCAAGGTGTATTTTTGTCTGTTTTCCTTCAAAACTATCATTCCGTAACCCAAACTTCCTTGGCTACGGGTCAGCTGGCTTGAATTTACATTTTGAATGAGGAGGAATAACAGCGAATTCCCAGTTGTGTTGAGATATTTCACGCCTGAATTGCTGAGGTGATCACTAATGAATGCAATGCATCAGATGCCTCTGGAGTTTATTAATATTTCTGAATGCAGTTATCATGGAATGCACAGCACGTGTTTTTTTCCTTTAGTGTATTATGATTCAAAACATTAAAATATGGTTATCTTTTACTCACTCATTTTTAAATGGCTACAGTCTCTTCGTAAGCAAAGATCACAATGTACTTGTGTTGAGATTGCGGTTCAATTTCACCGGTAACCTGCTCTGACACAAGCAGCACAGTGGAAAAGGTAAAACTAAACTCAAACACCTCATTTGCAACATTGCAGAATGATGGTGTGGGGATCATTTGCGGCATTCTTGTAGATGACAAAACAATTTTCAGAAGAATGAAACAGAGAAAAACAAAAAGGAGTGAAAACTGTTACATACACTCGTTCCACGAGACAGGCTCGCACTGCACGCCTTTGAACAAACAGCGAATTTGACACAAGCATTGGCGGCTTTTCTTTTGTCTGTTCTTAAAATAAAATAAAGTGTGTTTATCCAAGTGTACGTCTTTGTGTCTAACAGCAGTTCTTTTCACGCATCACTGCAAGACGTCTTACAGGTCGCCCACCTGTTGCGGGAAGATGAGCAAAATAACCCAAACATGAACACATTTAAACGAGGAGCTAGCGAACTGGATTCAGCCTCGTTGGATTTGGTGGGTGGCGGGTGCTAGCGTCACACCCTGTCCAATGTTTAATATATCTGGCAACTTCCCTGATCCATGGCTTTGACATTTCCCAATTTTGTAGATCATGTGAGTGTCGCAATCGGCATCGGCATCTTTGTTAGACATCTTCGACATCTGATAACATAGTCCTACCACACAGTCCTACTGTAGATTAATTATTCAACATGTTTTTCTGCCCCTTTCTGACAGGAAATAATCATCCTGGCAGGTTTTAAAAAAAATTGGTCAATGTTCGATTGTAACGATTGATACCGATGTTTGGGCAATACACTGGTGTATTTCTAGTCAGTATTATTATTTTTAGAAAAACACTTTCTTTCTAAGTAAATTAGACTTATAATAGCTTTGCCTTATTCACATAAGTCAATGATAATTGCTTGCCGTAGTTAACGTCATGCTATTACTGCCAAAAAAAAAGCTACATTTTATTTAGAAGAGAGCTTTGTTAGATTTTCTAGTGATCATGGCAACAGTATGCTTCTTCATCAAATGATGATCAAATCATGGAGCATTGCAACCTGGTATACAGTATAGGCCCTGTCCCGAATTGCCCCCTAAGCTCTTGCAGTCTTCTTCTGAATCCAGACTTTGGTGACGTAAGCGAGTGCAGACTGATGGGGCACTAGTCAGCAAGTCCACGAGGGTGCATAAATTATAAAAGTGTGCATTTGGGACAGACTTCAAGACTTCAGTCAGATGACACATTTGTATTATGTTTTTCATATATGTGCAGTATCACACATTTTTTGAAAAGTCACAACATTGATAGGGTATAGGAACACACTTTAAACTAACTCTTGGATATTTGATCTTATTGAATAATTCCAAGCAACACACTCACAATAAAGTATTAGACAAAAAAGTGCAAATAACAACAAAACCCCAACTTCATCAATTCCTGCATTTTAAAGAGCTGATTCAGGTGTCTGGATCGCAGTGATAAGAGTTGTGCTGCACAATCCTAGTTAAGTATGCCAGATTGGTGGTCTACAGCATCCACTACAACCTACAGTAGAACTCATGGCCAGCCAAAGGGGAATTGTGGCATGTAAACTGTATTCAGCACTAATTATGTGGGTAATTATTTGTGACATTACCTGATTTGCATTTAATTCCATTAGTGAATCGGGCACTAAATCGAAGCAGAAAACGTGCAAATAAGACACTTTAAGTTGGCACATTGGGTAAGTTTCCCCATTCGTTCAAGTAGCTGTCAAGTGAAGTGTCCCTGTAGCTCAACAACATGGCACTAAGCAACACCACAGTAATGGGTTTGATTCCCAGGGAATGCACACACTGAACCTATACTTTAAATACACTTCGGATAAGAGTCTGCTAAATGCATGGAGGTAATGGGGATGTGCTCAATAAGTGCTCAAATGGATGTCTTATGTGTGTGTTCAAGATTCTGAACCACAAAAGGATTTTCATTTTCTGACCAAATTCACTTAGCAATGACAGAAATTATAGCATTGAGGCCACATATGAAGAATAAAACTGCATGTATTACCCTCAAAGAAAATCAATGCTCTAGAGATAACCGGAGTCCACAGACAACAAAAAGCATAAGGGATGCAACTCAACATTCAAGATATTCAAGTTGCAAAAGACAAGGGACTCAAAGCACAACCTCTGATATTTACAATTCCCTCTGAGAGTCGACTTTCAAAAACACATTTCAGACTGTCTTTGGCAAGAAAACACTTCTTAGCTGCCAAGGTCACAAAAGCGTATTCAATGCGTCAGCACAATTCATATTGGATTCCAAATAAACCAGAGAGAAAGCGTGAGCTAGTGCTCATTATTCACAACAAGACAAGTGACTTCCTGCCTTTGATTTGCCCTACAGAAAAACGCCTGAGAAAAATGATACTCATCAGACACCTATTTTGCTTCTCCAACAGCAGGTTGGCAACTTGAGAACCACAGTAAAGAGCACAAGAGAATATGAAGGAGACAGCACAACCATTACTGTCAGTCTGTATCTGAATAGAGCTGTAGATATGACTATCGACCAAAACAGGTGATGTTCCTAAAAATCAACTTGCGGTTCCATCAGAGAATGCATCGTGTCATTCTGCCTTTCGGGGTTCCTCTTACAAAAATGTGCAAAATGACTTCAAGGAATATTCGGGGTTCAATACAAGTTAAGCTTAAATCAACAGCATTTGTGGCATAATGTTGATAACCAATATGTTATGTCAACTTGTTCCTCCTTTTATTTTAAAAAAAAAAAAATGCAAGAATTGAGGTTGCAGAATGGGACAGCCCCTTCCAGCAAAAATTAAATTTATGTATCCTTACCTAGGTCCAGATCAATGCAAAGCAGAGGGGTGCATCCGCATCTGTAAATGTTGTCACCTTGTACTTTTAAATTGCTGCAGCAATTTTTCTCAGTGCGCTTGTCTTTCAAGAGTTTATCATAAAATGCAGAGCAGTCCAGTCCAAAATAAAGACGTACGAAAAGCACTGCCTTCATGATTTGAGATTTATCCAGTGTCCATGCTGCATCATTAATGAGAACACACGCTCCTAAAATGTAGATGTCCCGGGCAGGCATAAAACAAACTCCATGACCTTGGCTAAGACTCCGAAGTTGATAGTCTTACTCTCCAGCTGACGGAAAGCATCTGCCATCTCTCAGACATGGGCATCTTGTTCAGGTTTCAGTCAGTGATGCGACGAGTGCCTATAGTTTTCACGCCAGCCCACTCAAAGGGTGTGGGTCCGTCAATCAAACTGAGAATTGGGATTCTGGAGTAGAAGTGTTTGAGGCTCTGGGATGTCTATCAGTAGGGCCCACTGACGTTTTTCTGTGTTCTCCAATGTGCGGTTCCAACTTTGGAGGTAATCCACCAATGCTGAATAAAAGTTTCTCACTGCACAAAAGAAATCATCTGGTTGCATGTCACCAGCTTCAATCAGGGCATCCAACTGCTTTTTAAATGTCAGAGGGTATGAATGATTCCTTCAGCCTGAGCTGCAAGACTTTTCTCAGGTCATGAATGTGCAAAGCCACTTCTGTGGCTGATAAGTGGTCTTGCTCTACTATCTCTAGTGCACGGTTAAAAGTGGCTGTTTGCTTGAGTGTGATGCCAATCCAAAGTTTAGAGCAAGGATGGCTGAAAATGTCTCTTAGAAACTTTGGGCATTTTTCTTGAGAAAGAAAGTAGACACGAAGACCATTGAAACTGTGTAGTATTCTTTCAAGAGCTAGACCAAGACAGAGGAAACGTGTGTTGCCATGCTGAAGTAATTTCTGATAGTCCAGCTGCACAAAAGCGAGTACGTTGCATATGACAAGCTTCAGATTTGGTGCGGGCAGAAGAAAATTTCGGATCATACAATTTCTTGATCAATTTCACAGAGCAGTCAGCCAACCGAAAACTAGAATGATAATGATAAGAATGATAAGCCAAAAGTCCTTCACTTGCATAGATCTTGTCAGATTTGGAACTTTGCTTTACCAAAAACACATGGTTTGGCACATGCTTTTTTACATGAACATGCTGTGCAATGTCGGCGTGGCCTCCATGGGCGATGGAAAACTGAGCTCCAAACATCTCACACCTCACTTTACTTGGCTTCATCTTAGACTGCTTTTTAGAAATGTAAACTCTTTTTGAAGATCCTCATTAACTGTACATCCATGCTTCCTTGACATTTTTCCAGCCACAATTTAATCTGTGTGCTCTTTCAAACTGACTCTTCAATCGGTTCACTAACTGGACGTCTATTGATTGGGGATTGTGATTGCCTAGTTTAATCCAATCATTTACTTCAAATAACACAGTGATTTTACAAGTTTTTTTCAAAATAAGTAGGGACACTAGAAAAAGTGCTTTAATACAGGACTCTCTTGGGAAAAACAGGACTTCTGGCCACCCTTTTTTAGGGTATACAGCGTTATGTCTTCATGGCAACGAAATGGTAAGATTAGATAACTTCACACAGAAAAGGTTAAGCAATGTTATCACAAATCAAGTTAACGCATATCATTCACAACTTGTGGCTATACTTTGAAACACTATGAATTTTACCGTTTACGCATTGGCCCTTTTTGCTTCCTTTGTAAGTGCCTCACTATAATCTAGATTTTTGCTTTTTCTTTAAGAAAAGAAGGGTCAAGTCAAAAAACATTTCTGAGATAAATCAACAACATGCCACAAATGATGTCGATTGAGCTTAACTTGTATTTAAGCCGTTTTAGGCTACTTTTATTCTAGAAATTAATATATAAAATAAGTTCCTGTTGTCAGCCATATTACTTTAAGGCATAATTATATGTTCCATGATATATTTAACCCTTGTGCGTCAATTTACAAAAGTTACTCAGGGGTCCACAATTTTAACAGCATCATTTATTCAATTTGCCTGCAGTGCTCTATAATACAGCAAACAGAAAATAGGAAAAAACCATGTATTTGCTCCATATGCTAAACATAAGAAAAAAAATGGCATCATATGGGTGAAAATATTGAAATTTTAAATTTTGAAGCCTGGGCTCCGGAATGAAAGCATAATAAATCACAGAATTCATGATTTTCTGCTTTAATGGCACTGGGATCAAATATTGCAGATTTAATGCGTTTCAATGGGGAAATTTTTGTCCTGAAGGTCCTGAGTGTAACTGTTTTGTGTACACAGTGTATTATAGAAACTGAGGTTGAAATATCAAAATTCCCCAAAAAATACACACATTTGGCAAAATTTATGCTGTTGGCATTAGCCAAATGATCAAAAAAATTAAAATGAAAAAGACAAAAATGTCCAGAAGGTCGCACAAGGGTTAAATGTGTTAATGTAGCTTCAGATGGCACAATCCCATTTGCTAACTCTTATAAACTCATTATATACCTGATATATAATGTGTTAAATCTAATCAAAAAGTGCTCCAAATGTGCTTTTTACACTGGCCGAAGCTACTCATTTCATAGAATGACCCATTTTGACCAATGTACAGGCACTGTAAGATTTTGAAAAGAGGGTGTACGCAAAAACATCACTACCAAGTTCTGCAACTGTTAATTCAAATTATGCACATAACTGTAATGAATGCAGAGGCAGGACCCAAAAGCAGAGTTAAAAAAAAAAAACAGGAATTTATTAAATACAAAAAAGGGGAAAATCTCAAACTCCCACAAGGGGAAAAACTATTTTAAAAAAACCTGTAGGGGAAAACAAATAATCCAGAGCTAGGGCAGAGGGAGACGGGGGAACCAGAACCAACAGGACTGGGATGGGATGAAGAACAGGACCAACACACAGCCAAGACCAACTAACTAGACCGACCAGAAACACAAGACCGACTGAGTAACACAACAAACTGGCCCTGGACAGAACACATGTGGAGACTAAAATAGGGAGAGAAATCAACAGGTTAACAAGACAGGGCAGGTGTGACTAAAACTAATAATGGGCCAACAAGGAAGTGGTGTGAGGTAAGACAGAGAGACTAGTAGCGATGCAGAAACAAAAAGCCACATGCTCTCACAAGACAACAAAACTCCTGAATGGCATGACCGCACATCGCCAAAGACAATAAAATAATATACGCCCATGCCAACCGACAAAGACGACGAGAGAATGCGTAGCAACGGCAAACAAAGCAATACCATGCATTCTCACACTAAACGAAACCAGAGCATACATTGTGAGGCAAACGCCACGCGATGCACGCAACAGGCAACAAAAACAAGACCGGACACCTCTGCGAGAGTTCGGCCACACACAAACCTGAAATCTCAGACCGATGTGACCGAACCTCAGCACAACGCGAGGACAGCTCACGGCCCGGGTGCGCAATGCTGGGCGCACCCGTGTTCATGAGAGACAGGCATAAACTATCGAAGCGAGTGCAAGCTGCCATGATGACATAAGTGAGATGCACCCACGTCAATAACAGACAGAATATGGAGCATGAGTGTCTGGATCCCGACACAGATCGAAACCGAACCAGACATGAAGTCAGGATCCAGACACGAAACAAGACAGACCGAAGAGCGCACAGCAGGGAGTACAATGGAAACTAGGGCTGAACGATTTTGTAAAGTAATCTAATTGCGATTATTTTACAAATATTGCGATAGCGATTTAATATGCGATTATTTTTTACAGCTCTATCATCTGTATTATTCAACAAAGACGAGCAATGAATCATTGTATCATATGAACAACACAATATTATATAGATTAAACAAACTGCTCTTTCCTGTAGGCCAGGCCTATATGTTATTATGAAATTAGGTGATGCATGAATTGATATGACATAATTAAATAAAAACGTAAATCACAGTAGTATATTTACTGATGTGTTGAACTTCCAGCCTTGTAAACGTGCAATAATAATCATGACAACATAAAGCACTGACAAATAAGCCTGGTGTAAACATTAATATGAAAGTCAGTAACAAATCACACAAAAAGTGCAGATTGCAGAAATATAAAAACAAAACTGTGGCTTTACCACACTCAGTATTATTCAGATAATTAAAAGTCACTGTAATAAACAGAGAGCACAGCGGACAAGCCCCTCTCTCAGACAGGCTGCAATATTGTCCCCTGTGTGGTCGTCTGGGAAGTAGGTAGATTGAAGGCAGCAAGCTTTGAGGTTGAAGTCATCAGTAATGAAATGCACCGTAAGACTCTGATAGGGCTCCGCTGTACGGCTTGACCACATGTCGGTTGTAACAGCGAAAAACTCCTTTGTTTTCAGCTCCACTGTGACACTCTGTTTGCATTATTTGTGTAGCTCCAGTATGGCGACCTGGCTAAAATATGTGCGGGAGGCCATGTTGTACCCTACCCAGTGTATTTATCAAAGCCGTGAACCCAGGCTTGGTCACCGTACCGAGGGGCATCATATCTTTCCTGATGTTACTGCTTGAGAAATTTCTACTTGCCATTTTGAAGTACGTTCATATTGACTTACGTTTAAAAACATTTAGGTCAGTGATCCCTGTCGGGTGGTATTTGGCTTACTTGACACACTGGTGTTCGGCTATTTAGCCATGCAACTATCGTACATGGCTTTGAGGTGTTTCTAAAGTGCTGATACAGGGGTAGTAGTGTTGCCCTGTGAGGTAGCAACGTTAGCATGGCAGGTTTAGCACAATACCTGACGCTGCGCAGCAGCATCTTTTTTAAAGCCAAAATAGTCCCACACAACTGACGTACTATTCCTCTTTGACACTAATGTTTCAACAGTGTCAGGTTCTGTCCAGCCTAAAGCCATTGTACAACAGGTCAAGGTACAGCTTAGCTTGCCAAGTTGACGCTTCCTCTGCAGACTGCTTTACTCTCACGTGTCACGTGACCAGTGTGTAATCGCAGCCTTTGCGGTTATAAAATCTTGTTTTATCATATCACGATATTAACGCAAATGCAATTAATCGTTCAGCCCTAATGGAAACCATGCGCTTACACAAAGACAGACATGGGATAATGATGCCATAGTCCTGTCAGTCTGAGTGACAGGACTGTGACCATAATCTCACATATAATGGCCTATGAGGGAAAATCCAATACATGCTGGTAATGATCAGTGATCATGAATAAGCTGAGATTTTGTTTTTGTTGTTTTACGATACAAAAGACACTACTTTTACCCTTCATTACCTGTAAACTGACCCTCAAACCAATTGGCTAACATGCTGGATAGAGATGTCCCGATCTATCGGCCGACGATCAAAATCGGACGATATTCGTCTTAAATCCGTGAACGGCCGATCGTGCCTAGATTTAGGGCCGATCTTTTTTGCATCACGCAGGCAATCACACATACACTGCTGCTCTAATGAATGAGTACTTTCTCAGCCCTTGAAGCATGACAGAATGGCCTATGGAGGCAATTGGAGTTGTTGGCAATTCTAAGCATTCACGAATTTAAACTTTCAGACATGATGTAATTGAGATGAATATGCTGGTTTGTTTTAAAAAATGTGTATGAATTTGCCCATTTTCTAGAGTCGTTAGAGTACGGTAGTTATTCAGTCTCATTGCACAGTGAACAGGAAGAGGATACAGAGTCTGCTAACAGGTTTAAAAACCAATTAAACAACAAATAAACATGCAAATACATGATACGTGACGCGAGTTGTGACAATCAGACGTTGTGTTGAGTGATATATAGTTGTGTATATTGTTTGAGCAATCATGAGCGCTTTTAGCTTAACTCTCTTTAACGCGAGCTCTCTGTGTCAATCAAAGACGTGCACTCCTCAGGTGCTCTCAATATCTCATCATCAGCCACTCATCCCAATTTAAACCAGGTTAATGTTGGTCACAATACCACTAATAATAAATATAACGGTTTAACCTTCAATAACGACACCGCGTCTTCATGCACTTGCTTAATAATTCGTGATTTGTGTTACAGCAAAACTCAAAGACAGTAAACAGACCATAGATATTAATGATTTCTCACTGGAGCAGTTTTAGAGCTTGTTATGAATATATTTTCTTATTTTTGAATGTATCTCTGCAGTGTGTGATGCTTTTTACTGATTGTCAGTATGTCACAATGGCATTTTGATATTGACAACAAGAACTATTAATAACGGTTTCATTATTGTTGAACTTGGGCCTGTTCAAATGTAACTGTTTACGCCACTTTTAAGTGGAATTGCGAAATTTTGTATTCGTTTTTATAGAATAATTCAAGCTTTTTACACCATTTGTAAGTGTATGTAAAATTGCTATTCATCCATACAGAACTCTACATTATTTTTGTGCTTGCATATTAAAGTTAAAATAACCATTACACCATATTTTCATTACACACACATTTATATGCAAATTTTCTAAAAATGCTAGCTGCACTAAGTTAAATGCATTACGATAAAGACATCTTTTAGTTACTTTGTTTACTTAGTTATTTTTGTAAACAAACTAAAAAAAGCTCTATTATCTAGGCAAATACAAGTATCGGATCAGGACTCGTTATCAGCAGATATTTAAACATCAGATCAGGATCCAAAAAAGCTGATCGGGACATCCCTAATGCTGGACAAAAATGTATGCATCACAGCCTAGAACTGAGGATCAAAACACTGTTTTAGCGCTCACACACGTGCCGTATGGATATAAAGTATGCAGTATGGATATGTAACGTTAGCCAGGTGGTAGGTAGCTGTGCAGTGTGTAAACCTCACTCCTCTGGCCTCAAGGGGCGCACTAGCGACTGACGCTAGAGGCTGTAGCTTTTAGCCTCCTTGTTAGAGATGCCGGTTCTAATCTCGCTCAGAGCGGGTCAAGCAGGACCGGTTATGGATAGGAGATCTAAATATAAAACAAAATATGGAAACAACTCGTCTTCAGTAGTGGATAAAAGGCATCACACTACTCCGATATCAATTAACTTTAAGAAGGAGATATGTAATGGTCTTTTGGGATTCAACATTATTTAAGACCATTGTTTTAGGTTGGCAAAGCAGTAATCTACAAAGTCATTCCAAAGTGATGTTTCTTACATATTACCTACAATATTAAAACATTTGCCAGTTAACCTATAAAATGTGCTTCTTGTTGGAACATATCAGATGCTTTTTAGTCAAAAGTCGTATTTAATAGGCTAATTGACTGAGTCAAATCAGGTAAAAATATTTTTTATATAGTGGACTGAACTAATATGGCTCTGTTTAATTTATGAGTAATCATTTTGAAGAGCGATTAGCTGCCAATAACATTACTAGTCGTAGAATATTGCATGCAATAGCCTCAATAGTTCAAAAATCCCATTTAAACACACTAAAACACGAGTTCTTATGATATACAATTACATTCAGTGTGTGATAGGAACAGTCTAAATATATAAAAAAAAAATCTGAATAAATATGCAAGACAAATTTATCATAACAGCGAACAATAACTGAAGGAGCAACAATTAAAAATGTCAGTTAACACATAAACACTTAAATACAGTGTAAGCAACATGCACAACTTACGCGCGCGCACTCAAGTAGAGAATAAATGCAACAAATAGACGCAAACACACACACACACACACACACACACACACACACACACACACACACACACAAGTGCGCAAGGATGTGTAGTTACAAAGCTTTTCGCGGTTTCGCTGATCCAAGGACAGCGCAACTAGAGCACAGAATACAGAAAGCTGGAATAAATGGGAGCCTCAGATATTTCGCTCACGTTCAACACACGTCGGCTTTGACCCGACACATAGTTCAGCGTACAAACTCCGTCCTCTAATAAACCGCGGTAAACTCTGGGATTAATGACAACACCACAAAGCTCACGAGGGCTGACTTTCCCTCTTATTGTTCGGTTTCAGCACCTAACTGTCCTTAACTGAAAAGTAAGAGAGACATATATCACCCACCGGTTTTGTCGCCTCCATCATCCGGACTTTCGCCGCTGCCGCTCCGTGTGCCATGAGTGTGCGCGATCGAATGAGCTCCCAGCCCTCTGCGCCACGATACGGATGGCGAAGGCTGTTAGACGACAAGCGCGCCGTCCAATCAGATCGCGCTTGGGTCGACTCACAGCCAATCGGCGACGAGAACAACAGGTCTGCTTTGCATAGCAAGGTTGATTGACGTTGTGAAAAAATTCGAAGGAGTTTCTCTCCCAAATAGTTTTTTTTCCTCCTATTTTTTCTATTTCTATCTATTTCAGACCCTCGTATATTTAAAAAAAAAAGTGATTTTACAGTAAATGACTACAATGGAATTTAATGAGTAAAAGTATATCAAATGCACATCATTTTAAAAGTATATTGACAAGATTATACTTATTAAGATTATGATTTTAGTGTGATAAAATCTCTTCCTACTTTATGTAAAATTATATCCAATAACGGGATTACAGGGTTTCGTTGTCATGGCAACAAAAATGTTATAGTGGGTATAACTTTTACACAGATATAGTTAGAAAGCCATTTTATCTTACTCAAATCATGTTAACATGTGAAATGTTTACATCTTGTAGCTATACTTTTAAAATGGCATGTATTTGACTGTTTATGGACTGCCCCTCCATTCACTTCCATTGTAAAGTGCCTTATTGTAACAATAAACACATAAACACACACATTTTGGCAGTGCAGTTTGTATGGTAATCCGCCGCTACTTTAAAGTGTTCAATTGTTGTGCTAAAATACTCTTAATCGACTCAAAGGATAATAAAGGCTTGCTAAATGCTAAATCAATGTGCACAACTGCCATGGTACGAAAGCAACCATGCACTGCCTTATTTACTTCTTTTTCCTCTTCTAAAGTTGCACTTTTGTTTGTTTGTTTTTCCACTAAAACTCAATAAGAGATGACTGTGCCGGGGAGGTGTGCTCCATTCTTCTCTTGTTTCTCTATGGAAGATGGGCTTTGCTCAATGATTCATGTGCTCGTAAAGATCCTATGAAAGCAAAATAGACAAAGACACATCATATTTATCCAACCACACAAGTGTGTGTGAAATGAAATAGACTACCTTTAAATAGCAAAGGAAGGGGCTTCATGAAGTGTGTAGGACTGTGCTCGGAATAGCATACTACCTTACTATTCCTATACCTGCAGTATAAAGTATGCATATAGTATGCTTTTTAAAAACATATGCTCATAAGTTCAAGTGTAAGATTAAGATGAGTTTCACACCTTGTGATTTTCAAGCCTAATCCCTCTAATGGCATTTACATGGCAACTGGGGTCTGGATGAGAGCTTTTTCCGGTCCTGAAGTTGCTGCTGTGAAATAATGCTGAGCTCTCCCACTTCTATCAGTCTAGTGCTGCTCCCTAAGGCGATTGTACAGCAAGAGCTATTGATTAACAACTGCCTTACAGGTTTGCTAAACCACTACACCTTTAAATTCTCACTGTGAGTGATGCTGAGGGATTTCAGTAAAAGCACAACATCTGCTGAAGTGCAGATGAAATGACCAGTAGTGCTTCATGCGATCGGGGTGTCAGCATGCTTTATCTCGCACTTGGATGTTCAAAGCAATACGGTTCTGCTCATTCAAAGGGTTTTTGAACTAAAATACTTTGTTCTGCAGAATCTGCACTATTGCACTAAATTGTAAAAACTACAACAATACGCATCCCAAAAGTCCTACAGCATTTTCATTCTGAAAAGACAATTATGCTGGTAACTGTCAGTGGAACAAATGATACGTGCTGCTATAATTATTTTATTTGATTGTATTTACTAGATTGCCACAAAAATTATAAGAGCCTTGCAAATCGTCCTGAATGCATTGAAATGATATTTACATATATTTTGATCTACCTTTAATCACTTTTTTATCACATACTTTCAAGAAATACCCGTTTTATGTTCCTTCTTTTGCCATAACACACAAGCCGTTTAAACTCCTTTTTGATTTTTATATATTCATATAAATATATATAACATAGTTATCACTTCCTGTAATCCTTATCAACTTCCTGTTACTTCTTCACCTCCTTTGTCTGTCCCTGCACTTTTCTCCACACGTCCAAAAATGAGATTTTCACCCTGCATTCAAAGCTCTTCATCATTGTGATGTGCTTTCGTGTTTTGGAAGTTTGCACAATTTTTCATGCTGTTATGACAAGCTTTGTGTGCTGCAGATAAATTAGATGTCTCCTTCACTCTCTCTCCCTCTCTCTCTCTCTCTGTCACCCACAAGGCCTTGTTGTCTTCCTCCTAAAATGTGGTCCTCTGGGATGCTTTCCGTCACTGGTATTTTGGAGACTTTTTCTGAGAACCTTCGCTTTTGGGAGGACAAACTGGTTTAGCTAATTTCACATCTTGATCCAGAGAGAAAGTCTTTTTCGGGGGGGTTGTTTGTGGGGTCACACTACGGAAATCTTGTTAAGGTTTTGATCCGGTTTTTCATTCGGTTGATTTGCTTCTTTTTCAAACATACCTGTGAGTGAGTAGATGCTGCTTTGAGAAAGTGAGTATCTCCAGTCTGACCCTTCAAGATCTGTGCTCCTTGCCTCCCTGGTGTCCAGTATATCTTT
Source organism: Moxostoma hubbsi (assembly GCA_032164185.1). Taxonomy (NCBI): domain Eukaryota; kingdom Metazoa; phylum Chordata; class Actinopteri; order Cypriniformes; family Catostomidae; genus Moxostoma; species Moxostoma hubbsi. Next base: position 1,398,732 of record JAVLUX010000011.1, on the reverse strand, counting down.
TTGAAAATCTTGTCCAAACCCATCCTCGAAATTCCCTTTAGACTTGAAGAGTTGTTTATAATGTTTTTGGCATTATAAATGTCCATGGAGAGAGACAAAGTTTCCAAGGCTGTGAGGCAACAGTCACAAAAAATATACTGAGCTGTTGGCATTTGCACAGCTTTTTAAATGAGTCCTGCACTGCAGGATGGACAAAGTTATGATGGAAACTTTATTATATAGCTTAAATAATGATACTTTATGTACATTTCCAGTCAAAAGTTTGGACACATTTACTTATTCTATATTATCACCATTTCACACATTTTATAATAATAATAATAGTCAGAAAAACTATAAATAAGTGTGGGAACTATATAGTGATCAAAAATGTTAAACATTTAAAATCTTCAGTCATTAGAAAAAAGCACATCCTCAGCAAGCAGCAAGATTTGAGATATCGTTCATGGTAAATGTTAGGCACAAACGGTTTTGGATAAATTTCACATCAAAGTTTGAGGGCCCTCTTTTAAGAGCACTATTGCGAAGTCATTCACAAAGTCAATGGGCATGGCCATGAAGTTTTGGTATTTTTGTGCAAGCATGCGCTAAGTCTAGGCGCAAGTGGGTTTGGTGAAATTGCATGTGCAAACCGCTAATGGGCTGGGACAAGTGCAATTTAATTGGTTTCTTTAAAGGTAGAAATTCCTTTAATTTAAAGGTTCTTCTCTGGTTATTGAATCGTCTGCATCCTATCATATAGTCCATTCCCTGTCAAGCACCAGCGATATAAAGACAGCACATTCATAAGAAGTTGGTAGTGTAAATGGACTGTATGCAATACATTATGATTTTGCTTTACAAATGTAATAATTTCATTCATTGAAACACAAAAACGTAAAAAAAATAATAAAAAATAAAAATTCAAATTACACCTCAGACGAAACAAAAATATAATCAAAATAAAGTAGTTGTCAAAAAATCGTATGTAACGACCTCCCCATGTCCAAATATTTTACCCTCTTCAACTTCTTGTTAAGTCCAGTGACTTCAAAATCACTCTACAACAACAGGTAGACAATTAGCATTACAAATTAGATCATATATACATTATAAATATAAACATGATGACAATAATCTTAATTGAAAAAAATAAAACATGACCTATAGTTTAACCTAAAAAATAACTATTTTAATTTCATAAAACGCCTACAACATTTTCAATATTTTCAGAGTTTGGACATTAACTTTATTACCACCTGGTGGTGGAATCTCCAATCTGCGAATACAGGAACTGATTATAGCACAAACATTCCCACCCACACCCACTTGCTCTTCGCTCTGGCACAAAAACTGTGCTTAGAATTAGCACTCTCATGAAAATTGGTTACACGACATATCACCTGGTGGTTGCACGTAGCTCTGCGTGGCCACGAAAATAGAGCGCTTAGACTTACGGTCTCTCACCATATGTAGGGACTAAAAACTGTTCAAGGAACGAAATGAACAAAAATCCCTTTTATTTGTTCCGGAGTGAAATTTGTATTTTTAAATACTGGTAACCAGTTGATAACCGGTTAATTTTATTCCTACAATTTTTTCATGAATCCAAATGTGAAAGGGTTTAATCAAAGTAAATTTTTGGAACTACAACATCTCCTACTGCACGAAAAAATTAGGCTTCACTCCTTTTAGTAAAACATAAGCATGTGCTTTGATTCTGAAGTTTAAAAATCAATGTTTTTTCAAGTCCAAACATGTTCATGCAGTGTGTGCATGCATGCAGGAGAGAGTTTTAGGCTATTCATTATTATTTAGATGGTCATTTTTTTCGGTAACCATTTGGAAAGGAGGCTGCGGAACTTCTGAACCGGAACGAAAAAATACGGTTTCTGCCTGAAAATGACAAACATTTAGCAATAGTGTTATTAATGCATGCCGTAGCAACCACAGTTACTAAAACTATAAATTATGGCATACCTCAATTTATTTTTGCAGTGTTCACAGAAAAAACACGGAACAGGTTTTATTGAACTTCTGTTTGTTGGCTATGAGGCCTTTCATTGGGTACACCCTCTTCTGGGACATTGCACACATCTCGGATTTTGGTAATCGAATCTGGAGTGAAAACATCAGAGATTCATTAACAGTTTATCACTGGCATGTAGTTTTACTTCTAAAGAAATAAATGTAATTTTGAACATATGTATAGAATCATGAGCACTCACATGAGATGAGGATTCTAGTCCTAACAGTAACCTTATAAAAGCTGTTTTATTCTACATGGGGCAGGGGTGCCCTCATGGGGGCTGCCATTTTAGAATCACATGACCAGCTGAATACTACTCGCTTTATCTCAGTAATCGTCTTGTTATTGGACACTTTCACTCTTGGATTAAATTAATCATGGCTGATTGTGAATAGTGAATTTCTACAATGGCATCTGTAACTGAAAACTATAAATATTAAACCATTTTGACTGATGCTGCATCCACACCACTAGATAAGTACAAAAATGACACGAACAAAAAGTTACTGATTTCACCTTTAAATATGGATATGAACAATTTAAATGTCATTTGAAATCTTAAGCCTGATTTGTCAAGGTGTGAAGTATCTGACACTTTCCACAAATAGAGTACAAAATAGGGCCTGAAACTCTTCTTTTGTCTTTTTCCAAAATGTTCCCAGGTTGCTGAGTGACTCCAGACAGGTCTCCTTATCAACCAAATTGCCCCGGTTGCTAGGGAGGGTGGAGTCACATGGGGTAACCTCCTCGTGGTCCCGATTAGTGGTTCTCGCTCTCAATGGGGCATGTGGTAAGTTGTGTGTGGATCGTGGAGAGTAGCATGAGCCTCCACATGCTGTGATTCTCCGCGGTGTCATGTGCAATGAGTCACGTGATCCACCACCCGGATTGATGCGAGTAACCGCGCCACCAGGATGACCTACTAAGTAGTGGGAATTATGCATTCCAAATCAGGGATTCTGCAGGTTTGAAGGAATGAAATGTAAGACTTTTTAAGTCCAAATAAAAGAAAATATTAAGACTACTTTTGCAATAATAATAATATTTAAAAAAAGCTGGTAAATACAAAACAACTGAGACTATTTGGATGTCTCTGGACGTGTTTTTTTATATTTTAAGTAGTAGTATAAATAAGTTAATACAACATTAAAACTCTATGGTATGTAGCCTATTTTGTGACCCTTATATTTAGTCACTTGCTTTCCATCAAGACATAACACATTGGACCAATACTTTGGCAATGTCACCGCTTATGTCAGACATGGAAGTGGTGACAAAAACCATACACTAAAAAGCCCATTTTTATCAGATTACATTGTTGAAAAATGATTCCAAGGGCTCTAGTTGACGGCTGTGGCTTTAAGCCATCAACAGAGCTGACTGGACTGATCATTTCAACTCACAACTTTGCAGCAAAAATGTATATCAAACATGATTACATGTTATTTATCAACTCATTTTATTATAGTAATTGTATCGCTAAGAATATGTTTGCATTTATGATGGTTTTGTGTCATACTTTCGTTTAATCATTTAATCTAACACATCAATGCACTGACAATTTCTTGGTCTATAGACCTTATTCACAGCACCGCCATGTTTGTTTTTAGTGGGAATGGAAAAAACGCAGGCTGTGAGGATAGACTTATCACCTCTTCAATGGCATGCACGGTGTAAATCTGTAAAAAGCTCCAATATCCCATCTGATTTTCCACAAATCATGTTGTATGGAGTTTTTTGTCTACTGCGTGCCCTTGAAAAGAGATTTTTCCAATGTTTTGTCTGCAGGACTATCCAAAAACACGTTAACTACAGTACAGCCCATTGAAGAGACTGTATGTCTATCCATCACAACCTCCTTGTCATTCTCAGCCATTCATGCTGTGAATAAGGTCTAGCATGTGCTGAATAACAGTCATATATTTTTTCTTGGCAGACAACTTATAATATAAGTATAAAATACTTTAAATGGTAGTTAAAGGGCAATTCATTTAAAAATTACAGGTCACCCTTGAGTCTGTATGAATTTGTATCTGCCATGGAACAAAAAAGGAGATGTTAAGCAAAACGTTTAGTCTCAGTCACCATTCACTGCATCTTGTTTTTCATTCAATGTAAGTGAATGGTGACTGAAAGTCCCTAATATCTCCTTTTGAAATCCACTTAAATAAGAAGCGCGTTATTTCGCGCCTGCAAATTTTGTCGATTATAAGCAGGAGCGACAACGTTAGCTCATCGCTCGCTTACAGAGACGCAAAATAACGCCATTTGCATTTCTGATTAACGGGTTTATGAAGGTTTATACATGTGTGTAACATCGTAAGTTCAGTAAAATGCTCTTCCTTGCGCGCGCTCACACTAAACTGAAGCGTCAGTATGTTGACAGTCATTATATTCCATACGTCAGCTGCTAAATGACGGATGCACGAGAGAGAGAGAGAGAGAGAGAGAGAGAGAGAGAGAGAGAGAGAGAGAGAGAGAGAGAGAGAGAGAGAGAGAGAGAGAGAGATGATTTTGTCTCACTCAGATTCTGCTGTCTTCTCTATTCACGCCCCAAAATGTAAGACCTCAGCTAACGAAATGTAAGACTTCTTCTAATGTATTTAAGATATTTAAGACTTTTTATGGCCTTAAATTTTAAAAAGTTAATTTAAAGACATTTAAGGACCCGCGGAATCCCTGCAAATTGGGAGAGAAGGGGAAACTAATATTATTTATTTATTTTTTTAAATTAAAAAAAGTTCCCAGGAGGTAAAATTACATTTTATATGAGCAGTTTTTTCTTCTATGTATTTATAAGAGCAAATAAAGGTTGCAATTTTGCTAGGAAAGTCTAGGAAATCCAATTAATCTGATTTTTTTACACTCAAAACTGATTTTATCTTATTTTAATTTGATTTGAGCCTTATAGTGTTTGGTGTTGGGAAGTTTTTGTATAACCCACCATGCTGAGTTAGTTTAGGCCAACATGTTTTCTCCAATATTTACCCAGTGCAGGTTTTTCAGTTCATTTATTTTGATCCCAGTTATTTGTTAAAAACTGTTTATAATGTACAGATAGTGTATACATATACTTTTATACAATTTACAATTAAAATGTATAAAAACACTCTAAAAAGCAAATCAGCACTCACAAATGCAAATGAGACCAAGATTAATGCAAAATAGTGAGAAAGCTCTCAGTGTTACTGCTTTACATATGGGAAATTCTTAGCTGTTAAATAGCCTAATTTTTTTGATTTGATTGTTCTATGTGTAACACTGCTTATATTTACTCCATGTAAATAATAGTTAAATCTAGGAGGAATGAAGTGTGTGAGGACAAACATATAAAGAACAAATGCAGTGCAGACACCAAAAAGGAGTGCTAATATTCATATTTAAGAGATTTTTAATGCAAAAAATTAAAAACACCCTCATTTTGTTCCAAACTCACTATTTTTGTTGTTGAACGCAAAAGGAAATGTTATTCAGAATGACTGCCTCAGTCACCATTCACTTTCATTGCATGGCAGAAAGATGCCACGTGAATGTTGAATGAGGGTTTCAGTCCCTAGCATTCTGCCTAACATCTCCTTTTGTGTTTCATGAAAGAAAGTCAAACAGGTGTGCAACAACCTTTCTCACAAAGGGTGAGAACATTATGACAAAACTTTCATTTCTGGGTGAACTATCCATGCAACCGTACCCGTAATGCACATTTTCTATGTTAGAATTTAAACAAAATGTCCCGATGTGTGCCTCAAAGTATGGCAAAGTTAGAAACAAGCACAGAGTCTGAAGCAAATTAGCCATCAGCTCTAGCACCTCAGAAGCTGTGCAGTGGCTAGCAGTAAATTTCCATTCCAAACATGCAAGTGTGTTTACTAGGGCTGGGACAACGCTTCGAAGTAATCGATGACGTCGACGCAAAAAATACGTCGACGCAAAATATGCGCGTCCATTCGTCAGACCCAAAATAAAGATGGCGGCGCCGGAGAGTATTAGCAACTCGTGCGTGCAAGGCGGCACGCACTCGTTCCTCTAAAGTATGGGAATTCTTTAATTTAAAAGGAAACAATTCCGTGATATGTCGTCTTTGCAAAATGGAGATGCCTTCCATTCTAGCACCATGGCTATGCACCAGCACCTGAAGAGGCGCCACCTGGGAGCAGCTGCAAATGACAGAGCACCGTAAGTTTTTTTTCAACTCCCCACTTTGCACTCGATGTTGGAGTAGGCTATAATACGTTGTCGACACCTAAAGTTTTCGTTTATAGCTATTAATAATGCGCTTATAGCTATGAATGTCGTGAAAAATACATAGAGGACACTGACAACGCGCTGACAGACAGACCAAGCAGGTAACATTTAATAAAGTCTCAACTTTCAAATTTGTCAAAGAAAATTAAACCATAATTAGGCCGACTATTTTGTGGCTCTTTAATGTGTTGTGACAGATTGCCTCAGTTAAAGCTGCTCGTGAACCGATCATCTTTTCCTTGGTTCATTTATAGCATCAAATAGGCTAAACATGAATGTAGCCTACATCAGAAGGACTGTTGTTTTAACCGCGGAAAGACGTCAGTACAGTAGCCTACAATCCATTATTCAAATTCAAATCCACCGACGTTAATCTTCTCTCTCCTGACTACTTTGTCGGAAAAAAATGGCATATTATGATTGATTGATCAGATCGCCTGTCAATCAAACTCCCGGCGATTATATATTTTTTTTATTTGTATTTTTTTTTACATTTTATAATTGAATCGAAATCGAATCGGACTGAAAAAATGAATCGTTAGATTAATCGATGCATCGAAAAAATAATCGCTAGATTAATCGTTTAAAAAATAATTGTTTATCCCAGCCCTAGTGTTTACCAGTTACAGCAGCCTTTGTTTGAAGCACTAGCGAATGTGGCATGGCTCTCTCACCTGTGACACCCAAGCTTTTGAAGACACTCTCACTTTTTGTCCACGTCTTGTGGAAATTCTTCATCAGTTCCTCTGCAGAGGCCTCGGGAGAAACCTTCACCTCTGTTGTCTTTTTCTTCACAGCATCAGCATAGGAGAAAGGCACCCGTTGCGTTGTAACACTTTGGGTGTGTTTGGAAACTGTTGTAGTGTTTCTTGATCCGATAATTTTTGTGCCGAACCCGTCAACAGAGGAATAATGTTCAGTGACTGTTTTTGTCTCCGAAAAGCCTGTTGGATCAACAGACGTGTCTACTTTCACTTCTTTGCACACAGGCGCCGGGAAGCTCTGCCGGGTGCATTGTTCCCTCTCTGGAGGAAGCTTGGGCTTTGAACCGTCAGACGCAATTTCACTCACTCTTGACTCCTATTCCTCCTGTTTGTTTTATAGCTCTTTGATGTGGGAACTTTGCACACTCATTTCAAAAACATTTTTAATATCCTTGAAGTTGAAAGAAGGCATATCCCCTTGTTGACTTGCTTGCTTCTCCCTATCATGCTCCAGGTCTTCGATATCACTGCCAGTCTTCTCTGTTTTGTCAATTTGGTCTTTTCTAATAACACCTTTCTCTGAGAAAGTCTCAATTTTGTTGCCCAGCTCAGAAAGCTGCACCTTGTTGAGCTTTTCTCTCTGACTTGGTGTCCTCCTTGTTGAGGCCTACATGCATTGGAACATCAATGGCATCTCCCTGTACTTTAGTGTTCATCACTTTAACTTTCTGAGCAACGTCATAATCCAATGATGTCAACGTTGCCAATTCAGAAGATCAAAATGTCTCTTTTTTGGTCTTTTTCTCCTCATCAGGTTTACAATCTATTTTAAACTGTCGGTGGAACGTGGCAGGAGTTTCCATAACTTCAGACTTTTTCTTTCCGGTGACCTGCACTATATGAGGCATCGGATCGGGCATTTCGGAGTCGCATCAGACTATCCACCCTGCTCGAAGCGGGCGATGGTGAGGCTCTGCTTATGCGAGAGCTTTCAGATGTGCGTGGCGGTGGCGTAGGTGGCATTGCCTCTCTCTGAGGGGAGTCGGTTCTCCTTGTAGACTCGATGGTGATGAACGTGGGTGAGAGAGAGCGCATCCGTAACAATGGAGATGGAGCTCTGGGAGCTAGAGTTTTAATGTCGCAGTTTTGCTGCTTTCGGCTTTTGTGTGTTGTCTTTGTCTCTTCTTTGACTATCTTTTGCGTTTCACACTTTGTAGAACCAATGGTAATATTTGAAATCCTTTGAGTTGCTCCAACAGGGACAAATATTTCTAATGTAGCTTCACATTCGTGCTTTTCAATCATGTCTGAACTTCTAATGAAGTGCATTAGCTTAGCTTCAAAAAGGTTTTTAACGTGAGCAAGAATTTCTTTGAACTTCTGTCCTTTGTGCTCAGCTGCTGCCCCTTCCAAAGTACTCTTCTCTTCTGGCTCAAGTAGCCAAGCTGGCATTTCATTAAGCCATGTCTTCACAGACTTAAAGTCAATTTTTTCCGCCCCCTGTAAGTCTGTGATACGAGACAACATCTTCTGAGCTTCAGCATGTTTTAGTGGTGTGCCAGTGCTTTCCGCAGAGGACTCAGCAGGCTCCCTTTGTGCAGATTTGCCTCTTATTTTTATTGGAACATTTTGCCTTTCATCTTTTGATTTGTCTTGAATCTGCTGGCTTCTGATGTCCTGCGTTTGAAGTTTCATGGTTGTGCCCTCCTGATGGAAACTCTGCTGTTGGACTGTACTCTCAGTTATGAAAACCTTTGTGTGTTCCCCTCAAAATGTCTGCTGTGCTTGCACAACAGTGACTTCCTCTTGCTTTTTATTGGATAATAACACTGGCCAACACTGGCTCAGCTGGCTTTGCCTCTGTGGGTGAGGTGGATGCTGCACTGGCATTGCCACTTTGGGCTTCCTGAGCTACCTCCCTGTCTTTCTTAGTATTACTCCTCCTTTTCTTTTTTGGAGTGGCAGGGGGCTCCTCGAAAGGTTTCTCTTTGGCCTTCTTCTCCTCTTTACCATCTGTGTCTTTTCCCTCATTATCCTGTATGAGTCTCACGCTTTGTGTCTGTTCCACTTTTGTTTTCACCATACTCTCTAACTTAACACTCTTACTAACGTTCTTACCCTTTTAACTGTCTGCCTTTTGCTCAGCGTCTTTAATTTGACCCTTGGATCAATCAGGGGAGGATTTTTTCTGATTTTTGTTTGGCAAAATTTCCTCATTTTTTTGTAAGAAAAAAGACTTAGATACATGTTCAGTTTGAGTGCAGCTTTTTAAACCTTTTCCGACAGTTTCGGCCTCAGTGGCACCCTGCACAGACATATTTTTAGTCTGAGGCTTGTATGTGGTGACAGATGCCTTTAATCCTTCTGACACCTATGTTGTATTGTTAATAACTGTCTTTGTTTGATTAACAGATGTCACCTGTTGTATATTGGTTGTCATGGATCTCTTCTTTTTCTTCTTAGTTGAAGTGGAGGTGGTCTGCTGGTGACCTGAAAGGGCTTGCGATGGCTGATTAGAGATAATGTTCTGTTTAGCTGAGGAAATAACATGAGATTTCTTATTTGCAACAGCGATCAAAGTCTTGCTTGGGGGAGTGTCTGAGAGAGCTGAGTGCTTGGATGAATCTGTGGCTGATTCAGATTTGGTCACACTCTTTTGAGCTCTCTCTTGAGTGAAATCAAATGATACGCTTGCCTCTGATTGCACTGTGCTCGTGCTCTCAGAAGAAAGCATTTCAAGGGCTGCGCTGATAGACTCGTGCATGCAGATTTCAAAAGCCGGGGAGTGCAGCTCTCCTCCCTTTGCTGTCTGTATTTTTGCTCAGCTTGTATTAATGGGGTTTTGAACTTGCTTACAGGGGATTTGCTCAAGGGGGGAGAGGCGGGAGGCTTAAGTGTCAAGGGGGCAAAAACTTTTTTGGTAGGGTGTGGAGACGCTTTGTAAATGGAGACTGAATTTCAGAGGAGATCAGATTGGACTTGAATGATGAGGGGGTGCTTAGAGCAAGCACTCCGTTGGCATTTTTCACCATTTCACCGATCCTGGTCTTTTGTATAGCCTGCATGTCCATTTTGTCAAACAAAATTGCAGGCTTGAGCTTTGGTACTTTGCACAAGGTTGGCGCTTTGACGGGCTTGACAGTAATTTTAGTGGATTTGGCTGGTGTTATGCTGGGTACCGGGAGGAGGTCTAGCTCCTTCTCAGTGGGAGGGGGAGGGAGGATGTCTTGCTCGGCTGTGGGCAGAGGAGGAGGAGGTGGGGTTGGTGGAGGAGGTAAATGGTCAAGTTCTGACTTTGCTGGATCACAAATTGATAGGAGTTGGGGGAGGAGGAGGATCGTAATCACCCCTGATGATTGGAGGAGGAGTGGGGAATGAGATGCTATCATAATTTATAGTGGGTGAGGGAGGGGGAGGTAGAAGGGTTTCGGGATCAGATGGTGGAGGTGGGAAGCAAATTTCTAGTTGATTTTCTTTTGCTTTATCCAGTCTAATTAATCACTTATGGCTATGTTTAAGGTTATGGGTCTTTAAAGTTTTGACAACATATATTTGAACGATCGTTTTGTGTTCCAACATGGTGGCCTTTGTCTCATGGCTGTGTGTTGTGGTTTGTGTCTCTTGAGATGTATATCTGTTGTGCATTGATTTGGAAGTTGTAGCTTTTGAGCGTTCCTCTGTGATTCATTGCTTATATCAAGGTTTTTAACCACAGGGATGGGCCTCTGCGTCTGGATCTCCTTTACTGATGGCGACGAGGTTTTGACAGGAACTTTGACCTTTCTTATCGGCTCCCTCCGGGGAATAGTTGGGCTTGCTCTCTATGCTGTTTCCTTTAAGGATTTTATTGTTCCCTTAACATCTCCCTTTATTACCTCCTATTTGTCCAATTGTACTTGCTCTTGAGTCTCGCAGAGTGCTTTTATGGAAAGCTTTTAACGTCACCCTCTGTGCTTGCCTTACATTGCATTCTGGGAGATGGAGGAAGCTCGAGTAAGAGTTGAATTTTTCCTTTCACATCTCCCTGGACACCAATATCTCACAGGTAAACCTTTTTTCTCATTAGAAGCTTCTTGCAGACTCTGTATTGCTGTGTGAACGTCACCCTTTACAATAGTCTCCTTCTCTACTTCTTTCACTGCATGTCTGGCTTCCTCCAATGATTTCAGTGTAGCTTTGATGTCACCTGGCACCAAATCTTCAATGACAATTTCCACCTTGGAAGCAGAGTCTTTGAGTGATTTCAGTGCTCCTTTGATGTTACCAGGAATGATTTCTGGTTTCTCCACCTCTCTTGGATGATTTTGGGCCTCCCCAAGAGAACTAAAGGCTGAAAGTAGGTCACCTCTAACTACCTCTTCTTTCTCCAGAAGAGCCGTCTGGTTTATGGACTGAGTCAGTGAGGTCATTGCTGCTTGTAAGTCCCCTCTTATTATTTTCTCTCTCTGTAAGTCATCAAATGAGACTGGAGGCTCCATCATGAAAACTTTGACTGTATTATGAACATCACCTAGGACTATATCTTCCCCGTCTACCAGACGGCCAATTTGTGCATGATTACGTGCCAGGCTTAGTTTCGTCCCTTCAATATCACCACCAATGATATCCTCATTTTCAATTGCACCTGGCTCGGTCTCATCTGGTCCTGAATGTCACCTCTTATTATCTCCTCTTTCTCTACAGTGGTGCCACTGTGGTGGTGGAGCACCTGTTGCATTCTGCTGCTGATGTCCCCTCTCTCTTCTGCATTTATAATGATTCCCCTCTTAATTTTCTCCTGTCTGTTGAGGAGGTTCATCATGATGACTTTTAATGATTTCTTCTTTTTGGGTCCAAAGAGCCTCATTATTCATTAGATTGCCATGCGAACATCTCTAATTCCATCTGCCTCAATAATGATGCCTTTTGATTCTACCATTTTCTGAGTGCATTGCTCAAACTGGGTTGCTTTGACACTTTTACGAACAATCTTGGTTTTCTCAAAAATGCTCTCATTGAAACCAGGGAATGGAGTGGTTTCGAAAAGCCATGTCGCCATTTTTACATCCACTTTGGGGATCTCTTCACGCACCACCTTTTTTGTTTCATCACTCTCTTTAATATGATCGAGAGGATTCTTCTCAAATAGCCATACAGACTGTTTGATGTCCCCCTTCAGCTCGTCCTCCATAACAACAGTCTGAATTTCATCTTCTGTCCTTTCACTGTGGATCTGATCAATTGTATTAGTTTCAGACATCCATTTCGCTGACCTAACATCCCCTTTATGAATCTCACTCATGTTTACTGTACAGACCACTTTTTGAGACATTGCGTCAGACTCAAAATGCACTTTGTTTGTTTTAACATCCCCTCGTTTAATGTCTTCAACAGTTTTGATTGAAAATTTGGCATCCTCTGCAATGTTATCCAGGGGTAGGGTTTCAAACTGCCACCTCGCTGAGCTGACGTCACCTTTATGGACATCTATCTCTATAACAGCTTGTAAAAGGTAGACCTCATCTGTGTCTCTAATTGAGTCCAGAGGATTAGTTTCGAACAGCCAGTGTGTTCCCACCACATCACCTCTTTTTTATTTCCTCTTTTGTAAGAGTGGTCACTTCATGATAATAGCCTTCTTTGTCCTGAATGGTGCAGAGAGGCTGAGTGTCAAACATCAAGGCGTAGCTTTTCATATCTCCTTTCTCCTCCTTATCCTGTTTGACTTTCTGGAGTTTTTTCATTTTGGGCTTGTCTTGAATCTTATCTAATGACTAGGTCTCAAAAATGAATCTGACTTTTTCTACATTGCCTCCCTGAATATCTTGTACCATGCGGGTTGCTTTCAGCTCCCCAGGGGTCTCGGAGATTGCATCTTTGGTTTTCAAATAGCCATTTGCAGTTTTCAACCTTTCCTTTCTGAATATCCTCAGCTTGGGCACTCCTCAGCTGTCTCATGAAATCCTCAGAGGTTGGGCTCATCACGTCTGAATTCTGGTTATCAAATATGTATTTCTTCCGAGACACATCCCCAGACTTGATATCTATCTCAGTCACTCTCTTGAAGGCTCCCCCATCTTCGCTAGTAATATTCTCCAAGTTTTCAGTCTCAAACAGGAAGCGTGTCATGCGTACATCTTTTCCTTGAATGTCATCTTGTTTCACAGTATGAGTTTTTAACACCATTTGAATTATCCTGTATGGCTTCAAGAGTTTGAGTTTCAAAAAATCAAGTGCATGTCTTCACGTCACCTTTTCCCCACAAGCTTTTTTGTTCTCAATCGTGTCCTTTTCATAAAACATATCCATTGGTTTTGTCTCAAAAAAGCCACTTGCAAGTTTTAAAATCACATTTCACTATTTCTGTCGTTTCCCTAATAAAACACACCTCCTCTTCGATATTGCTAAAGTACTTAATAGCATCAAGCGGCTGGGTTTCAGAAAGCCATTTTGCTGTCTTAACATCCCCAGATTTGACCTCTTGTTGAGTTATGCCCCTGATAATTTGGAATTTGGTGACACTTTCGTCAAATTGGTCAATGGGGCACGTTTCAAACATCCATAGGCAGCTTCTGACATCTCCTTTGACAATTTCTTCTCGTTGTATGGTTCTGACCTCGTGAAAATGCCATAAGCTGTCTTGCATGACGTACAAAGACATGGACTCAAACAGATCTTTATTTGATTGCACAGACATTGTTATGACACCCTCAACTTGAATCTTCTGACTTTCATCACATTGGCTTAATTCGTATGTACCAAAGATTTGCTTGTAATTGATAACATCTACATTTGCAATATCCTCCACATTCACCATTATTGTTATTTCCTTTTCTTCCTCTCTGATTTGCTCTAAAGGCTGGCTCTCAAATACCCACTTCTGGTGTCTAACCTCACCCCTCTCCTCAGATGTCACCATTAGTGTGAGTTTCCCCACCTCTGCAAGCTCCTTCAATTCATCATTTGGAGCAGTTTCAAAAAAGTGTCTGGCTGATTGAACGTCACCTCTGATAATTTCTTTTGCGTCTACCGGTCTGGCATTTGAATCATCCTTTAATGTGTCCATTGGCTGCGTCTCAAACACCCAAACATTTCTGCAGATATCACCCCTGTAACTTCTATCTATTTTTCGATTGTTTTTGTAAACACACTCTTTTCTTTTCTAATGTCTTCCAAACATTGGTCCTCAAACAGCCATATTTGATGTCTAGCGTCACCTCTTTCTTCATTGGATGCTACATTTTTCTTAAGTTGTCCTACCTCTTCTTCCTCATCTTTGATGTTCTCCAACGGCTTATTCTCAAACAGCCATTTCTGGTGTCTAACATCAACTTTTACACTTAAACGAGTCCATTTCCTGGTTTTCAAACATGTACCTCTTGCGTGAAGATGACTTCTTTGGTTTGCTCATCATCAGCATGAATTTTATTCAACGAATCCATTGGCTTTGTTTCAAACAACCATGCCGCCATACAAACATCTCTCCACCTGACTTCATTTATTAAATGGTTGGGTTAAGCTGAATCACGATCCAACCCCAGCGCATCAATGGGGTGTGTTTTGAACGTCAAAGCGGTGTTCTTCACGTCACCCCCAGTGATGATTTCCTGTTGTAGGATCTTCTTGCCATCCTCTTCATAATCTGAAGAGTCATCCTTAATGCAGTCCAATGGTTTGTTCTCAAAGATCCAGCGCATGGACTGCACCTTGCCTCTCAGAGTCTCATCCCACTCCAGGTATTCACGTTCCGGGCTTCCATTTGAAATGCTGCCAGTGTGTTCCAACAGGTATGCTGTCTCCTGAACATCCCTACAGCTTTGATTCCCGCATCCATCTTGTTGTTATAGAAATCTCTTTCCAAGTCTTTCCTGACATCCGGGTGAATGTGTTTGCCGAGTCGTTTTAGCTCTAACAGTACTCTTTGTCTATAGCATTGCTCTCTATTCATTGTGTGAAGTGGGGGTTTGGGGAAGTCCTCTGCTTCTTTTGAGGGTTCCTCCAGTAAGTCATGTGGGGTTGGTGGCAGATATTCCAGATCATCATCTTCATCATCATCAATAGCAGACAAAGGTCTTGGTTCACACTCCTCCATTTTATCTGTAGCAACACTGTTCAACGTTCTTATCTTGCTTTTCACAGCTTGATGGGATATATTTGCATCTGAGTCATTTGTGAGTGGCTGATCTTTTTTTAGGGAGAGAGCATTGAAAAGAATAATTCAGTGGATCTCACTGGTTATATTTATCTCAACTGTATCCGCTTTGAAAAGTACTTAAAGGAATAGTTCACCCAAAATCATTATTTTCTGACCTTAATGACCTTCAAAATTGGTACATGTTTTTTTTCTGTGTAACACAAAAGGACAATTTTAAAGAATTTTCACATACAGTATTTCTTGTCTATACAATGACAGTTCGTGGTAATTTCTATCAAGCCCCAAAAAGGACAAAAATGCACTATCAAGCACCATAAAAGTCTTCTGTTTTTATACATTTACATTTGGCAGACGCTTTTATCCAAAGTGACTTACAGTGCACTTATTACAGGGACAATCCCCCCGGAGCAACCTGGAGTTAAGTGTCTTGCTCAAGGACACAATGGTGGTGGCTGTGGGGATCAAACCAACAACCTTCTGATTAACAGTTTTGTGCTTTAGCCCACTCCGCCACCACCACTCCGCTTATACAAGCTTAGAGCTTGACAAATGTGGTCACTACGAACTGTCGATGTAAAAGAGCTGCATGAAAATTCTTCAAACTTCTCCTTTTTTTCTCCATTAAAAAAATTTACAGTTTATGTGTTTGGAGCCAAACGAGGGTGAGTAAATAATGGCATTATTTAAATTTTTGGGTGAACTATTTATGACATTTCTTGATAACATTTTACAATAAGTTTGTGTTTATTTACATTAATTAGCAACATTAGATAACATGAACTAACAGTGAGCAATTCTTTTAAAAGTTGTATATATTAACATTAGTACCTACTGTATATTATGAATTAACAGTAAACAATATTTTTTATTTTAAATACGTAATCCTGATACATGTACTTTGTTACTCCCCAACCCTAGTCACTGGTAAACTTACAGTTTCATTGTGATCATTTTCATAACTGGAAATAACCTCCTGTTCAGCATGTGCAGTCTGTAATATAGCAGAATAAGAACAATCATTTTCTTTTAGAAACATTTGCAAAAAAAAACTATTGTTCAACAGCAGTACCCAATTAAATATTTTGTACATTTATTTTTATGAATGCATTTGGCAGATGCTTTTAACAAATATGGCTTATGACCTACACAACAAGCTAACTGGGATTTTGACCTGCGTTGGCACGATTCTACTCTACCAGCTGAGCAGAAGTAACTTAGAAACCTTTTTCTTTTCATCTAATGACAGACAATAATAAGAATAATAGTGCTTCGTGCTTCGTACTGTACTTAACTGTACTTACTGTACTTTAAACAATTTAGATACTTTAACATTACTTGTATCTTTATTGCCCAATGCATTGAACTCACCAGCAGAGTTCAAACTGTTTCAGCTTTTATCCCGTTTGCAGCTGACCTTTCAAAGTGCAGCCATTGATAACTAGACAATTTGTCTGTCTTTGCAATGATCAACATTGCACCAACCAAGGCACAACTTTGCACCAATGTTTTTGAGGAATATTTTAAGAAGAATATTTGAATATCTCCATTTCTTTTTATTGCTTTTTAGGCACAGTGGCTCAGTGAACTCAATCAACAAGAGCGTCCCATGACGTATTTCTTTCTGTGATGTATCAAAGCAATCAGCAGGACTCTCTAACATTCAAAAGCTCAAATATATGTTTTTACACTATTTACTATTTTTCTTGTCTTTTCTTTTTTCTTTATTTTATTTTTTACCTAACACTCTCACCCTTCCATTGCGCTTTTCCTGTGGATGTCAAATCGACTCATGACGCTTGTGTTGAAGCCCATCTTCAAAGTTAGATTTTTACGATTATAGAAAATTGATCAGTTGCAGTGCCATTTCACTCCTGACAGAGCATAAACTACTTCAGCACAGTTTATTGGGTGACACAGGGCTGTAAATTAAGAGCTGTGTGCTGTGCCAGCAAGGCTCCTGTTGGCAAGTGCAGATACAGTACTGTTAGCTTCAGACTTTTGTAATCTTGTGAAAGCGAGAGTTATTAGTAGAAGGGCTGTGGGCTTTGGATTGATGTTGGATACTGTTTAATTAATTCAATGTATTAAATGTCATAGTAAAATAATGAATTGATAAATGGTGCTTTTTTTGATGCAAGTTGTTTCCATTTTTAAACTATACTATCCCTTTAAGCCAAACGCTGATGATCAACTATGATTCATATTTTTTAGTTTTATAGATAGCACATAACTTTTCAATGGTGTCGCCATAATTGAGATATTCACTGTTTTTGTGTCAGATAAATACAGCTCTGATTTAAAATATATATTTGAAATAGCTTCAATGTAGTTATGTAGCTAATTTCTTTAATAAATGTGTAGCTTAAACTTTACATTTTGAGTAATTGAGTGTCATTTGACAAAATACAGTTTTAAAGTAGCCCAACACTAATGCAGCCATATAGCAGCCAGCTTATGACAACTATTAAGAGTGTTTATGAAAATTAATTCTGATTATGTAAAAATGTAAATGCTACTTTTAAATGAACTTGTAATACACAGATCTGTTTATTTGCACACACTGTCTGCACTGGTTTAGCGCCCGATTCACTAAAGGAATTATGTGGATCAGGCAACAATGCAAATGCATCCACAACGTAATTTGCACAATTCTGTTCACTATATACCAGACAACCGTGATCTGACGCACTCTGCATCACTCCACTATGATCCAGACATCTGAATCATCTCTTCACCAAATGTCACTTGACTACACTGTGCATCTGGATATCTGTGTGTGTGTGTGTGTGTGTGTGTATACTGTATATACAGTATAATCTACAGTATATCTACACCAATCAGCCACAACATTAAAACCACCTGCCTAATATTGTGTCGGTCCCCCTCATGCCACCAAAACAGTGCCAACCCACATCTGATAACAGCATTCTGATATTATAGTTTTCTCACCACAATTGTACAGAGTGGTTATCTGAGTTATCGTATACTTTTTTAGTTTGAACCAGTCTGGCCATTCTCTGTTGACCTCTCTCATCAACAAGGCATTTCTGTCCACAGAACTGCCCCTCAATGGATGTTTTTGGCATCATTTAGAGTAAATTCTAGAGCCTGTTGTGCATGAAAATCCCAGAAATACTCAAACCAGCCCGTCTGGCACCAACAATCATGCCACGGTCCAAATCACTGAGATCACATTTTTTTTTTCTCCATTCTGATGGTTGATGTGAACGTTAACTTAAGCTCCTGACCCGTATCTGCATGATTTTATGCACTGCACTGTTGCCAGGCGATTCGAATAGATAATTGCATGGATGATTGTTGGTGCCAGACAGGCTGGTTTGCTAAACCAAAATGCTGCATTCATAAAACTTAATTAATTTCTGTTTTGCATTGTTGACCGACAGGTAGAACAACACTGCATGTGACATGTAGACAGAATGACACAAGTAAGTTCAGTTGCAGACAGATGGACAGGACTGCAGTACATCTCATAGATGGAATCATAGGCCACATTCACATTGTAAAGTTTTGGGAGTGAGAGCCACCACTAAATGCATGAGTGAATCCCTTACATTATTGTTCTGTGTGTGTGTGTGTGTGTGTGTGTGTGTGTGTGTGTGTGTGTGTGTAAACCTGGCCCATCCAGTCACAGTGAGATAATCAAGAGGAAGTAGGATAGATACTGTTATTCCTAAACACCAGAAAAAATAATAACGTGAGTATAATGTGGGACAGTTTGTTAAACTTTGTGTTGTTTGTGTCTGTGTGCAGCAAATGCCACTCTTACAGGTATAAAGATCCTGATGAATCCAAACGCTACAAATGAGCAGCTTTTACAACATCCCTACAACATCATCTCAGTTTGATCTTAATAGTTTGTGCATTACATTTCAGCACAGATCTGTCACAATGTAATACAGCTTGGCATAGAGGTTATTATTGAAGTATGAAGCAGTTAAAATATATACAGTATCTGACCCGATATACAGTCGTACATACATATACATATTTATACAGTATCTTAAACTCGCAGCGTGCTGTATCTCATTTCACAAGCGAAGCAAGAATTTACATAGTGTAACTGTAAGTGTCAATGAGAGGTGAAAAATGATCATAAAAAGGGTCAAGAGAGAAGTGTCAAAGTATTTTAAGGTAAGATAGCGGAGTGTCAATGTGAGTTTAAAAATCTCAGCCATCCCTATACATCTATAATGTTCATACAGTTTGTCAATATTATTTCAGGATTTCAATAATGTTCTTGTAATAAAGCTCAGTTTGATATGCATCGCTGTATGAAATCTGCTTTATTCAAACATAAACAAAACCCTCGAATAAATCTACACATTATAATTTTCCAGTTGATGATTAGGATTAACCAGCATAGTTTAAAGTTAAACTGCACGTTTACTGATATTGCGTGTTGAATTGAATGATGAATTGCATTATAACAGATTTCATAATGTTACAATCACTATGACCCGACACAAACTAAACACATAAGGGTGCTTCTCAGTATAGAGGCAGAAATGGATTACTGGGAATTTGGGTTTTGTCATTACCACCACGTCCACGTCCCATAATCACTATCACAAGCTGTGACGTGCTGTGATGACTGTGCTTGTGATGACATCTTTGCCATTTAAAAAAGAAAAAAAAAAAGACAAAACTAGCCTCATGGATGACTAGCATTAATTTAGGTTAACAAAAATATAACTTGTTTTGGTTATGTCACATAATAAGTGTACATGCCAAACGCTAAGAATAAAGAGTACATTTTCTTACCTTTCTGGATATCAAAATGCCAGTCTTTTTTTTTTTTTTGACAGACATGTTCTCCATTAGGATCTCAAGTTAAACTGAATTTCTTGCCAAGTAAACTTAATGTTAAAAAAACTTTATTTCAGTGCATTATTTAGAGTGTGTTGGTAATGATGGATACATTAACAGACAGGTATAAATGAAAAGAAATCTAGAACAACACTTACAATTTGCTAATAATATGATATGCCTCATTCCCTGATGGAGGGAACGAGACGTTGTGTCGAAGAAGCGACACTAGGGTTCTCCCTTGAGTGCCGAATATGCCTCTGATCTATAAAGAAAGGCCAATGAGAAGTTGGCAGACAGTATTTGCATACCCCGCCCCTGGGCATACGGGTATAATTGCAGGGAAATACGTTGAATTCATTCTGCGTGTACTGCTGATACAGGAGCGGGCAGGTGTTTTACGTGCAAAGGCGACCAGCTGAGTCAGACTGCACTTACCCTTCCCCAATGCCCCATAAAAGTCATCGGAATCCTTCTGGTTACCCTAAACAGGGGAACAAGGCGACAATTGCCAACCCGGGAACGGGCCAAGCCTAGCCGGGCCTCTTTTCTCTCTGTGTTTCTCCGCATAGAGTAAGAAACGGCTGGGGCCCTTACACGCATAGAGGGAAGGGGGTTTACCCAGTTTCCTATTCTTTCAGGGGGAAAAGACCCGGAAGGTAGCAGGTTAATGACTGAGGGAAAGGTCCGGTGGAGGCGTCCTCTAGACTCGTCAGAACCGGCCGGCCGGGGAAAAGTCGTGGGGGGGGTCCGCGTCCAGCATGCCGGGACTGTTGAGATCTGGTGGCAGAGTGCCATGAGAATGGCATTTGCGGTCCAGGTGACCCAGAGACAGAGGAAATAGCTATTTTACTGAGAATGTGGGTACCGCAGCCGGTATCCCCAGGGGGGGCGGCAAATGAAAAAAATTCAACTAAAGATTCTCCTCCCTGCCCTCCACCTGGGGACGGAGTGGTCTGCTTACCAGCTCCGGAGCTAACGTCTTGGTCCCTGGGTCGAACATCTCAGGAGCTCCTGGGAGACTTCCAGGTCCTTGAGGGGGTCCGTGAGATGGGGGGTGTCTGCTTCCTGCTGGGAGCTCGATGCGGGGTCTGAGAGCTGGGCCTGGGTTGAGGCGGAGCATGGTGTTTCTTTGCCATAGGAGGATGCCCTCAGCGAGCAGACGGGGCATTGCCCATGGTGGCAGGCTTGCAGCGGGGCAGGATGTATGAGATGGCCTCCGTCTGTTTCTTCACTGTGTAGAACTGCTGGGAAAAGTCCTCGACGGTGTCACCGAAGAGGCCGAACTGGGAGACAGGGGTGTTGAGGAAGCGAACTTTGTCGGTCTCACGCATCTCGACCAAGTTCAGCCACAGGTGACGATCCTGGACCTTCGTGGCTCTGAGGGCGAGGTCGGTCGCTGAGCGCAGTTCCTGCAACACTTTGGGATCAGGGATACCCCCTTGCAGATCTTTAAGTGCCTTGGCCTGGTGGACTTGCAGGAGGGCCATGGCATGCAGGGCGGAGGTGGCATGTCCGGTGGCACTGTAGGCTTTGGCGGTTAGTGAAGATGTCGTCCTACAGACGTTGGAGAGGAGCACAGGGTGACCCCACCAGGTGGTAGGGTTCCCGGGGGACATGTGGAGCGCAACAGCCC
This sequence comes from Moxostoma hubbsi, assembly GCA_032164185.1. NCBI lineage: Eukaryota > Metazoa > Chordata > Actinopteri > Cypriniformes > Catostomidae > Moxostoma > Moxostoma hubbsi. Next base: position 1,377,181 of record JAVLUX010000011.1, on the reverse strand, counting down.
TGTCCACCTGGGGAATCGCTGTGTACCTGTGGGCCGCTCCGCCGTTGAGGGTAGCTTAAGCGGATGAGCGGGTTGCTTTGTGACGAGTGGAGAGGGGTGCTCTCCACAAAAACTTCAGCTCATCATGCACTTCCGGGAAAAAACGGGACCGGGGGTGGGGGGGTGGTTGGGGCTGTGAGCTGTGCGCAGACCCCAGGAACCAGTCATCCAACCGCAATGGCTGTGGGGAGGACGGAGGGTTCCAGTCCAGCCCCACGCTGGTGGCGGCCCGGGAAAGCATGTCGGTCATCCTCAGCCTGGGCGTGCTGGCCCGAAGGAGGCAGCCCAGGGGAGTCAGACGCCGTGCTCCCCAATGCTGCGGCGAGCTCATCCACCTCAAGTTCTAGAGGATAGGCAGGCTGGCTGTAAGGCGAGCCGCTGTTGCCTCGAGTACGGACGGGAGTCAACGTGTGCTGGGGGGGGGGCGGGTGGTCCGAGGGGGCGTACCCGGCGGAGCTGCACCCGCTGCCATCCCCAGATTGCCTCCATCACCAGCCGCATTGTCCTCAATCCCGTGGGAAGAAGGAGCAATGCGGGGGGCGGCTGGTGGACCTGCGGGGGGCGGCTGGAGTGGCATGCTTTCTGTTGAAAGCGAGCCGCGACCACAACATTGCCATGGTCATTCTCTCGCAGTGAGAGCATGAACCATCCACAAACGCTGCCTCGGTGTGATCGCTGCCCAGACACACGAGACAACGCCTGTGGCCGTCTGAAGCGGAGAACACTCTACTGCATCCAGGAACTACACAGGGGTGGAAAGGCATCTTTAAAATGATGCGTCCTGAAAAGGAAGTTTAACGCTGCTGTGTATTGCTCTTTAGAGGAAATTACTCTTTTACAAGAACTTTTTTAATAAACTATTTCAAGTTCTGCGCTGTCGAAGTGCCCAGGGGCAAACTGCACTGGCGTGCAGAGAAGGAGAAAGCCACTGAAGTGCGCCACAGATCCAACAGCAGAAAAGCGTCAGAGGAACAGGAACGGGTGTGTGACTCGCAGCTGACTGCATGCACAACCATCGGCTCTGAAGAAAATTTCTGAATGAATTCGACGTATTATACCGCTTTTATACCGTATGTCCGGGGGCGGGGTATGCAAATACTGTTTGCCAACTTCTCATTGGCATTTTTTCATAGATCAGAGACATATTCATCACTCAAGAGAGACCCCTAGTGTCGCTTCTTCGACACAACGTCGAAGTGAGCGACAGACGGGGAAACAAGCTTATTGATATTGACAGGGGCGGAATCAATACAAATCCATTAAAACACATCATTAAAAGAGATATGCTTGACATATATTGAGGTACTATAGATTGCATCATTAAAACCAAAAGTGATTAGAAACAGACCCAAAGCACTTATTTCACTGGCCTTTGGTCCAGAAGTATTTTCCCCATTGATTTAAAAACATCCTTCAATAATAACTTCTAAACCTTGAACCAAGCCATCCAGATCTGAGATCAGTCACAACATTACGACCTTTGACTCTAAGCAAAAAACAAAAGTGTTTGAAAATGTAAAAAAATGTGGTGGTATTTATTGTCTTTATAAGTGTAATAAAATCAGTAATAAAATATTAAAACTGATGACTAAAAGTCATTGTCTTTAAGTAGAAATATGATGTTAGAAGTGTATAACAAATATACAGATATATAAAAATATATATATAGAAAAAAAGTACGTCAATACAAACATATTTTCAGTTGAAGACATTCACTTGAGGTAGTCACTTGACTCAGCTGCACATCCTCGCACAAATCTTGCATATAGTTGATTGTGTAGAGCAGTGCACGCTTACTCATTGGGCATGTAACCTGTCCAGCTCTACCCGCTTTGAGCAGGATTCAAACCGGTGTCAGCCGGCATGGGTGGCAGTCGCACTACCGAGGAGGCTAAAAGCCACAGCCTCCAGCGTCAGTCGCTAGTGTGCCTCTTGTGTACAGGGGAGTGAGGTTTGCATGCATTGCACATCTATCACGTACCAGCTGGCTCCCGTGACACGTGTGATACATATCCCTGGCATTATAAAGTTCGGAGCGCATTTACTGTACGGAAAATGAAAACATGATACAGGCAAGCTGCTGTATCTCTTCACATCGAGCGAAAACATTCTCTGAGCTTTCAAAAGCAAAGCCACTCTAGAGAGACTCTGCGTGTGCATGATAGAGACTGAGAAAGACGTGACCGTTCAGCAAGCTGCAGACAGGTACAGTATACATGTAGAGACTGAACGGCAGCCAGAAAAATGATAGTTTTGAGATTTTAAACTTCAGCATTCAATATGTTTTATATTTGTATGTATGGTATCTAATAATACATTGGCAATGTACACTTAAGTTTTTAAATCTAGTGGCGGATTTAGGCAGAGGCGACATGGGCAGCTTCCCGGGGGTGGCACGGACACCTTCATGATCATTTTTTTTACGTTTGTTGTAATGTATCATGTACCATAATTTAATCTCGATCAATCATGATTAATCACAGAATAATTGTATTAATTAGTGCCCTAGTCTCTAGCAATTCATAGTGGGCGTTCATTGTTGAGCCAGATTGCAGCGATTTCTCTTCCATGGTAACAACGCCTTCTCTGATTGGTGAATCTTGCTTTAGAATTGAACATTTAATTTGGCAATTACACATGATTTATTTGTATTAAACTGAAATCACAGTGATTTGTGGCTTATACAGAAGCATATATCATCGCTTAACAACCTTGAGCTCATGACAGGTCTGTCTTGAAAGGTTTATTCTTTATTGTTAAAAATCAATTTCTCTTTGGAGAGAATGAATTCTTACTTCCGGAATCGTTGCGCTCTATTTAGATCAGAGATACTGACAAAAATCCAATAGTAGCACTGTAGTGCACAACGACAATAAAAACAGTAGCAGAAGCAAACGCAGCAAAGACGTACAAGGATAGTCCATTCAAAAATGTAAATCCTGTCATTATTTACTCATCCAGCGCGTTCTTTTCCATACAACAACAGGTCATGGTTACAACAAATAAAAACACCATTAAACTTAAATGTCAATCTATTCCTCACACAAAGAGATTTTTTATGTGAACATAGTTAAGAGTATGTGTCCCAATCACCCGCTCTCACACACACTCAGTGGCCACAGAGCTGCCATGCAAGGCACTTGTCTGCCATTGGGAGCAACTTCGGGTTCAGTGTCTTACCCAAGGACACTTCTGCATGTGGAGTCATGTGGGCTGGGAATCAAACCACCAATCCTGCAATCGGCAGCCGACCCGCTCTACCAACTGAGCCACATGGATGAGTTTTATGATACTTTATGGTGTTTTTCGTTTCCTTTTTGGAGCTTGATAGCCTTCATAACACACAATACAAACACACATTTTACTTGAAACAGATTTAGACAAAAACAACCGTTAAAACAACCTCAAAAACGCACTCCACAAACACATTTTAAACAAGTTCTAAATTAGTGTGTTACCAACAGCAACAGAAACTCTGACAATTAGACGACCTACTGCAGCACAATCCTTTGATCCTCTCTGGACTAACTGTAGCATCATCCATAATGCCAGTTTATATCAATTAATATCATTTTTATCCTCTTTATGTTGCAAATCCTTCTAACGTTCAGTCAGTCTCTCATAGACAAACTATCGGCCTAACATCTGGTCCACATTGCAGCATATTTTGGCCAAATGCTGCATAGAAACATAGCAAAAATATGTCTAGCTTTCCAGTAAAAATATCTAAACATTCTTAAAACAAGATAAATTGCCTTGACAAAAATAGCATTAGATATTTTCTGGTGCTTTTATCCAAAGCGACTTACAGAGCCCTTATTACAGGGACAATCCCCCCGGAGCAACCTGGAATTAAGTGCCTTGCTCAAGGACACAATGGTGGTGGCTGTGGGGATTGAACCAGCAACCTTCTGATTACCAGTTATGTGCTTTAGACCACTGTTATAGTTTTACATTTTTTTAATGTGCTATTTAGAAGCAGTTAAGTTTGGAATAGTTGACACCACAATAATAGATCGAACATACTCGTGTTTACAGTGCAAAGCATCATAAAGTATCATCAAAATGATCCATATGATTTGTGAGCAATATTCAAAGCCATTGGAAAAGGGTCTGTTGGCTTTGCAGCCCACCCTGTGATGTGCAATCAAAAGAGTGTATACATTAATTAAAATGAATGAAAAGTCATTCATGTTATTTGAAAACAGTCGTGATTCTTTGTTAATCTTGTAAACTAAACAAAAAATGTTGAGGGGTATTTTAGATTTCATTAACGATAACCAAGGCAACGTGACAAAGAAGCATCATGCCAATAATGAAATGCTTTTAATTTAAATTTACTGTTGACTAACATACAGTATGACAAGAAAAAATACTACTGCTAGACATTCACAATGTACTAACAATTTTAGAATAAGAATAATCTAGAAAGACTTTGGACATTGTTCATAAGTCAACTAAAATGTGTAAAGGGATTTTAGACGGGCAAGGAGGAGGCGAGAACCAGCTTGACAATATAAATAATAGTTTAATGAGAAACTTAACAAAAAGCACAAGCACACACATGACGGACATGTCTGTAAATGATCTCTCTCTCTCCCGCACCATCCTCCGCAGTCGGCCTTTATCCCTCTCGGATGCTTGATTAGCCTAATACGGGACCGGATGTGTATAATCATGACCTGGCCCGCCATCCGCCCTGCCACAACCACATATTGAAATCTTGACTAAATGTAATTTTTGTATTGTTTATGTATATTTTAGTCCCAAAAATATGACTAAAATAAACAAAGATGTAAATTTGAACACTGTCGATTTAACAGTAAGCAAATATTTATAGAATTTTATATACTAGCCAATGAGATTTAGCATTTTATATCTATTTTATATAGCAGCCAAATAAATACCGAAATTTTGGTTGTTATTCCCTGAAAATGTTAACAGCCCCAGTTCTTGTTGGTGCATTCTGTGAGGTCTGATAAGTGAACAAATTGTTCTTTTGATTAAGAATTTGTCAATGAATCAGTTAATCCTTTCCAAATTATTTGTTCACAAGTCGGATTTATGTCGCAGTGGATAATAGCTCACGGGACGGGAAGATTATCAGTGAATAACGACTAAAATTTCAGACCCCATTCATTGTTTCAGACTTTCTTGTTTTGTGTTCCGTGGAAGAAAGAGAGTCAAACAGGTATTAAGTGACATGAAGGTGAGTAAATAATGGCAAAATGTTCATTTGTAAGGCATGTAGACCTTCCACTCTAAACCTTTTGAGCAATTAACTGCTGGTGTAATAACAAAAGTTCTCCTCTGTCATTCAGTATTCAGGCTGATCTTGTTGTCTATCACTGAGCCAAAGCCCCCATTTCCTGCAGGATAACCCAGCACACACAGACCTACTGGTATGGATGAATGGACTGGATTCAATTTGGATTGTCAGGGCTGGATTACACAGTTTGTGACCAAAATGTATCTCCATTTTGCTTCTCTCACTGTGAGCAGTATCTAATGTTTTTTTTAGAGGAAGGAGCTGCATGCATAACATATGCATGTGCCAATGCTAATGGACTGCACAAGACTGGAGAATCTATGCAGATTTCGGGAGCATCTCCGTACAGATTACATTTGTTATGGTGTGAGATTTTGGGACGGGTATGTTTTCGCATACGGTCAGCTTTAAAAGGATTAAGCAAAAGCCAAGACCACAGTACAAAAATGAAGCTCATTGCCCTGTGTACATTTAAAGGGACAGTTCAGCGCAAAGTGGAAATTATGTCATCATTGACTCACCCTCATGTTATTCCAAACCTATGGTATGTGACTTACTTTCTTTCATGGAATACAAAAGGAGATGCTAAACCGTATATTAGTCTCAGTCAGGAGCGATTCGAGGATTTCAACCCTCAATGACACAATTAGATGTGCACAATATCAGTGTATTCCACTCTTTAGCATAGAATACATACTGTTTTGTTTTGTTATAGTTTTTACATCATTCATTATTAATTTTCTATAATAAGCACACGTATAAAGATATATATATATATATATATATATATATATATATATATAAAGCTGAGACCGTTTAAAGAACTATTCAAATGATCATGAGTCATTTAACGATTGATAAACCACAGAGATGTTCACGACCAAAACAAGTATAATTATACTTTATTAAAATCAATGTGCCTAATGTGAGACTTTAGCAGTGATTAAATATCAATCACAACAACTATGACCATAAAGGTAGACCTATACAAAAAATACACCATTATTAGCCTAAAAGTAATTACAAGTTTTAATTAGGTCCTGATGTCATTGTAATGTCATAAGTCATTTTTTTTAATTAACATTTTTATTGATTCATAGACATATAACAAATATTAAACACAACATATATACATTGAATCAACATTTAACATTTAACACCCCCTTATACCCCTCACGAATCACCAACCCCTCCCTGACATCCAATGAACACCCCTGTGGTCACAAATAGAATACGCACAAAAAAATAAATAATCATATAATAATCATATATAATTAAAACTAAACATCTCTCTCCACAGCCCCTCCCCAAGTGTTCCCCCAAAACACTATGCAATTGCCCCACTTCCTATCAAAGAAGTTCCGAACCCCCAGCCATCTGCTTGATATCTCCTTGAAAGCAGATACCCTCCCCATCTCCACACACCACTCCGGAAATGAGGACGCTCCATCCAACTTCCACCCCCTTAAAATAAATTGCCTGCCAATCATCATACTGCTCCGAACCCAATTTTTTATGTGTTTATCCCCCAAATTTATGACCGCCCAATTGCCCAAAATACAGACACTGGGGAAGAATTAAATTTGGGTGCCCAAAACGTCCCATAAAATACTTGGATCTTAACACACCCCTAAAGAACACGGGTTGTGTCTCCATCTTCTGATTGGCATCGCCATCAGGTGGGTGTGTCTTTAAGACCAAGCCTATACAATCCAGAGGGGGTCCGATAGAATCTACGTAAAATCTTGAATTGCATAAGGCGAACCCTTGCATCTCTAGATACAGACTTGACATTTTTCAGAATCCTAGCCCACACTCCCTCCCCCAATACTAAGTTAAAGTCTTTCTCCCAAAATCTCTTGATAGAAGTTAAAGCTCCGACCCCCAGACTCTGAATAAGCAGGGAGTAATACACTGATGCCTCATGACCTTTCCCAAAAGCAGTAATCAACTCTCCCAGAGTATCTGCTGCTTTAGGGGGGAATCATTTTTACTCTTAATTAATCCAGCCCATATCTCTGCTTTTTAAACAAGATTACCAAACTAAATGAGCGGCATGCCTCCTCTCCTTCAATCGGTCAAAAGACACTGTTCCTGGCTCGTTCATGAATCGAATGATAGTTGGGGGCCTTAAATAGATCATTTCGCGCAAATTCATCTAAAAGCGGCAAATTTGGCACAGATGTAGCTCAGGTCACACCGAAATGATTTAGCTAGGGCGCCGGAGCCAGCGACCCTCGGGGCCAAGATGGCGGTCAAATCCAATATGGCCGCTGCCCGAAAAGGGTTCCGGCTATAACTTTTGAACCAGATGAGATACAAATACAAACTTGATGTCTATTTTACCTTTTTTGACCATGGGAAACCCATAGGAATACTTACATTTATGATTGGGTATATCAGGACCCCCCCAAAATCCATAAATTCAATATGGCCGCTGTCCGAAAAAGGGTTTTGGCTACAAATTTTGAGCCAAATGAAAACTTAATGTCTATTTAATTTTTTTTACCATGACAAACACACGGGAATGGGGCGTATTCATTCAGTGGGTCAAACCAATGATGCACTTTCACAGCTCACACTCCAAGGCTATTTGCTCACAGTCAGTCTTTACATGTGGAAAAGTCACCAAAGCGCCTTTTGAAACAAATGCTTCTAAACAGAAGCTATGATCATTAAATTGTGTGAACAAACACAATGAAAAAGGAATGGCTTGCAGTCGTTTTTGCACTGATTTGCACAACACAAATAAGAAAAGGGCCAAAAAGTATTGATGAGACAGTGGATGGGAGGATGTGGGGAGCAGTTTATTTTGTGGTTGTAAAAAATACAAAATGTTACATGTTTAAAACTGAAGATCTAATAGAGTAAAATAAACAAACCAATAGAATATTTATTGTGACAAAATTATTTATATCAATTTGTTTAAAATTATGACAAGGTCGGACTGGCCATAAGGAGAACCAGGACATTTGCTGAAACGGGACGCCGTGCTATGCAGAACGGGCCATGACTGGCTGAAGAGGGCCGCAAAAAGGCACCGCGATATGCAGAAAAGGACAGTGTCAACTCCCAATAAGTTTACATAATAACCAAGTCAACTAAAGTGTCAGTGAAGAGCATGCTTGAGATTAAATATGAAATACGTGATGTTTGAAGAAAACAAGGAAAATTCAAGGTAAATATCACTAGTTAGCAGAATATTTTTTTGAGTGTCATTTCAGACACATTAAACTATTCAGAGTGTAAAAAAAATGTGTAACTTCACTTTCTAGAAATCCACAGTGCTAAAAGTGTCCGTAGTAATAGAAACACCTGAATCATCAATATTTTTTGTCAGTACACTAAAGGCATAAACGGAGTCACAAACTCCAATTTTAATTTCATGGGCTCTTTAACACATGAAAGGGTGACAAGCTTGCTTGCATAAAAGGCAGGAGTCACATACTTGCTAGTAGCATCTGTTAGTACCTGCACAGATCTGTGTGTGAGGTGAAACTGTGTGACCATGTGGGCGGAGGACATCTCTTCACACTCAAACTGTCTAAGGATGCTGGCAAGACCCCCAGGAAGATAACAAACCTCAGCTTCTTCCATGACCTGATGCAAACACAAAGAAACAGCCACCGCCTGTGTTGAAAATCAACAGTTTAATGCCTTTAAAGAAATAGATCAACCACAAATTAAAATCATGCCACCAATGACCCTCATGTTGTTCCAAACCCTAATGAATGACTTTCTTCTGCAGAGCACAAAAGGTGAAATAATAATAATAATAATAATTTAAAAAAAATCTTCTGGCGGTTCATTTCCAAATGATGAAAGTGGTACATTATTGACATTATGAAGCTTGACAGAACACATCAGCATTCCCTTCCATTATATATTCACCTCGTTTGTTCCAAAGAAGAAAGAAAGTCATACATGCTTGGAACAGCATATATGTGAGTAAATAATGACAGAATCTTGATTTTTGAATGAACTATCCCTGTAAAAGGGCTGCAAGATTATGCAAAGGAAAATGTGAATACTTGTTACTTTCCTCCACTCAAACCAAAATGTATTCATGTATTCATGTATTCATGAGACAATGTGGCTCTCTCACACGCACACGCACACGCACACACACACACACACACACACACACACACACACACAAAACAGATTCCAGCCATCATCTCATTATCTCTGTGGCTGTACAAGATTTTCCTGGGCAGTTTTATTTCAGTCTGTTGCTCTGATGCTGTGAAGTTTCATTTACCCAGAAATCCATTTCAAATAAACATGAATTCAAATTTTACCCTATTTACTTCCATAATGCCTGTTCCTGCTCTTATTGTGCATGATTCATCTGTGCACCAGTGTGTCTTGTAGGCTAGTCTATACCCTGTTAACACAACTTCTTATTATCTGCCTTAACCACATGCACTGCTTATGAATAACAACAGACTGGGACAACCTACATTTTTAGGCATTTTTTTCAAAGTCCATAAATATAAAGTGATGTTATGTGTCTAATAAATGCATACGTGTATGTCTTACAGTATGTTTGGAGTCTGCTGTTTCTGTCCTTTTGTAATATCATATAATAACTGAAATAGTGTTTCATCTCAATATTTTATGCATTTTACATATTTACATTATTGTTACATTACTGTTAGATACCTGACAAAACTTCAAGCACTTTATTTTGTCCCATTTTTTTATGGTTCTGTCGCTTCCAATTTGCTTCTTTGTTCTTTAATTTATCATTGTGTGTTTGCTTGAAATAAACAAATGAATAAGTGAAGGAATAAATTGGCCTACTTGGAAAAGCTTGAAGCAACACTGTTAAAGGGGGGGTGGATGGGGGGGGTACTATGATACTATGAGATGTGCAATTACTTTGCATCTACATAAAAAAAATGAAAACATTTTTGACCAACACACTTGCCACAAATGTTGTCCAAACTAGTCTAACATAGTTGTCTGAATGAACAATTTCATATTAAACAATGTTGCTGATTTGAGAGTTCCCAGCATGCATTGCAACATGAATAAATTATACAGTTAGCGCTTTAGGCTTATTTTTTCATTTTTTGCTGACTTTTTTTATGCTTTTATTGCTGTTGTGTGATGATGTTAGGAGCTCATCTTTTAACTTAATGAGGTTTGTTGTTTGTTACCAATATTGAGGTTTGTGTGTTAAGAGTTGAGGTCTTTTGTGTTTCTGTTTCACAAATTAAAGTAATCCTCTCTCTTCAGAGGCAAAGATTGCAGGTAACTTCATGTTAAAATGAAAAAGTTACCGTATTGCTAATTGATAGTTGGCTGAAAAATTATTTAGTAATTCTCTCAACAAGAATTTCTGCATTGAGTGAACAAACAAATTCACATTGACTTAACAAACATGTTACTGAGGACAACTATTATGACTATCATGTTGCGTTGATTTTTTAAGTTTTCTCAACTATTCTTTTTTACTGTGAATATTAACTAAAGGCTGCATGCCATTATGCATATTTTTATGTAAATATTATGTAAATATTTAACATTTTAAAACAAGGAGTGTGTTTATTAGCATATTAGTTGATGCTGTGATATTGAAATTTGTAGCAAGAATCATGGAATTTGACTGGTATCGGTATCGACTACTAATATTTTCATTAAGTAACAATGTTACTTCTATGTTATTGTATGAACTATAATAAGGACAATTTTGACATAGTATCCATACTTTAACTTAAATGGATAGTTCACCCCAAAATTGAATTTCACCCCTCATGCTGTTCTGAACCTGAATATGGAATGCCAAAAGGAGGTTTTAGGCTAAATGCTAGCCTCAGTCACAAAGTTACATTTTACAACCCTGCTGTGAGTTGACATCAAGAGGGAGCAGATGGGTCATGCAGTGTTGTTTTAGCAGCCAGTCAAAGTAAGAGGGAGGGAGTTGGGTTTCAGGAGAGGTGCCGAACACCCATCGCTCAGCCATCTTCACATTCCACTCTCAAACTGGGACAAAGTCATCAGGCCAAAACACAACATTGATGACACTGGGCACATTCACAACTCATTTACAGCAGGGTTTGCAAAGACAAATTACAGGCACCTGCCAAATCCACAAAACTCTGACTTTAGACGGTCAAGGAAATAAAGTTGCAAGCCAAATGAGGTTGATATGAGGGGGAACATCACCAAATGTTAGGTCATATCACGAGGAATCAAACTGTTCTTGATTTGTTTTTTTGGTAAAATTGGTCAGTGTACTTACAGAACTCAAAACTTCCTCCCCAGACAGATGAATACATTTGAAGACATCAACATCCACGTTTACACATTAGCACCACATATTCAGTAAGGAAATAAGAGGGAAGTACGATAGTTTATTTTGAACAAGATCCTTGATCAGATCAGTCTTATCGTTACAGTTTGAGCAGCACATTACAGCACAGATTGTTTGTGAATGTAATGCAACTTTACAAAGAGGCTGTTATTGAGGATGTGACTGTTAAAAAAACTATTCAACCTGACAGCAAACCCGCAGCTCGCAAGTAAATGCAGAAAAGCACTTGTACTTAAGTGGAGAAATTTAATGAAATTTAACTCTAGTTATAAATTGGACGTGGCACCTTTAAGAAGGGAGTTTTGCAACACCCGCTTTCCGGCACTCTCTCGTGTTAGAAGCATGAGAACATAGATTGTGCAAGATAATTCTTCGGGTAAATATCACATTTTACACAAAATGCTTGTCCATCCATCCATCTTCAACCACTTATCCAAAGTCAAGTCGCGGGGGCAGCAGCTCTAGCAGGGGGCCCCAAACTTCCCTATTCCGAGCCATATTAACCAGCTCTGACTGGGGTACCCCGAGGCGTTCCCAGGCCAGTGTGGTGATGTAATCTCTCTACCTAGTCCTGGGTCTTCCCCGAGGCCTCCTCCCAGCTGGACGTGCCTGAAACACCTCCCTAGGGAGGCGCCCAGGGGGCATCCTTACCCGATGCCCAAACCACCTCAACTGACTCCTTTCGACGCAAAGGAGCAGCGACTCTACTCCGAGCTCCTCACGGATGACTGAGCTCCTCACCCTATCTCTAAGGGAGAAGCCCGCCACCCTTCTGAGGAAGCCCATTTCGGCCGCTTGTACTCGCGACCTAGTTCTTTCGGTCATGACACGGCCTTCATGACCATAGGTGAGGGTAGGAACAAAAATTGACCGGTAGGTCGAGAGCTTTGCCTTCCGCCTCAGCTCTCTTTTCGTGACAATGGTGCGATAGAGCGAGTGCAATACCGCCCCTGCTGCCCCGATTCTCCGGCCAACCTCCCGCTCCATTGTCCCCTCACTCGTGAACAAGACCCTGAGGTACTTGAACTCCTTCACTTGGGGCAATACCTCCAAAATGCTTGTAAATTGCATTAAATATGTGTTCAGAAAAGTCGTATGTTAAAATTGAGTGTTTGTTATGGATCATTTTTGAAAGATGCATATGGATTGCATGTGTGGAGTTTGACCACATTCAGTGCACACATGTGAGGACTGGGTATGTACATTTAGTATTAATCATATCTTATTTAATCATTTATAAAACCCACCTTTGATTTATGATTATAAAACCCATTGTCTACACACTATTTCTCATTTTGCATGTAAGCCTCAGCGGAGCAGCTGCCAGGGGCGGAGGGGCTTGCTACTAGCCACCAGAATGCGGAAGGGTGTTCCATCCGCCGGGGGTCAGAGGGTTTGCTCTGGTCCGCCTGGGGAGGAGTGGCTGTCGTCCACCAGAGTGTGGAGGAGTGGTCAAGGACCAGGCATCAGCTTGTCGGGGAACCGGCAAGCAATTTCTTTTCTCTCTCTCCACTATCTCTCTCTCTCTCTCTCTCTCTCTCTCTCTCTCGCACACACTGTCACTCCGCCTTGCCCTTTCCCTCTCCTCTTTGTGAAGTTTTACTGTTCTGAGGAACGACACGGACAACCATTTCTCTGCATGTCTTTACTGCTGCGTGCTTCAGAATTCGCTCTCACAGATACACTGCATCACTACTCGAACCAGTGCTCTTCATACAGAGAAACTACCGAAATGCATGGTATAGATTTGCATGAACAATACATTACATTTCCTCCCCCGTAGATTTTATTTCCTTAACAATGTAAACAATTTGCAACATTGTGACTACAGTTTGTGTCTCAAATAACAAAATTTGAATACACGTGGGTTAGAACTTCTTATGATAAAAGAACCACCAATCAGTCAATATCTACAGATCTAATCTGTTAGGTGCTTTTCTCTGTCGAAATGGATATCTTCTTTCAGGACTAGGAACTGTCCCTGTATCCACTGGAACATGTGACTGGGTGATATGGAGGAGACAGAACATGACGCACACCATTATTACTTAGGAACTCCTCAAACTCCCTTGAGGTGAATGGTGGGCCATTGTCCGATACCAGCTATTTGGGAATCCATAGGAAGCCCAGAGATGATGCAAGAGGTTTATAGTCTTCTCAGCATTGGTCAGCTGAGTGGGAAATATTTCCACCCATTTTGAATGAACATCCACAATCACTAAGAAGTGTTGCTTGTCTTTTTGCTGCATAGTCTATGTGAATGCACTCCCAGGATGTTGTCGCCCAGGACCATGGGTGAAGAGGAGCACTAGGGGGTTGGATTCGCCCCAACTCACATGGAGCGCACTTACTTAAAATGTTCTGGATGTCTTGGTAGAGACCCGGCCACCTTATTATGCCTGGTTGACCCTCATGCAGCTCAGACAACAGTCTTTCCCTATACTTCGGAAGAATGATCACTCTCGAGCCCTGTCTGTTGAGAGCTGGTCTTTCCTTACAAAAAAGGGTTTCAAGTTAGGTCCAACATTTTTGATAGCAAAGGATTTCTCCTAGTTTCTGTGGTGATGTCCTTTGCACAAATTCATCTAGGTGTGAGATTTGAAACACAGTCTCCTGTTCCCCCTCTGCAGAGGTTGTCTCACACGGTAATCTGGACAATGCATTTGCGTTTGCATAGAGCGTCTGTACTATATGTCATAATCATAGGCCAACAAGGTCAAAGCCCAATGTTGAATACGGAGAGCAGCAAGTGTTGGAATGGCAGACTTGGGACCTAGGATTGCAAGAAGAGGTTTATGATCAGTTAGCAGATGTAACTTGTGGCAATACAGATACTTCAAAGATTATGCTCAGGGCCTTTCTCAATCTGCGTGTAGTTTTTTTTCCACTTGCTGTCAGAGTCCTCGATGCAAACGCAATGGTGTGTTTCTCGCCTGAAGGTAGCACATGTGAGATAACTGCACCGACACCATAGGGAGAGTCGTCACAGGTGAGTCACAGTGGCTTTTGGTATCATTTGTGTCACTTACTTGACAACAGGTGCTGTTTACAGACGTTGAAAGCTTGAGCACACTGCAAAGACCATTGCAATTTACATTGGTCTGCAAAAATCTGTGAAGTGGGTGCAACAACGTGGAAAGATTTGCCATGAACATTCCATAGTAGTTCAGAAGTCCCAGAAAATATCGTAATTATGAGATATTTGTTGGAGCAGGGGCCTTCACAATCACTTCCACTTTGCTCTCCATTGGATGCACTCCTTTTTCATCAATTTTGATTCCCAAGTATTTTGGGAATTTTATTTTATTATTATTTTACCTTTTGGATTTATTCACTCTTACTCCATGTTGTTGAATTCATGACAGCACTTTGTCCAGCACTACCAAATGTTCCTCAGAAGATGGCATAAAGACCAGCATCTCATCCAAAAAACAAACTACATGTTTAAGTCCCTGTAGGATTTGGTCCATCATGTGTTGGAAAATCGCAGGTGCTGTGTAAATTCCATAGGCCAGATGATGGTACTTATACAGGCTTTTGTGTGTGTTTCCAGTAAGATACTGCTCGGTTTCAGCGTCCAACTCCAGCTGCTGAAAAAGACATATCAATCTTACTGAAGACTTTTCCTCCAGCCAAGGTGGTAAAAATATCCTCCACACAGCCTAACTGTCTTGTCTTTCTTTGGCAGAACCACAATGGGTGCTGCCCAATCGCTCCCTCCAACCTGAGAAATAATTCCATTCCTCTCCAGGCGATCAAGCTCCTTTTACGGAACAGTCCTTGGTTTGTGAAAGATAGGTTGAGATCCTTCTTGCACTCTCACCTTTGCTTTAAAGTCACTAATTTTGCCGTACCCATCTTCAAACAGGTCTTTGTGTTTTTCAAGTACATCAGAGAGAAAAGGAACAGCTGAGGATCTCCTTCCAGTTCAAGGATATTTTGTGGAGCCAGTTATGCCCCAGCAATGGTGGTTTGTCTCCTTTGACCATAATCAATGGAATTGACCTCTGTTGTCCCTCATATGTGACTGGAAACTTGATCTCAGAAAACACAGGAATTTTGTCCCCAGTGTACGAGGCCAGATGAATGGAGGCCGGGTGCAACATACAGTCCATCAATTTGTCTTTATAGATATGATCTGGGATCAAAGACAAAGAGGATCCTGTGTCTAGTTACATGCTAAAAGTTGTGCCATTTAGCTGAAGATCAATATAAATGCCATCCACACCGTCTCGTGCAGAGTAGACAGTGAATAGCTCAAACAGTTCATCATCCACTGTACACTGATTCTCAGACATGTCAGCTGACACCTATTGAGCTTTGTCTAGTTGCTGTGTTTTGTGATTCTTACATGCACGCTGTAAGTGTCCAATTTTTCCACAGTTGTGGAATTTCTCATTACGATAGCAACATTCTGTGGGATGGTGGTTGCCTCCCCACAACAGTAGTTAAAATAGTTGTTTCTATGCTTGGTAAACGGTTGCTACTTGACCCCTTTTTTAGTACTGTTCTGAGAACTTACCTGTCCTCTGTATTTCTCTCTGCCTACACAGAAATGTTGCACCTTATACACACTTGAGTCCTTTATGGTTGCCTGGGCACTCAGCTGCTTGGTGTCCTTTGCGCTATTTCTAATGCGAGAGCAACATTGCAGGCCTTTTTGAAAGTAAGGTCTGCTTCTGACAGTAACCTTCTGTGATTAACTTCTGCACGTCCACAGACAAATTTGTCCCTGAAAGCATCATCTAGAAATGTTTCAAACTCACATGAACTTGCCAGACGTATTAATGCCAGAATGTAATCAGATATTGTTTCCCCAGGACTTTGGTTGCATTGGTAAAATCTGAAGGATCCTACAATCAAAATTGGCATGGGCTTGAAATGATCAGAAAGGGTCTGAGTAATTTCCTGGTATGAAAAATGAATCATGTTTGCTGGCTCACTTTTCAAGAGGCAATATTCGACTGTTCCAAAACACTCAGGAAAACCTTTGCTTTTTTCCCGCTATCAATTTCATTTGCCACAAGCCTTCGCTCAAATCTCTCCAAATAGGCATAAAAATCCTCTTCAGTACTGTCAAACTCAGGCACTCGTTCTATTGTGCCCATTTTCCTTTTCCTTGCTTTTATTATTATTATTTTCCTTTTCTTTTTATAATTGATTCAGTCTTTCTCTTCTTCTCTCTTTATTCTTCAATACTTAGTTCATTCTGCATTCCACGCAATGAATGTCAATAGACCGGCTATTAACTTTGTGGCTGTTGTAGTCATTTTGTCCTCTACCAAGTACCATAATGCATGGTATAAATTCGCATGAACAATACATTACACACTTTTCCCTCCCCTTGTCTCCCTCCAAAGTATCGAAATGCAGGGATAGCCGGCTGGCAGGCACGGCCAGTCAGGTTGTAACCCCCCCCCCCCCCCCCCCTTCCCCTTGGAAGGGGGGTGAGGGGTGTACGTCATGCCAGGGGTTCCCCGGCCTGAGGCAATGGGGGGGAGGGGTGTGATGAGGAGGAGGGTGGGGCCTGGCCATGAGTCCCAATCAGCCGAGGTGAGGGATAAGGCCGAGCCAGATGCAGTAGCTGTGTGTGTATTTGTTTGTGTCTTTTTAAGATTTCATTCAACTTTATTTTGATCGTTCGTCTGGTTCCCGCATCATCCTTGCCCATTTTAAACCTTGTTACAACCACACTCACAAAGAACAATTTCTAGCCAATAAATGTTTTGGTTCATAGCACAACTTGATAAATGTACTGTATATTCACTATTGAAATTTCCAGGGCTTTTCCATTTGACTAATTTCTGAATTTTTGAGACCTGAAAATCCCTATCATAAAACTCCCTGATGTTTTCCATGAACATGGGAACCCTGAAAAATTTATGATATGGCCCCTTTAGGAAATTTTGGCAAGGACTTCCTAAGACTTCAAAACTTGAGGTTTCTGCATAATTCAATGCCTTCAAGATTCTTCAGAAGTCCATTTCTTTTCTTCCATTCCTTCCTCTCTATTTTTGTCTCTTTCTCTGTCCTTCTCGCTGTATTTGTCTGTCAATCTCTCTCTCTCTCGCTCCCTATTACTGTGACAAGAGAGGAAATCAAACAAATGCCTTTCTTTGTGATTTGATGTACGAAGGCAGCAATTATTGTATAAATCAATGAGTTTGGAATAATACATGCATTTGACCCCAAAAGCTCTGTCCTCACACAGTGTTTAAATGCTGAACAGTCAGAATATATTAGCCTTCATCATTTGCGCTAATGAGACGTTGACAAAACAAGCTTGCAGTCTGCACAAGTGGCTCATTTCCCTCATACAGAATTATATTGGCTGATCAGTTGGATGGCACTCAGACAAATGGCTTAATAGTGATTTCTGTTGATTTCAATGTGTAATTAGCTTTAATCTTTAAATTTTATAATTTTTGTCTCCTGATGTCCTTTACTTTTTAGTTAATATTTAATCGTCATATACAGTAAATGTACTTGTTGTAAAGTTATGTTGTGAATATTGCTGATCTCATATAAACATTGATTACATTTTTAAAATCTTGTAGTTTTATTTACTTTTTGTAAACAGTGTGTTTTAATTAAAATGGCTTGATTAGGCCCTATCCTCAAATAGTATAAAAATGTTGTCCGTAATTTGTTCAGTAGAAAGTCATATAAATGTAAAAAGACATGAGAGAAATTGATAACACCATTTTTTTTAACTAATCCTTCAAAGAGAGCTTTTAATTTGTACCCTACCCCGCTGGAGGAGGCTGATCTGTCCTGTTTGGAGACCGCCGTTTGGTACATCACCATGCGGTTCTTCAGAGGGACGGGTTTGGAAAGCGCTGGGCTCGTCTGACTGTCGACAAGCCCACCTGGCTTGGATACTATCACATTTCCTGCAGCTGTAAATAAATTAACAAACAAAACAAACCAGAAACAATAAACTACAACTGATCATCAGTGTGTACAAGAAATTGTGGTGATTAAATACACAGTGAGTAACTGTAGGACATGTTGGAAATTGTAAACATGGTGAGCTGTATTTCTATTTTAAATGTCATGTCAGAGAAAAACGCTTGAGGAAAACAGATTTATAGGTCCTCACTTTGTGAAAACAGCCTTCAGAAGTGGAAAGTGACTGCAAAAACTTCAATAAAGACTGATTGCTGCAATTTGGGAGTCATACAGTGGATTCATTAAGACTTTAATTGTGTTGCTCATAAAAAATTAGATGAAGTGCTTCATTCACAACCAATGACAGCTTGCTATAATGACTCGGCAATAAAATTACACAACATACTGCACGCTGCAGTTGGGCTTAAATGAATAATCAAGAGCCATATTCATTTTTTGTTAAAGTGCTGCAACTGATTGTTTTACTTTCATGGAATATCACACATAAAATGTCACTAATCTCTGACAGATATCACTTAAATGTGTCTTGAAAAATCACACCATCCTCTGTGACAGCAAAATACCGTAGAGTCAAGAGAGCAGCCCGACCTGACCTCCTTACATGACACCAGTGTCACCAAACACAATTGCAAAAATGTTGAATGTTTTTAAACAGGTTAACTAAACACTCCTATCTATTACTGGTCAGATAACCAAGACATACGTTTATTTATTTATTTATTTAAAAAAACTTGCACCAATGAATTATGCACAATAAATCTGCCTTTTCCCTGCATGCGAAAAACTACAGATGATAGACCAGAAGTTATTCATTTCCAATGGAGAGTTCAGACTATTTGCAGATACGGAATAATGCATTAAAATATTTTAACTTTAGCGACTAGACTGTATGCCCGACTGGATGTGATGTATTCCATTCAGAAGTGAAAAATATAAATGCTTTGTCCGAAACTGTATTCCAATTGCCTGCTAGGTTGGTAGACTGGACAGTTTTAATGTATAAATCAGAATTGAGCATTAACGTTGCAAATCTCTCAAAAAAGGCATTTGTAATTAAATGTGTGATTAACTGTGTACAGTAAACCATAAAAACAGCAGCTTTTATAGTATATAAAAAATACTGAGTGAAAATCAATCATGAATTGAATTGAATTCACCAATCTGCTCAAAAACACACAGTTTAATGTCATACAAACTCACAAAACCAACAACCTTACTAACTTTCATCACTGCTTAATTTTTTATTTTTGGATCTTTCTAGGGACTGGGAGCTCTGACGTCATGATTTCCAAGTGCCTCCTTCCTTGCAACTTTTACAAGCCATTGCAACAAACTGAAAGTGCATCATGACAGCCACAAGCCTTAAGATACTGCACCCTCCTTTTGTTCTTCAGGTCAATTTTGACCTGCATTGAAATCCATTAAAAATTCATAAATTCTTGATTACAACAGCACTTAACAAAAATCTGTTTTATTGTGGTCCCAAAGTGTATAATGATAGTGAATAAAATGGTATATATTGAATATTAATGGAGTTCCATAATTATAATAAATGAATAAATAAATGGCCAGTGATGTCTAAATGTGTGTTTATTTCTGTGTAATTTGGCATTTTATGATATCTTAACTTCATTATAACAATTTCAGATTTATTCTGCTTGTAGAAAATCAACAGTGTACATTTTAGAATTCCAATTTTAGCACATGCCTATTTTCAAAATGGGCCCACTTTGCACGCCCATTGCAACAAAACCATTCCATCCCACTAATGTCAAACCATTTGTAACAGTGTTACAGGGATTTAGGAAGGGTCTGTAATAGTTCTTTCTGCCATCTAATGTAACACACTTTATTTTTGTGGACATATGCAGGTGTGCACAAACCCTGTTTGAGAGGAAAATTTGCAACTTGTAGGAAACAGTATGGGGCCAGGGGCTACATTTGAGAAATTGCATAATATGTTTAGGTCAAATTTGATTCATACATGGGTTAGGGTTAGGTGTAAAACATCCAAAAAGTCAGAAGGTGAAAGATCACAGCTGGTTTTTCGAATACGAGTCAAAATGACCCATTGAGATAATGGAAGGATTTTGTTTTAAATTGATATATACAGTGTATATATACACTGGCAGCCAAGAGTTTGGATAAATGTTTTTGGTCTTATGGATAGGATTTTTGTACTTTTATTCACCAAAGTGGCATTCAAGTGATCACAATATATACTCAGGACAGTAATAACGTGAAAAATGACTATTACAATTTGATACATTTTTTCAGAACTTATTAAACTACTTCAAAGAGTTCTCATCAAAACATCCTCCATGTGCAGCAATGAGTAGAATTCAATGAAGCTGTCAGCAGAGGACATGTGAGGCGTCTATTTCTCAAACTAGAGACTCTGATGTACTTATCCTCTTGTTTAGTTGCACATCTGGTCTTCCACATCTCTTTCTGTCCTTGTTAGAGACAGTTGTCCTTTGTATGAAATCTTCATTTTGTTTTTGGCAATTTCAAGCATTGTGTCACCTTCATTCCTCAAAACAATGATTGACTGACGAGTTTCTAGAGAAAGCTGTTTCTTTTTTGCAGTTTTGACCTAAAATTGACCTTAAGACATCCCAGTCTATTGCATACTGTGGTAACTCAAAAACAAACACAAAGACAATGTTCAGCTTCATTTAACAAACCAAATAGCTTTCAACTGTGTTTGATATAATGGCAAGTGATTTTCTAGAACCAAATTAGCAATTTAGCATGATTACTCAAGGATAAGGTGTTGGAGTGATGGCTGCTGGAAATGATGGTGCTGTTTTTAACATCAGTAATGTCCTGACTATACATTGTGATCAGTTGAATGACACTTTGGTGAATTTAAGGACAACTTTCCTTCCGAAAAAGCTAAATCTGTACTTTATTCCAAACTTTTGTCTGCCAGTGTGTGTGTGTGTGTGTGTATATATATACAGTATATATATATATATATATATATATTAGGGCTGTCAATTGATAAAAAGTTTTAATCGAATTAATTACATGGTGTCCCGATTAATTAATCGCGATTAATCGCATATACAAATATTTGCTGAGAAAGCCCCTCATATAACAATAATTCAATATATAAAGATCATACATATTTATATCAATATATAATCATACATGTTTATCTATAAATATAAAAAAAATTATATATATATATATATATATATATATATATATATATATATATATATATTGGACTCATTGTCAGTACGCCTCACCAACGAGCGCACGCAGTCAGTGCTGGAATGCCTCGGCACCTTCAGGCCAGGCAGAGCGGTCCCTTTAAAACTCCAGAGTCTCCAGAGTCTTCCAGAGTCTCCTGGGGCATATGGCATCCTCTGCGGTGGTCGCGCCGCTGGGGTTGATGCATATGAGACCGCTTCAGCATCAGACTGACCAGGCTCCAGACTCGAGTCCCGAGATGACCAGCACCGTGTGATGGTCACCCCCACCTGCCGCCAAACATTCAGACCCTGGACAGACCTCTGCTTTCTGCGGGCAGGAGTCCCCTTGCAGCAGCTTTCCCGATGCGTCCTGGTCATGACCGACGCCTCCAAATTGGGTTGGGGCACCATGTGCAACGGGCACGCAGCCGGGGGCCGTTGGAAAGGGGCCCCACTGCGCTGGCAACATCAATTGCCTAGAGTTGTTGACTGTATTCTTTGCCCTGCGGAGGTTTCTCCTGTATGGTTCAGGACAAACATGTCTTGATCAGGTCAGACAGCACTACTGCGGTAGGGTACATAAATCGCCACGGCGGCGTACGCTCCCGCCACATGTCACAACTCGCCCGTTGTCTCCTCCTTTGGAGCCAGCAGCGACTCAAATCGCTGCGCGCCACTCACATCCCGGGCAACCTCAATGTGGTAGCGGACGTGCTGTAATGACAACGCTTGCCCAGTGGAGAGTGGAGGCTTCACCCCAGTCGGTTCAGCTGATTTGGGAACGGTTCGGCAAGGCTCAGGTAGACCTGTTCGCCTCCCGAAAGACCTCCCATTATACGCTCTGGTATGCCCAAACAGAGGCTCCCCTTGGGGCAGACGCACTGGCACACAGCTGGCCCTCGGGGCTGCACACGTACGCATTTCCCCCAGTGAGCCTTCTTGCACAGGTGCTGTGCAAGGTCAGGGAGGACGAGGAACAAGTCACCCTAGTGGCTCCCTACTGGCCCACCCGGGCATGGTTCTGGGACCTCGTACTCCTCGAGACAGCCCCTCCCTGGCAAATTCCTCTGAGGAAGGACCTTCTTTCTCAGGGATGGGGCATGCTCTGGCATCCAGACCTCTGGAACCTCCACGTCTGGCCCCTGGACGGGTCGCGGAAGGTCTAGCTGATCTACCACCTGCTGTCGTAGACACGATCAACCAAGCCAGAGCTCCCTCTACCAGGCAACTTTACACCCTCTAGTGGCACTTGTTCACAAATTGGTGTTCTTCCCGGGCTGAAGACCAACAGAGGTGCGCAGTTAGGTCAGTGCTCTTATTTCTGCAGGAGAGGCTGGAGGGGAGGCTGTCCCCCTCTACCTTGAAGGTGTACATAGCTGCTATTGTGGCCCACCACAACGTAGTAGACGGCAAGTCTTTGGGTAAGCACGACTTAATTATAAGGTTCCTAAGAGGCGCCCGGAGGTTAAATCCCAGGTGGATCACTTGCACCTAGCGCCCTTTCCCTCGGCCGAGGTAAAACTGTGCGTTTTCTCTCCCAGGAGATCCCACTCATTCGGATCCCTGGATGACTCCTCCCTAGTTCTTTGGGTCCGCAGTTCGGCGGATAAACTCGCCGACCCAATCCACTGCGGGTACTTAATCTACCCTGTACTGGAATAGGTGCTCCACAGCTCAGGACTTCTACATGGACTCCCCCTGTGTGTATTTTCCACGGTACTTTCCCCTTACGAGTGGACCCGCGTCTCCCTTGGGCAGTTCCCACTGCCCCCTGGTTGCGGTGTTTGTAGTAACTCCCCCCTCCGCAACTCCCCCCTCCAGGTGGGATCTACCACCGCGCCACTTTCCACATGTTGCCTAAAAACCTATGTGATGTATTCGCCACTCTTACCTCCCCCTCTCTGGGCAGGTGTGGTCTCCGCAGGGTCTTTTCCCCCTGAAAAACAGGAAACCGGGTAAGACCACCTTCCCATGATGTGTGTAAAGGCCCCAGTCATTTGGCTCTATGCGAGAAGCATAGAGAGAAAAGAGGCCGGGCTAGGCTCGGCCCATTTCCAGGTTGGCAAGCGTCGCCTTGTTCCCCTGTCTAGGGTAACCAGAAGGATTGGGGGCAATGGGGATTTGTACGTGCAGTCTGATAGCTGGTCGCTTTTGCACGTCAAGTACCTGCCCGCTCCTGTGTCAGCAGTACACGTACACGGCTCAGCACATGTCGTGATTTAAATTGGACCCCTACTGTCGCTTCTTCGACACAACGTCGAAGTGAGCGACAGACAGGGAATGTCTAGGTTACGTATGTAACCTCCGTTCCCTGATGGAGGTAATGAGACTTTGTGTCCTCCCGGCAATGTCGCTGAGCCGAGCCACTGTTGTGGCTGGACCATTTCCGGCTCCTCAGAAAAATCCTGAATGAACTCAACGTATTTCCCCACCTTTATACCCGTATGCCCGGGAGCGGGGTATGCAAATACTGTTGACCAACTTCTCATTGGCCTTTTTTCATAGATCAGAGGCATATTCGGTGCTCTAGAGAGACCCCTAGTGTCGCTTCTTCGACACAACGTCTTGTTCCCTCCATCAGGGAACGGAGGTAACATACGTAACCTAGACGTTACCAGTGGGTGGACTGTGTAATCAAAATGATCTCAAGAGTTTTCATATGTAATTGTTTGTTGGTAAAAGACCTTTACTCACCCAAATATTGTTTCAAACCTGTATGACTTCTGTGGATCACAAAAGTAGATTTTAGGCCTCTAGTATGGAAGCAATTCCATGCCTTATGTATTTGCAAACAATATAAAGTATTGCAAAAGAAAATAAAGTTTTGCAAAAGAAAAAAGTATTGAGCAAAAAAAAAAAATTTTTTTTTCAAACAAAAATGAAGTATCTCAAAAGTAAAATAAAGTATCGAGGAAAAAAAATTAAGTTTTGCAAACAAAAATAAAGAATTGCAAAATAGAAATTAAATATAGCAAAAACCAAGATATAATTAATTGCAGCATTGATTTTGCCACACATATTTTTCTTTGCAATGCCTACTAATTATTTTGCAACGCTCCTTTTAATTTGCATTTCCATCAAGTGTGAGCTCGTGATACCGTTTTGCCTTTGCACTTCACTTTTCTGCGCGTTTCAGTATATGACACTGTTTTGACGTGGGGGTGGAGTTAGGGGATTGGGGCGTGTACAACGGGCTCACGGATGCCTCCCTGGAAGTTACATCATTAGCTTGAGACACGGATCAATCATCATGGCTGAGCAGAGGCATGCGGGTGGATCTCAGGTATGTAAAGTTGATTATTTCCTTTTATTTAATTAGCATTAAATGTGTATTAACAGCGTTTGCTTCAGATAAAGATGTTAGAGATCAGCTAAAGCGGTGGATTTATTAGCCATACTCACTAACGTTAGCTAGCAGCTTTGGATAATGTACATATTTGTAAGGAATTATTAGTGTTAACAGATAATTGACAATCGTGAGAAGATCATCTGGTGTCAAATAACAAATACGCTGTCAACAAGTCATTTTTATTGCAGCTATAAATTAAGTAATATAACAAACTATGCTGTCATTTCCATAATATCTTGTCAAAATATCATACAAACCTTATTTTGCGTTTTGTATATGTCAACTTGCTTTCTGACTCCTGTTGATGCAGAAGATAGCGAGTCTTACTACATTGACGAAAGCGGGTTTATTTAGTGTTTGTGACGTGCTGGTGTTTATTATTATGTAAATAATTTATAACCAAAGTTTACTATATTAAGTAATATTGCATTTACATATTGCATATAATTCATTTTACTTTTCTGCCAAGGATCTCTCATTGGCATTCATATGTACCTTGTAATAAACTTTCAATTGTAAATCCTGTAGGTCAATTACAATTTTAAAGGCAAATTCACCCCAAACTTCAAAGTGTATCCTAGCACTTGGATAATTTCCTCACATTCAAACACTCATGAAAAGCTTTCCTTTATATGTTTGCTCACATTTTCAAAGGATTATTGATTAGAGTGACCATTACTGTTACTGTATACATGTTCCAGTCATTTTACTGTACAGTGTTTGAAAAAATTACATGCAAAATCACACCAAAAATTCAATCTAGCACTTGCATCACTTCCTCATGTTCACACATCATAAAAAGCTTTCATTTATAGGTTGTTATTGTAACGATCAGAAAACAGGAGAGGATCTATGTGCAGCTTTTATTGTAGCCAAAAACAAGAACACCAGGAATAACAAAATCCACAAGGAATGTAGGGCAAAACAAAAACATGAAATAACTGACAAAAGGACAGGAGGGAAACAAGGGCTTAAATACACAAGGGGAAACAAGGAACACCTGGGAAAACAATCAGGGAAATGGAACCAATGAGGGGAAAACCAATCAAAAAACAGAACTACAAAGGACTACCAAAACCAAACAGGAAACCGGAACTAAACAGGAAACTTCAACATAAAAGCACAAAACAAAAGACAACAGAGAACATGACAGTTATTAATATAATTAAAGGCAAAATCACCCCAAAAATTTCATTTTGTCCCTGCACGTGGATCAGATCCTCTTATTCAAACACTCATAAAAAGTTTCATTTTTGAGTTCTTGTTCAAACATGCCATGATTATTAACATTAAATTTAAACTCATTTAATGTAGTATTGGACAAAATTACAGGGAAATAATCTCCTGACATCATACCCAGAATGTCTTCTTACATTTTATGTTTTATATGGCATTGAGATGAACTTTAACTTTAAAATGATCTAAATGAAAACCCAGATACAACAAGTGACCGATCAGAGAGATAAGGGAAGAGAGTTGGAAACACAGAAAAATGAAAACAATGTCATGTACTTGTTTTCAAATGATCACACTTTTATAAATTCTTTGCTTTTCTTATTTCAGATAACAGCCATGTGCATCTTAAAGAACAAGCGCACTTTCTGCATGCTGTTGTACACATGCACAATCCCTCAGAATGCACAAAAGTGTCTACTGTGTCTTCTGCACCTGCTGCACACTGATACACACACACCTAATAAAATTAACTTCCCATATTAGATTTTTGTCTTACTAGTTAAAAATTACATATTTGCATACTGTCATAACACGTTACATAATAATTATCACACATCTTTCTGTAATTGACTCTTTCTAAACTCTTGTTTAAATTGCATTAGGTTGAGTTGCAGTATTCTCATTATCAATCAATAGTGTGCTTAAGGTGTCACTGTCTTGAAAGGAACATATAAACAAAATGCATTATTATTATTATTAATAATTATTATAAATTAATACAGGAATAAGCTGGAGCAGAGGCTGCGGCAGAATGACACCAGGGAGTCTCTGCAGAGGCAAGAGGACCATCACTGGTTACAAGCTTTCTGGACAATAAAAAATAAAAACAAGGAAAGAAAAACTTGATTTCGTTTATTTATATATATATATATATATATATATATTATATTGCATCAAAACATGAACATGACTGTTTTCTATTATTCATACTGAAATAATCACACACACACACACACACATACACAAAGTAACTGCACCGTTGGCACCCCTCCTAGGAGCACAGTGTAAACTTTTTTTTATAATTATATATATTTTTTAGGGTATTTTACAGGATGCAAAAGCCTGTTTGATGAAATGAGTTTAGCCAGGCCAATATTTTCTTTTAAACGTCACCAGGTAAGAATTAACAATGAATATTATTTCATTGAACTTCACTTTCTCATGGATCAAACAGTCCATTTGCAACTAAGGGGGTTTTTGTTGTTGTTTTTTTACATCATTACCATCAGATGGTACCACCACGACATGATGGTCTTAATTTAATTGTAATAAAATGCATCCTTTTTTTTTACTTTTTCTTTCTTCCAGACGATGATTCTAAGAAAATGCACCCGCAGTTTATTGTTGCTATAGTAACGAATGCAATGTTCATGTGCGTCTGATTGGCAGATAAAACATGTGCTCTTATTTCAGTGTTGATGTTAATTTGGGGGTAATTATTTTGTGGTTATTGCTTCGTATTCAGTTAAAGAGGATAAAAGTTATATTCAAATGAACTGTACACTGCATATGGGTGAATTTGCCTTTATTTTTTTAATTAACAAACTTGCAAAATAATTAGTAGGCATTGCAAAGAAAAATATGTGTGGCAAAATCAATGCTGCAATTAATTATATCTTGGTTTTTGCTATATTTAATTTCTATTTTGCAATTCTTTATTTTGTTTGCAAAACTTTATTTTTTTCCTCGATACTTTATTTTACGTTTGTGATACTTCATTTTTGTTTGAAAAAAAAATTATTATTTTTTTGCTCAATACTTGTTTTCTTTTGCAAAACTTTATTTTCTTTTGCAATACTTTATATTGTTTGCAAATATATGTGGCATGGCCTTGACTCCATACTCTAGGCCTCTTTCAGTTAAAAGTGAATTGAATTAAAGTCTAACTTTCTGCCTTTCTGTAAGTTATCTAGAGTGCCTATTCAGAGTGTTCCAAAACAGTCCATTTCAGTTAGGATGTTGCCTATGGTAGTGCAAGATAGCAAGACAGCTCATTTTCAGTTTTGAAACAGAGCTTTTATTTTCTTAAAACAGCAGCTTTTTCAAAAGAATCAGGCACGCTCTGAAATAGAATAATCAGCTGCTTCTTTCCGCAGAAAGCAATTAAAATAAATGATTGTGTTCTGGATGTGTTAGAAAATGCATGAATATGAGAGGCAGAAGGGGTTTTATTTGTATTTTGTTTGTGAGATAACCGTTCACAGCACTGACAGCAGGACTGTGGTAAAATGCTTTGGCCTCTCTGATGATAGGGGAGCAGGGGAGCTGATCACATGCCAGTAAAGGAAAACATGTTCAGTGGACGAATTTGTTATGCTGAGGAAATAAAAATAAATAAATAAATAAATAAAAACAAGGATTTGCATAGCATTCATTTTCACATTTTCAAAAGCACACAAACGCTAAAAAAATTAGTTTTGTTCTTAAATCCCCTACTGTTTTTTTTTTTTGCAACTACAACTTTAATACTATGCCATATCTCATAATAAATACAATTTCTCATTTAATTTCTATTTATTGAATATCATTTCAATTTTTTTCTTTCTTTTGATTTTGGTTTGAAATACGACATTTTCAACATACAACATGTTCTTGACAAGTTTCATAAGATTTGTCCAGTTCAAATCTCATAGTGTTTATAAAAGAGTTTGCTAATGGTTGGTAAATGCCTGCAGTTACAGTAAAAGCAGCGGGGTCTGTCCAAACATTAAATGCTATATGCTGCACGATCAGCACAACAGCCTCTTCATTAACTTTTAACGACTGAGTTCTATTTAAAGACTTATTTATATGACAACAAAGCATTTATTAAACAGGTACATAAAAAAAGAATAAGACACTTTTGTCAGGCGGTGTGTTTTGGGGTCACTGCTGGAAGCCCCGTGTTTTAAATCATCTGTAATTTAAATGTACAGTATTTCCTTAATCTTTAATAGCTCTGAATGCTGCAATGTTTGGTCTGGCATTACTAGGTGTTACTGTAAGTTACTCCAGGGTTACATCTGTATTCTGAGATCTCAGGTACTTTAATTTACTTTACTTATTTATCTGTCATACAGCAGAAGCTTTTATCTGGAGCTTAAAGTACACTCATTACCTCCCTGAAGCAACCTGGGGTTTAAAAGGCTTTCCTCAAGGGCACTATGATGTTTCCACTATAATCATTTCTTGTGGATTTGGAGCCTACAATCTAGTGGCTACAGGCCCAGATCATTTACCACTATGCTAAATCATGCGTAAAAGCTTTAAAAACAGAAACTGATTTTTTAAAGATGAAGTGTTACATTTGAACACCATAAAAAACAAAACTAAAACGGAAAAATTAATTTCTCGAACAACCATCCTCCCATTCCCTTATATTCAAACAGATAGCTCAACCTCAATCTCACACTACTGGTTAAACCATTGCTAAAACAAACAAAGCTTTTTAAGACAATTATAATCAGCCCAAAAAGCCAAAAATTGCTCATGATATTTTTTTCGACATGTCAAGTTGGGTTAGGAGTATTTAAACTTATATTAGAAATACATTAATATTGAAAAAATGGTCTGTAAAGGGATATAAAGGGAAAGGAGGAGGCGAGAAACGGCTTGACAATACAAATAATAGTTTAATGAGAAACTTAAACAAAAGGCACAAACACACACATGACGGTCAGCTGACCGTAAACGATCTCTCTCGTCGCACCACCTTCCGCAGTCGGCCTTTATCCCTCTCGGAGGCTTGATTAGCCTGATAAGTGACCAGGGGTGTATAATCACGACCTGGCTCCGCCCTCCGCCCTGTCACATGGTCACACTCTATATTAGGTGTCTTTAACTACAATGTACTAACATGAAACTACATGTTGTTCTGCAAAATCCTTACATGATTCACATTTGCTGCTACTAATGCTGAGGTATGGGGAGGTAAGGGTAAGGGTTGGGGTTGGGGTAGGGTTATGTTTAAGGATAGCGATAAGGTTAACAGTGTGACTACAAATGTATTAAATGCAGGTCATTTAAAGCTCAATTTAAAGTGCAATGCAACAAAATGTGTGTACATTTTAAGTGCATTGCTTAAGTGCTAGTAACAGTAGTTAAAGACACCTAATATAAATTGGGACAGAAGAAAAACGTAGGAAACTTAGAATTGTAGATATGCATGAAGAATCTGAACCATCAAAAACACAAGAATAAGAACATGAAAGTGATCTGTTTCTCATCCACACCATATCGCTTCTGAAGATATTGATTAAACCACTGGAGTCTTATGGATTACTTTTATGCTTATTTATTAGATTTTTGGAGCTTCAAATTGTTGGCACTCATTCACTTGCATTGTATGGACCAAAAGAGCTGAGAAATTATTCTAAAAATCTTCATTTGTGTTCAGCAGATGAAAGAAAGTCATACACATTTTTGCATGGCATGAGGGTGAGTACATGATGAATTTTTCTTTATGGGTGAAAAATGATCTCCATAAATGCTCAAAGTCTCTCTGTGGCATTTATT
Organism: Moxostoma hubbsi; assembly: GCA_032164185.1. NCBI lineage: Eukaryota > Metazoa > Chordata > Actinopteri > Cypriniformes > Catostomidae > Moxostoma > Moxostoma hubbsi. The sequence goes on along the minus strand of JAVLUX010000011.1, from coordinate 1,346,357 downwards.
ATTTTTGTTCATGTATTATAAAAGCTAAATTATTTAGTAAAAAAAAGTAACACGAATGAATAGAATTGTAGTAAAAAGCATACCCGGGTATGTGTTGTATTTTACATTGTGCATGAAATATTTTGCACATTTTATTGTCATCTGCACACCTTTTTTGTCATTTCAGAGTAAAAACATAAATATTGAGATATATATTTATATTTTTAGCTATATTGCCCAGCTCTAATGCCTAATACAAAAAAATATTTACACATTTCAGTCTAATAACAAAATCCCATAAAATAATTACAAAAAAAATTGCAAAAAAATTGCAAAAAAAAAAAAAAGACATAAGAAATCTTAAACAAAATCAAATAACATTAAAAAAAAATCATATTTTGACTTGTTATTAATTTAATAATTTATTACATTATTACACAATTCAATTTGCTGATTTTTTTTAAATGAAACTGAAATGCAAAATTCTTAAAAATAGGTTCAAATATGTTGTGCGGTTATGCGAATGCGTATTGTCTGGGTTATATGATGCATGATCATGCGTTTTGGTGCTGGTAAGACACATTGTGGGCTGAAGAGAGTAGTTTGACTCTTTTTTTAGCTGTCCTTGTGTGTGTGTGTATGTGTGTGTTTTTTTTGGGGGGGGGGGGGGGGGGGGTGGTAAGTAATGTAACCCCATCAAGCTGTCAAGGAGGATGAGCAGCTACAGATATCCGCCACCCAAAATACGCCAGCTAACAGCTAGTCCTGCACTTCAAACACATTTAAAATGCTACTCTGTTACAGAGCATAATGAAATATTCCTGCTCTACAAATGTGGGACAACACTCTGTTTGACAAGCTTGGTTTGCTGTTGGTTTTCTAAAAAACTTGTGCTGGTTCAACGCATTTCCCTCCTAAGATCAAACCCATATCTTCGTGTCTAAAACATGCCAACAATCCAGAGCTATCTTGTGATGAGTTATGCGCAGTCCACAGCTCACGTGAGAGGAAAATGTCGTAATCTAGGCGCCACGTACACACAAAAATAAATCACATTTATTTTAAACCTGACTGGTTGGTGTCAGGCTGCTGAGGGAAGCTGGTGAACGGTCAAAAACCCAGAAACACAGGAGACACACACTGATAAAATGAAGCATTTGAATGCACTTTAAGCTGCATTAGACAAAAGTGTCTGCCAATGCGTACAATAAATGAACAGTATATTTAAAAAAAACAACAAATTTCAAGGCCACTTTCTCAGCTGCATCTGTTATTTATGTACAATAAACACCTCCAACTCTTCCACTTCTTGCCACTGGCCAAGTGCAATCACCAAAGTTCTTTCCAATCAATACACACTTGCATTAATTACAGACCTCTCTGTAAAGTCATCACTTCCAACACATCGCATTTGAACAGAACAGTTCACCCACAAATGACAATTCTGTCATTGTTTACTTAACTTCATGTCATTTCAAATTGTATTGTCTTGTTTTTTCTGCAAATACAAAGGAGAGTTCTTGAAGAATCTCCACACAGCTCTTTTCCAAATGACGACTGTTGAGCTCCAATACCATAAAATCGATCCCTATAATCCCTATACACTGGTGCCGAAACCCGGGAAGGAGGAGGGACACGCCGTAGTGGAGTTCTCGCCGCTACCATCCACCCCAACAGAGCGGCCGCGTCCGTCTTCCGGGGGACGGAGGAGCTCGGCCACCTGGAAGCAGAGGAATTGGTCGCCGACCGTGAGAGGAGAAGGAGCTCCTAGCCGACCGCCTGGAGCGGTCAGGGTCGCTGCCAGGGGCGGAGGAGACTCCTACCAGCCACTGAAACGCACCGGGGCCTGAGGCCGCCAACTAGAGGGTGGAGGAGTGGCTGAGGACCAAGCTACGGTGTAACAGAGAACCGGCGTGTAAATGTTTTTTTTTACTCTCTCTCCCACTGCCACTCCGCATTGGCCTTTTCACTATATTTTTACAGTGTTTTTACACTGTTACAGGAAGTACCCCCCCTCCCCAATATTTATTTATTTTTTGTTTCCCTTCCCCTGTCCCATCCCAGATTCAGGAAGACGGAGATTTTTGGAATAAACTGATTTTTGGCAGTTATCAGCGTAATTGTTTTGCATGTACACACGCTCGATGGCATAAAATCTGATAGGACACGCCGTGGAGCAATTTTTTTTTTTTTAAAGTTCCATTTGTTAACATTAGCTAACAACGTTAATTAGCATAAACTAACAATGAACAATACTTTTACAGCATTTATAAATCTTAAAGTTAATTTCAACATATAGGCCTACTAATACATTTTTTAAATCAAAAGTTGTATTTGTTAACATTAAAGCACTATGAACTAACATGAACTAACAATGAAAAATGTTATTTTTATTAACAAACATTAACAAAGATTAACGGATGCTTTAAAAAATATACATTGTTAATTGTTCGACACACACCACACACACACGTCACGTCTATAGTCATTAAAGCCATAGAATAGCATACAATTAACTTTTCTCTCAAGGGGCAGTAACTGTCTGCTGGATTTGATTTTTCAGGGGCATTTTGAACTTTTATGAGGACATATTTTATTCTAAACATAAAAAATATACAGTGTCATCCTTTCACTTTAAATACTTTCATATATTCACTGACAGCTCTGATTGGCAATTTTTGCCCCAAATTATGAATTTTAGAAGCATTTTTGTCCTTTTGGTGGCTTTTCTAATTTCTGAAAATCCCCCTAAATTTCTGACCCTTGATATACAGACCTATGTATATTTTCTAATTGTATTATTTTTCTTAAATTCTTCTAACTTTTGTCTTTCTATGTTCTATTATGTTAGCACAATTTTTTCAAATGCACAAATGAATTATTCCTGATCTTCAGCAAAAATGTCTCTGCTTATGCGTCATGTGTGTATATGTATGACAAAATAAATTTACAAAATATATATATACTGTTATGGTGTTTTTGTCCATTTTGGAGCTTGTCCATTTTGGACAGACTGTGGTCACCATGAACTGTCATTGTAAAGAAAAGAACTGCCCGAAGAAATTCTCATTTTGTGATCCGTAGACAAAAATAACAGCATATGGGTTTGGAAAAGCACCTCATAAGTAAGAAATGACAGAACATTAATTTCTGGGTAAACTATCCCTTTAAATGCACTACAAGTTGAATGTTCCTGTAAAGCAGTTCAATGGAAAGGAGGAGGCGAGAACCGGCTTGACAATATAAATCATATTTTAATGAGAAACTTAACAAAAAGCACAAGCACACACATGACGGTCAGCTGACCGTAAACGATCTCTCTCTCCCGCACCATCTTCCGCAATCGGCCTTTATCCCTATCGGAGGCTGATTAGCCTGATTAGGGACCAGGTGTGTATAATCACGACCCGGCCCCGCCCTCCGCCCTGTCACTCACCCAAGTGTTAGAGATCCACTGATTGGGCCTGTAGCTTAATTCCTGTCCTGCAGGTGTTCTCCTTGCGTAGTTCTCCTGAGGTTGGTGGAGACCAGCTCCAGCAGCACCCAACACGTAACACATATCCAGCAAGCCCAGAGGAACCGTAGTTTTTATTTCACACCATCTTCTTCACTCCCCTCCCCTCCGTTCAGCCCTGCACACTGCCAACAGGGCTTTTCTTGGAGGCCTTCATACCTTTCATGAAAAGCTTGCATGGAGCAACAGTCAGTCAATGATTCTCGCTCTCTCAAATCTAAATCTATCTATCAAATATTTGTCTGGTGTTCTGTCAAAGAAGTCAACACTGTAATGCATTAATTCAAAAAGTTACTTTGACCGAAATTATTTTGATCAAAATTATTGAATGATAATTTAGGGGATTCAAAGGTGACATGAAACTGCTTGTCTAGCCCAGTTTTCTTTGCAGTGTTGAAAAATGTATGTTGGCTTGACATATACTGTTTTGGGGTTTTTCCAAAATCCCAAAATCCAAAATTGTCCAAAATAAATTAACCAACTGTAACTCATAGCGTTTAAGCTACATCCACCAAACTTGGTACAGACCTTCAGACTGTTCTGGACTTGTGAGCTATGACTTATTTAAATGATCTGGCTTATACAAAATGGAAAAATCACATAGACTTAAACTGAATAAATGTTCAAATTGGCCAAGACCGTACAAACTCAAACTGTCAAAATAAAAAGATTTAAACAACCCCACACAAGGCCTTTGGTCTGCTTTAAATTGCTCTCTCTCTCTCTCTCTCTCTCTCTCTCATCTTGACTTTTCAAGCAAATATCAAAGTCTGTCCACAAATTTTATTTAGTTCCTATTGAAACAGGGAATTGGTGTGGGACATAGTGAAGGGCTCATCCCTCTTTTTAAATATATTATGACCTTCAGTTTATGGCCCAACAATATACCATGTTTTGGTACTTGCAATGGAGCAAAATGAGCAAATGACGAAATGATGGCAAAATATAAAACTATTGATTTTGAGTTGTTGATGATACGTTTAGAAATAATACCTTTGATGTTTTTTGAACATTATTCAGATATTTACTTATATATTTATTTTATTTTGAGAGTGCAGAGGAGAGCAACTCGGTTGCGTCATTGTGTTCTAAGGGGGCTGAAGATCAGGGTGGGGGTGTTGAAAGTTGTGCAAATCAGGTCAGTGATGTAATGAGAGGATCGAGGGACTGAAAGAGTACAGCACAGAGCGTATCTAACTACAAGTAGCGATGCTACAAACTTAAAAGAACAGTTCAAACAAACATGAATTAATTATTTACTCACCCTCATGTCATTCCAAACCCGCATGGCTTACTTTCTGTTGTGGAACACGAAAGGACACATTTTGAAGAATGGTTTCGTGCAATTAATAAAAAAGGGGAACTGGAACTTTCAAGCTTCTAAAAGACACAAAAGACCAATAAAAGTATCATAAAAGTAGCTGGATACATCTTCTGAAGCCATAAGTTAGCTTTGTGTGAGGAACAGAATGAAATTTAATTTGTTTTCTAACGTCCTTTTTTCTCTAATAGCAGTGAATTGGTTCACTCTGAGATTTCATGCAATTAAAAAAAGATACATTTGATTCATCCCTGTTAAAAACTTCAACTCATTTATATAAATTAAGGAATTTTATACGTTTATTGGTTATATTACAAGTAAATGTATCTATTCTTAATATATAAGTTTAATTCTGTCACCCTAATTGAGATCCTCATTGTTTTTGTGCCTGATTGTAAAAAATATATGATATTATCAGAAAGATTTATTTATTTAAAAAGATACTGCCTCCTTAAACAGCTTCAGTGTATACTCAAAATTTATCATAAAAATTATTTGAAATAAAAAAAAAGCAATTAACTCAATATTATCTGTGCATTAGTTAATCATGAGTCATACATTAACTCAATATTATCTGTGCATTAGTTAATCATGAGTCATACATTAACTCAATATTAACTGTGCATTAGTTAATCATGAGTCATACATTAACTCAATATTAACTGTGCATTAGTTAATCATGAGTCATACATTAACTCAATATTAACTGTGCATTAGTTAATCATGAGTCATACATTAACTCAATATTAACTGTGCATTAGTTAATCATGAGTCATACATTAACTCAATATTAACTGTGCATTAGTTAATCATGAGTCATACATTAACTCAATATTAACTGTGCATTAGTTAATCATGAGTCATACATTAACTCAATATTAACTGTGCATTAGTTAATCATGAGTCATACATTAACTCAATATTATCTGTGCATTAGTTAATCATGAGTCATACATTAACTCAATATTAACTGTGCATTAGTTAATCATGAGTCATACATTAACTCAATATTAACTGTGCATTAGTTAATCATGAGTCATACATTAACTCAATATTATCTGTGCATTAGTTAATCATGAGTCATACATTAACTCAATATTAACTGTGCATTAGTTAATCATGAGTCATACATTAACTCAATATTAACTGTGCATTAGTTAATCATGAGTCATACATTAACTCAATATTAACTGTGCATTAGTTAATCATGAGTCATACATTAACTCAATATTATCTGTGCATTAGTTAATCATGAGTCATACATTAACTCAATATTAACTGTGCATTAGTTAATCATGAGTCATACATTAACTCAATATTAACTGTGCATTAGTTAATCATGAGTCATACATTAACTCAATATTAACTGTGCATTAGTTAATCATGAGTCATACATTAACTCAATATTATCTGTGCATTAGTTAATCATGAGTCATACATTAACTCAATATTAACTGTGCATTAGTTAATCATGAGTCATACATTAACTCAATATTATCTGTGCATTAGTTAATCATGAGTCATACATTAACTCAATATTATCTGTGCATTAGTTAATCATGAGTCATACATTAGCTCAATATTAACTGTGCATTAGTTAATCATGAGTCATACATTAACTCAATATTATCTGTGCATTAGTTAATCATGAGTCATACATTAACTCAATATTATCTGTGCATTAGTTAATCATGAGTCATACATTAACTCAATATTAACTGTGCATTAGTTAATCATGAGTCATACATTAACTCAATATTATCTGTGCATTAGTTAATCATGAGTCATACATTAACTCAATATTAACTGTGCATTAGTTAATCATGAGTCATACATTAACTCAATATTAACTGTGCATTAGTTAATCATGAGTCATACATTAACTCAATATTAACTGTGCATTAGTTAATCATGAGTCATACATTAACTCAATATTATCTGTGCATTAGTTAATCATGAGTCATACATTAACTCAATATTAACTGTGCATTAGTTAATCATGAGTCATACATTAACTCAATATTATCTGTGCATTAGTTAATCATGAGTCATACATTAACTCAATATTATCTGTGCATTAGTTAATCATGAGTCATACATTAGCTCAATATTAACTGTGCATTAGTTAATCATGAGTCATACATTAACTCAATATTATCTGTGCATTAGTTAATCATGAGTCATACATTAACTCAATATTATCTGTGCATTAGTTAATCACGAGTCATACATTAACTCAATATTATCTGTGCATTAGTTAATCACGAGTCATACATTAACTCAATATTATCTGTGCATTAGTTAATCATGAGTCATACATTAGCTCAATATTAATTGTGCATTAGTTAATCATGAGTCATACATTAACTCAATATTATCTGTGCATTAGTTAATCATGAGTCATACATTAACTCAATATTATCTGTGCATTAGTTAATCATGAGTCATACATTAACTCAATATTAACTGTGCATTAGTTAATCATGAGTCATACATTAACTCAATATTATCTGTGCATTAGTTAATCATGAGTCATACATTAACTCAATATTAACTGTGCATTAGTTAATCATGAGTCATACATTAACTCAATATTATCTGTGCATTAGTTAATCATGAGTCATACATTAACTCAATATTAACTGTGCATTAGTTAATCATGAGTCATACATTAACTCAATATTATCTGTGCATTAGTTAATCATGAGTCATACATTAACTCAATATTAACTGTGCATTAGTTAATCATGAGTCAAACATTAACTCAATATTAACTGTGCATTAGTTAATCATGAGTCATACATTAACTCAATATTATCTGTGCATTAGTTAATCATGAGTCATACATTAACTCAATATTATCTGTGCATTAGTTAATCATGAGTCATACATTAACTCAATATTATCTGTGCATTAGTTAATCATGAGTCATACATTAACTCAATATTAACTGTGCATTAGTTAATCATGAGTCATACATTAACTCAATATTATCTGTGCATTAGTTAATCATGAGTCATACATTAACTCAATATTAACTGTGCATTAGTTAATCATGAGTCATACATTAACTCAATATTATCTGTGCATTAGTTAATCATGAGTCATACATTAACTCAATATTATCTGTGCATTAGTTAATCATGAGTCATACATTAACTCAATATTATCTGTGCATTAGTTAATCATGAGTCATACATTAACTCAATATTATCTGTGCATTAGTTAATCATGAGTCATACATTAACTCAATATTATCTGTGCATTAGTTAATCATGAATTAATGCATATTAGTGTACCCGTATTATAAAGTCTTACCACATTATTCATTTAATTTGATTTGAAGAAATTGAAATTGAAATGTGTAAATCTTAAAACATTTTTTTGAGTGTTGGATCAGAGTGACTGTCATGGTCACCTTGTCAGGTTGGGGTTCTGCCTGACAGGACAGTGGCTGTATCGGCCTGCCTCAGTGTTTTGTGTACCCCCTTTGCATGAGCGCGTGGGCCCTTCGGTGATGTCACGTTCCTATCAACCTTTCAGGTTGGGTTTTGTCTGATGTGGACCATGGCATCATCATTCCCAGTCTGTCTTTGTCAAAGTTTGTTTACGTTTTGCCCTTATGTGTTTCAGGTGTCACTGGCATGCTGAATCAGCATTTCCATGGGAACTTTGATTGTTTCCATGGGAATGCTGATCATTACAACCTTCAGCCGTGTGCGGCACCTGCCCCTTGTTTGTTCTCCATGTGTCATATCCGACTTTCATTATTTTGTCAGAAGTTTTTAAAGCACTTTAACAATAAAGATTTGTGTTGAGATTTTACTGTTATCGTCCAAAAAAAAATTACGAATTTCACAATACACAGTATATTTTTGTTCAAATATGGCCCATCCCATTAGATATACCAAAAAAAAATCATATTTATTAAAATAATTCAGAATATTATGTATTTAAAGGGGGGATATGTTTACAGATAGTAATCAGATACTTTTATTAGTTGCTTGTATTTAAGCTAATACATTTTTTTATTGCATTAAAGGTATAGTTCACCTAAAAATAAAAATTCTCTCATTATTGACACCCTCATGCCATCCAAGTTATATATCACTTTCTTTATTCTAATGAACACAAATGAAGACTTTTAGAAGAATATCTCAGCTCTGTTGGTCCTTTCAATGCAAGAGAATGGTGTCCAGAATTTGAAGCTCCAAAAATCACATAAAGGCAGCATAAAAGTAATCCATACGACTCCAGTGGTTTAATCCATGTCTTCAGATGTGATATTATAGGTTAGAAACAGACCAATATTTAAGCAATTTTTTTCAACGCATGAAGAATGCAAATCGGGATAAATTAGGAAGAATGTGAAAGTGAAAGTGGCGATATATAGTAAAATAAAGGATTTAAATATTGATCTGTTTCTTGATCATATCACTTCTGAAGACATGGATTTAACCACTGGAATCATATGGATTACTTTTATGCTGCTTTTATGTGCTTTTTTGATCTTCAAAGTTCTGGCCACCATTCACTTGCATGGTGAGGACCCACAGAGCAGATATATTCTTTTAAAAAGCCTAATTTGTGTTTTGCAGACGAAAAAAAGTCATACACATCTGGGATGGCATGAGGGTGAGTAAATGATGAGAGAACTTACTATTTTGGGGTGAACTATTTCTTTAAACTACAAGTAGCTTGACACACTGTTTCAGAATGGCATCCCCAACAATTCATTAATACATTCATTCTTTCTTATAGATTGTTTATTTAATTTTATATCGTTATTCATGTTTCATTACTGGCCCCTTGTAGAGATCTGTTTGATGACAGTGAACATAGGCCAACAATAACAAAGGAACGGCCCCCAAAAAAGCAAGTAAACAGTTACCACTTAAGAGAATAGTGATTGTACTTATTCATAACCTTGCCATTAGCTCATAGGACACAACAGAAAACATTTTATACCCCTGGGCAGAGCTGTTAAAAACACACGCATGCACTTTATTCAGAATGCGTCCCCTGCAGTGAGCAAAGGTAGCTGAAACGATAGCCGTGTATGAATGTGGACATTGAGGGCTGCACCAGGCTCATCACTTCTGTTGTGTCTAGGATGCAATTCACCCTCTCAAGGTTCAAACAAACATGCAAACATGCTGAGTTTAATATTTCTCACACTGTAGGTCCACGGCAGCTCTTGAGTGATTGACGGACACAGCAAGGTGTCACTAACTTAATCTGTCATTTTATTTTCAGAGCTGTGTAGTCTGTTACTGTCATTCTAAATACTTGCTGAAAGAATGGACTTAGATGAAGGACAAATGATGTGACGTACAGAATTTTGTTTTGCAGTGGCAGACTATGATGGAAACACTGGCCTATGTACTGTATATGGATTAAAAACATCCTCACAACAGCTCGTATTATTCAAGTTCTGACAAAGGCATTGGTATGATTGCAACGAGGACTGACAATACAACCGACAGAACACCTGTAATGAGGTTTTGAGTCAAAAAGACATATACATCCATTTGCATTACGCAAGACACACATGGCAAAACGTCATTATTCAGGTGTACGTACAAAATGTTTCTGCAATGTCACAATTCAGACCGAGTGTCTGCTTTGAATGGCGTGTCATAAAAGCCATGTATTTTTCTGACTGTGTTTCTAAACTATGAAATAAAGGTGCTTTAAATCCACAGTAGTGTTTTGAATTGTGCATTAGAAGAACAAATACAACTATAACACTTTTTTTTGCTCAAGGTAAAGTGCATGAGGCAGCATTTTCCTGTGTTTTTAATTGCTTTAATGACTGCTCGCCCCACAAACGTATCTGTGCTAATAAAAAGCAGTTGTCTGTTTAATATATATGAATAAATGCTTGTTGCTTTGTATTCAAAGTTAATGTTCTCCTGCAATCCAAATTAGCATAACTGCTTTTCCCCCCTTCATTATTATTGTAATGATTGTACTATGTTGATTATCATTGCAAAATCATGCAGCTTAAATCTATTGTTAATTCAAAAGCTGAAACTGGCAGAGACTACACTCACATATGTCAATGTTAATGACATTGCATCGTGCCTCTTTAAACAGCAGTTATATAACACCAACATGGCCTTTTTCAAACAAACAGAAACAATCATTTTGAATGAAATTAATTCTGCATCTATCTGGATTCTGTCACTGTTGGAAATGGGTGTAAACAGAAATGATTTTGTATTTAATTTCAAACACTATTCACAGATACATCGCCCCATCTTATGGGACTGACTGGGAGCAAACTGTCTTTCAGAAATGCCCCGTTTTACCTGCCATGTATTGTAGATATTTGGATGACATATTTGGTTTTTGGACTCATTCAGAGTGAAAGTTTGATACATTTGTAGACATTTTAAATACACATAATCCCAGTTGGATTGAAATGTTTAGACACCCAAGTATTTTTTAAAAGTTGTGGTTGGGAGAATGAAAGGTTTGGGTACAAATGTGTTTTTTTAGTCTACTGATACACATGCACTTTTGCACAAAAAGAGTTTTCATCCTTTAAATCTCAGATGATCTGATTTCATGGAATTTGTTCCCAACCAGAAGATGCTGGAGAGGCAACATCGGTACTTTTTAAAGCCCTCAGACCTAGATGTTAAAGCAAAGAGATTTCAGAAGGGTATTAAAGCGGGGGTTTGTAGGGAGTTTAATGTAGACAGGAATTATATGAATGTCCCAAAGGACATTAATAAGGGAACATCTTTGATTCCATTGATTAGTTTATTTTCACCAATGGCTGGAAAATGTAATTCTATTGTGAAGACCCATTTTCAGCAGTCACAGGAAAGACACGAAGCTTTGTGACCCTTTAAGGTTATAGCAGCATTTAGAAGAAACAGAATTAAAATATGTTAGTGCATGCTCATTTTATACAACATTCTCCTTATAACCCTAAGTTTCTATCTTGGCATCTTCATTTCAAATCCAGTAATTTTGTTTTTAACAAATATTCCTACTTGGGGAGTGCCATTTTACCAACTTTTACATTGCAAAGTTGCAATGAAATGTACATTATAGTGTATGAAGTGTGGGAAATGATATATAGGTGAAACAAAACATACCCTTGCAGTTTGTTTAAAACAACATTTTTATCAGGTGGGTCGCCAGGAGCTGGGCAAAATATTATATTCTTATTTTAGAGAACATTCCGCTGTCTGTCTGTCTTACCCGTCTGTCTATCTGTTTGTCTACCTGTCTGTCTGCCCTACTATCTGTCTTCCTATCGGTCGGTCTGTCTGCTCATCTATCTATCTATCTATCTATCTATCTATCTATCTATCTATCTATCTATCTATCTATCTATCTATCTATCTATCTATCTATCTATCTATCTATCCATCCATCCATCCATCCATCCATCCATCCATCCATCCATCCATGTTCATTTTGGATTGCAATTTTGAATACAAAGCAACTCACATTCATTCATGTATATTACATAGACAACTTACCAACCATTTTGCACCACCCAAAACACCTGAGCAACAACATAAGATTTACATTTTTAAATCTCTCTCTTTAAAATGCCCAAAAGTTTCAAGAGATCACACCAATGTCTCAGAATGTGCTTGGATTTGGGACAGGAGACGTATCTAGTGTGGGAGCAGGCCGTGCCAGCTGCTGCCTTTTCTCTCGATGTTTTCTCTTCACAGAGTATTTAGTTATTCAGCTGGGGCCACTTAACGTTCATTATATGCGCCGGAGAAGGTGTTCTTTTCCTTTCCAATTATTTCAGGGGGAAAAGACTCTGCGGAGACCACATCCTACACAAAGGGGAGGTTAGCATGTGGCAGATACATCACATGGGCTCACAGTCACACATGGAAGGGGCGTGGCGGGAGGTCCTGCCTCGTAGGGGAGGAGCTCTATGAGATATGAAAGAGCAATCTCTGAGAAATAACATTCACGTTTAATTTCTGTTGTTTTTATAATCCATTTTTTATTTGTTGATTCACAAAAGCCTCAATAAAGAAAAAAAGTCATGGCAGTTTCTTTGAATGCTTTGAAATGTGACTACGCTAAAAAGACAACATTATAGGTATGTGAATTATTTAACTGCAGCCCCCAGGTATACAAAGGTCTTGTACAGTCAGCTTTTATTGTTACTGAAACATGTGTGTGCATTATGGAACACAAATGCATTTCTATTTTAGTTCCTGGTGCCAATACAACCAAGACAACCAAGCCAGAAAACACTGTACACACAGAACATTGCTTACCATACATATCAGTAATGCCAGACTACATACACAGGACACAGTGGAGCCTATTACAACATCAGTAAAACAATAAAAGAATTAAAAGGTTTGTTATGGTTTTGAGTAAAGGAAAAGTTCATGGATGGGATGAGTTTTGGGCCAAGCTCAAATCTAAATCTGACTTAGTAATCAGTCAAGCTTTCCACAAGCCTAACGATTGCTAATACCTTCCCTAGCTGACACTTTACAAATTAGGTAATATATGCATATGATTTAATTCCTCTGATGTCTCAGGCCAAACCACTCACTTCAGTCTGTCCAGCACTGCAGACAGTTCAGGCCTGGCCAATGTCCCAGAAGCAATTAGCTATTAAGAGATCATATTTTACCACTGCTGAGACTAGGGATAGGAATTAAAACCGGTTCTTATTCTGAACAGGTTCAATCCCTTTTTTTTCTTCTTAAAAAAAGTAAGATTAATATTTATAATTAATTATCACAAAGTCAGCATGTCCTGCACCATGGGCGTCCATGTTGGTTTTTAGGTCAGGCTGACTTAATGATCACAGAAAATAGGCTCGTTTGAGGTGAGCGTGTTCCAAACAGAACCGTTCACCGGTGATCACCGCCAGGTGCATGCTGGTTAGAAATCTGTCCGACTTGCTCTGATGTCATGACGATGTATGTCAAAAATGTCCTGTGTTGTAGCAGGCAGGCAATGCAGTTACTTTTTCCGAGGTGCATTAACTGCAGGCATGATGGGAAATTACTTGATGATGACACAGATTAATGTTCATTGGCTTAAGCAACCGTGATGTTTCGTTTTCTTCGAAAATGTGAGATTTGTTTATCTCTAATATCATGTTTGTATGTGCACACATTATAAGTGAATATTCCCAACACTCTGACAGTGCAATCTCTGTATGGGATATGTGATTGGTATCATATTTCTGAAATATAAACTAAAAATGAATGGAAAGACATGTCTTATTATATCAATGAAATAACAGGAACATTGAGTGTCTTGTTCATCATATTTCTTTTCATTTGAAAGCAACAGAATTTATATTGCATCCACTTTATTAACAACAAAGCACATGAACGTGAATCTCTCAAAATCTGCCTTTGATCTCGTAGCGGATGATCCACTATGAGAAGTGAAAAGTGTCCGACTTGACAGCTCTTATTTCACTCCTCCTCTGACTGCAGCCGCCTATTCTCATCTACTTTCAAGGCGAGACATTGTGCATCTCGAAGGAGCCTAATTTGAACCAAGTCATGTGACTCACATCAAAACACACCCAACTATAATAACAAGATTGGGTGAGAAACTCTCATACCCCCTTTAAGAAAGTAAAGAGTGTGTATCTTGTGGTGCACAGTGCCTGTTTAAGGGTTTAAATAAAGTGTTGAACAGGAGATGTGATGCCTGCATTGTATCGATTTGACAAAAATTCTGTTTGTGGATCTCTACGGGAGTAATAGCATACCTTTCCGTACCAGCAAATTTGTACGATATCTGAGGAATTCACTATCTCTACTAATCCACACCAATCCTAGATTTCTAATGTCATTGTTTTCCAGAGTACGTGGTTACGGAGAGCGTTTTCGAAAGTCTCTGTGTTCAGTATCGAGGGCCTTAAACGTTGCAAAATTAGAGTTGCACCGATCCGAAACCTAGATTGGTATCGGCTCCAAAACTGATTGTGGCAACGGGGGCGTGGTCATGCGCCCGTCCGGGGGGAGAAAGCGGTAAAGGCTGCTTGCACCTGAGCTAAATTATGTCTAACACCTGTCTCTAATTTCAGTGAGTACGGGGAGAGCGGCATAAGAAGAGCCACAGATCCTCCAGTTGATTCCCGTCCTGACCTGAAGTCTGTCACACTGATGTTTTTAGATGGATCGGGTATCGCTCTGATTAACCTGATCCAAATCCGATACCATGTGTTAGCCATGTTTGTTACTATCAAGCTCCAAAAATTACATATTAAAACCCAGAAAGACAAATATAGTAGTCCATGTGACTCGTGCATTTTATTCCAAATACTGCAGGCAGATACTGAGATTTTTAGATATCGTATCGGAAGAGAAAATGTGGTATCGCTGCATCCCTAAGTGAAAATGCTTACTAGTACATTATAGCTCACAACATTAAAAAAAGTCTGTATTTTTGTCTTGTTTTCCAGTAACAATATCTAAACATCCTTAAAGCAAGATAAATTTACTTGAGAAGCAAGACTTGTTTTCAGAGAATATATTTTGAGTATATTTCTTTCTTACCCTTTACAAAAATATTTTTTTTCTCCTTTTTTGCGAGCATAAATCTATGAAGTTAATGCTTAAAACAACAAAAACAAGGTGGAAAACAAGAACAAAATACTGATTAAGAAAATTATTTGTTGTTGTGTATTGTGGCTCAATGCATTACAACAACAACCATAAAAAATAACAAAATTTCTCTCACACTTCTCATCATAAACACTAACATCTGCCAAAAACAACGACACTGTAATAAAAGGATAAACAAAATTTTAAGTGCTTTCTTCCCCATAGAAGTCTTTTATAATAAAGCAGCTTAATGTTGCTTATCGCACCAAAGCAATATCCTTGGAACAACGGGAATTCCCTCAAACTTTAGCAGTCATAAACTCTGTCAACAGGCAAAAGGTTAATGGCATAATGTGCTGTATCTTAGATAGATAGATAGATTTTTTTATTGTCATTGTTTTAAAAACAACGAAAAACAGTTTAGCAGCTCATAAAGATTGGCAGTAGACACATAATAGCAAAGCATAAGTAACAATAAAGATAACCACAGTGAGGTGATATTTACACAATAGTGCAAAATGAAGGTAATGTAAAGTAAAGTGCTGGGGGGGGGGGGGTGGAAGGGGAGGAGGATTTATGCATTTAATTGCCTGTGGGAAGAGACTGTTCTTTATTCTGTTGGTTTTGGTCCTGAAATCTCTTCCCAGAGGGCAGAGGGTAGAACAGGTGATGTCCGGTGCGAGTGGTGGTGGTGTAGTGGTCTAAAGCACATAACTGGTAATCTGGTAATCAGAAGGTTGCTGGTTTGAACCCCACAGTCACCACCATTGTGTCCTTGAGCAAGGCACTTAACTCCAGGTTGCTCCGGGGGGATTGTCCCTGTAATAAGTGCACTGTAAGTCGCTTTGGATAAAACCGTCTGCCAAATGCATAAATGTAAATGTGAGTGTGGTCCATTGCAATGCAACTGGCTTTCTTTTGGAGTCGGCCAGTGTATATGTCTCTGAGGGGAGGTAGTGCCATACCAATGACACGCTCTGCCACCCTTACCACCTGCCGCAGGTCCTTCCTATTCTCCTCTGTGCAGCTGGTGAACCACACCATGCAGCAGTAGGTTAGGAGGCTCTCTATAGCTGCTCAATAGAAGTTGGTCAGTAGGTTATGATGGAGGTGAACGTGTTTTAACTTCCTAAGGAAGTAAAGCCTCTGTTGGGCCTTCCTCACCTGATGAGAGATGTGTGTGATCCAGGTGAGGTCAGCCGAGATGTGCACACCAAGGAACTTAAAGCTCTTTACACTCTCCACCTGCTCCCCATGTACTGTATATAGAGGGCAGAGTGCTCAGTGCACTTATATTTTGAATGGTCCACTATCAACACTATCAATTCCTTGGTTTTTGTAATGTTTAAGTCCAGGTTATTGAAAGAACACCATTCTATCATTTGCTCAACCTCTTCACTGTAGGCCACCTCATTCTTGTCCGATATCATCCCTACTATGGTTGCATCATCAGCAAATGTAACTATGGTGTTGGTAGAGTGGATGGGTGAGCAGTCATGGGTAAAAAGGGAGAAGAGGAGGGGACTGAGGACACACCCCTGTGGTGTGCCAGTGTTCAGGTTTCTTACATAGGTGTTTTCCTGGTACAGGTGTATACGTGCGGTATGGAGAGCTATTGTTGTGGTTAGTGCCATCTCTGTGAAAAATCACTCTCAAAGACTTGGGGGTTTTGATGCCAGAAAATAGACTTTATTATCAGACAATAAAGCCGAGTTGCCTGCAGAACAACTGAAGCACCTCTGGGTTTTTGTTCACTTAAATACATGTCATCTAACAAGGTGGGGCTAATACATTCCAAACGTGTCACCATTATCCATCATCCTATTCTTTGACTCTGGTCTAATTATTTTAAGAAGTGTACAGGAGACACCTGTGGAAGAGTCTCACCATATATTTTCTCAGCAATCATGATGTGAGGACATATGTGAGGGTATTTCTGTTCCTGCACAGGCCTCTAAAAACACACTCACATAGTAAAAGACCTGCTTGACCATCAGAAATAATTGTAGAATAAAATGGCATTGATTATACTTGATTAATGTATACTTAACTTGATAAAAATACACCACATTATGATGACTGCATCCTCTGTCAATCTGTTTACTCAATATGCAAACTGATGTTTGTCAAGGTCAGCAGGGATGGCAGCTTTAATGTGAGAAAGGATGAGTTTCTCAATACATTTGGTGATAATGGAGTTAGAGAAACTGGGAGATAGTCATTAAGGCAGTTGCTTTCCTTGCATTGATCCTGAGCAGGGAAGATCTGACCTGATGTCATCTGATGTATCTTCTCATCTAATTGGGCCGTTCTTGGCCAGAATAAACTGCAAAGTCAACCAGATATTATGTCAATAGGCAAACGTCTTCACACCTTTTTTTTTTTTAAAACAAAGTTGAGAGTGCATGTATGCTAAACAGCAGATGAGCTTTCATAAAGACAAAAAGATGTTCTGTAGTCAATTCAATGGGCTTTATTGGCATGACTATAGTTTTATATACACTACCGTTCAAAAGTTTGGGGTCACTTACTCATTCTTTATTTATTTATTTATTTCACATTTTAGAATAATAGTAGTCAGCAAAACTATGGAATAATAGAAATGGAAATATGGGAATTATTTTGTGACCAAAAAATCCAAAATAAATCCAAAACTATGTAATATTTTAGCATCTTCAAAGTAGTCACCCTTTGCCTAGATTTTGCAGACATGTACTCGTGACATTTTCTCAACCAACTTCTTGAGGAATCACCCCGGGATGCTTTTTAAACAGTATTGAAGGAGTTCCCATCTATGTTGGGCACTTATTGGCTTCTTTTCTTCATATTTTGATCCAAGTCATCCATTTCAAAAACTTTTTTTTTTTTTAGGAAATTTTAGATTTGTAATTAAATAAATGTATATGTTTTGGCAGAATAATATTTTGTCTACAAAGTTAATTTCAAACTTTTAAGCATACACCTTCAGATCAAAAGATTTTTAAGATCATGAGAAACATTTCAGACAAGTGACCCCAAACTTTTGAACGGTAGTGTATATATATATATACTGTAATTATATTATCTGTTGACCAAAACAATGGTTTAATATGTCTGAAAAAGTTGTTCTAGCCTATGATAAGATGTTTAATGGTAGGTTTTCTTTGTGACTTACCCCATGTGACAACAAACCGCTATTGGGGCATTCTGCTGCCACAAAATGCCTACATCCATTAAATGAAGTGTATTTCTTAATTTAAGTTTTAGGCAATATGACAGAACAGCCACTTACGAGAACGATAGTTTGTGTGTGGGTGCATGCGTGTGTGCGTGTGTGTGTGCATGCGTGCACACTCCTGTGTATATCTTTGTGCATGTATGGTGTGACTGTTTAAACATGAATGTCCATGCACACATGAATGCAATTCCAACAAAACATTTTTAAAGAGCTGAAAGAGACATATGATTAATTATAAAGCCTTTTCTAAATGAAATATTCAGGATCTGTTTTCGGCAAAAATAAAAAGCATATGCATATATCTGCACAATGGGAGAATGTGCTCATGCATATTCACCAGGAAACTTCAATATAAAAATCTGTTGCCATTTATATTTCATAAAAAAGTTCTGCGGCAGGAATTACTTACAATTTTCCTGACACATTTATGTGGAAGTCTCTTGCTAATTTGCCGCATTTAGCCATCAAATAAGAGTAAACAAGCACAACGGATGAACAGACAAAAATAATCCCATCACTGTCATAAAATATCTTGTCTATTCTATCATCTTGCTTTATGTTTTAATGTCTTAGTAAATTTCCTTGTCATGGAATCGAGGGCAAGACAGGGATCGTTATCAGTAATTAAGTAATGTACTGCAGCAAATTTGTCCTCTTTTCTTAAGGAACTTTTCACCTAAAAATAACTTATTGCATCATTTTCATAGATTTTATTTTTATATATATAAAATGAAAGTTGATGGTGATTTATACTGCAAATTTCCCAAATATATACAATATGAGGTTCACAGTTTGACAATTTAAAGGCAACGCTAGCAAATACTAACAAAGTGTATGTAAACTTCTGACCCACTGGGAAAGTGATGAAAGAAATAAAAGCTGATATAAACAATTCTCTATTATTCCAACATTTCACATTCTTAAAATAAAGTAGTGATCCGAACTGACCGGAGACAGGGGATGTTTTCTATGATTAAATGTCAGGAATTGTGAAAAAGTTTTAATTAAGAGTTTAGATGTATTAGACTAAGGTGCATGTAAACATCTGACTTCAACTGTAATCTTGATTTGGTATAATAACACTTAAATGACAAAATAGGAAAGAAAATGTTTGAGCAATATGCACATAATAATTTCTCATTAAAATAAAATTCTGTAATACACAATATAAATGCTCAAAGTTTAAATAAGAGTTGCTTATATCCCTTTCTCTGTAAGAAAAGATCACAACAAATAAACCTTAAAAAATGTTGGGCTACAACCTGTCATGAAAAAGTATGTGAAAGTGTACATTTATTTTGTAATAATTAGTTTCTCATCATTATTATAATCACATTTTAACCTTTTAAAAATATATAAATATTCTGCATATTATCAATTAACATCATATCATGAAATTGTATATATTATAATGATATGAGCTGTTGCTGTTTGAAATAATGTATGCAATCTGAAAGTAATTACATTGAGTTTGCATTCATTTGTATAACGCATGATAAAATGGTACCGTCACTTTAAGAGTTCAATGTGCATCTCCCAGAATCGCACAGGCGTTTCTGTTCCTTTATTAAGCAGAGAGAAGTCTCTAGGTTTGTTTATCGCATTTGTGCTATGCGTGCTCAATTTTAACTTCTTTCTGCTTTTTATCTGACTGTAAAGAACAGAAAGGATTTTAAAAGACGCATTATTTACTGAAAGTTGAGTGTGGTATCTCATCTTTGAAGGAAACACACTGCACGGAAGAAATGTTCTCTTTAATCTCAGGCACTTTTTAACAAAACAAAGCGACTTTCCTGGTATTCCAGTACTTACATTTCTAAAAGCGAGAAAGGGAAAATCAAACAATAGGGAGATTGTGATGTTTGTGGGGCCATTTCATTTATGATCACGGGGCTGGAAACAATGTTGCAGATTTCAAAATATCAAGTTTTGTCTCTACGGTCCGTCATTTATTCAGTTCATGATACATTGAAATTCTATATTACATTCCATCCCTACATTGCACACATCCTGACAGATTTAATGTTATTGACAGCAAACGCCATTGTCTATTGCATATCATGTGACTGCAAATGACATTTGAGCTACGGCAGAGGGAAAGATAATGAATGAATAATCCAGAAGTCGAAAACGACATTAGTGTAAGTCCATCCATCCATCCATCGACAACCGCTTATCCTGTGTACAGGAGCCTATCCCAGCTAACATTGGGCGAAAGGTAGGGTACACCCTGGACAGGTCGCCAGTCCATCGCAGGGCCACACATAGACAAACAACTACTCACACTCACATCCACACCTAGGGCAATTTTTTTGGAGACATCAATTAACCTAGCCTGCATGTTTTTGGATGGTGGGAGGAAGCCGGAGCACCCGGAGAGAACCCATGCAGACACGAGGAGAACATGCAAACTCCACACAGAAAGGCCGGGGCAACCGGGGTTTGAGCCCACGACCTTCTTGCTGTGAGGCGACAGTGCTAACCGCTGCAACACCGTGCCGCCCCACATGCCGATTTAATTTTTTTTTTATTTTGGGGTGTAATATTCCTTTAAATCCAGGTGCACACTATTTGATTTTTTGCCATCAAGACAAATTTCGGGATTTTATCAAGGATTTATTTTGTCGTCGTTCAAATCCGGCAATCTTGGATCACTAAAGGCCAAAGGTTACCACTAAAGGCCACTTCTCTACCGCTTCCAAGGACCAACAGGTGGAAATGGTTGCACACCCAACAAAGGAACTTATAATGTTTAACGTGGGATAACAGTTTAACATAAAAATACAACTGGTGGTTTACAATTAACAACAGCTCTAAGTCGCAAAGACTACCAACGCTGGGGCAGGAGGAAAGTGTCTCTCCTCTAGCAGACTTTCCACCTCAGCCTTATTCATCGGTTCTTCTGGTAGTGCACCAATCAGACCAATGCACCAATCAGACCAATGCACCAATCAGACCAATGCACCAATCTGACCAATGCACCAAACTGACCAATGCACCAATCAGACCAATGCACCAATCTGACCAATGCACCAATCAGACCAATGCACCAATCTGACCAATGCACCAATCAGACCAATGCACCAATCGCAGCTGATGTAAATGAACCTGGCTGGGACGACAGAGAACAGACAAACAATGTATAAGCAATATACATTCAACTTCTACATCTACAGATGTAACAAGGAAATAAAAGAAAGATACGCCCTAGGATGTAACAACAGGTACTACACATATTGGAAATGTACGTACACAATACCTATTATGAAACATTGTACTTTCCTGGTTCATAAATGGCAAATATATAGTAGCTACAAATAAATAGGGTGTAATTACAGGTACTTACTTATATATTGGAAGTATATTTTAGTATTCACCAAATATTTAGATAGATTCTAAGTAGATAGATACTTGCAAACACAAGATCTGTTAATCAGACCTGTTAACAAGATCTGTTAATGCAAAATGCAATTTAATTTACAGTCCTGTTTCCATGGTATTTCTAAGGATTTGCGAGTCAACATACAGACTGGTAGTGCTGTCTATGAACTGCACATCACAAGAACTAGAGAACGGGTCATTCTTATGAAACTACGGTGTACAACAGTGCTTCAGTTTACTGTCCAATTTCCATGTAGTTGCCCAGAAATAATGATAACGTCAGTTATACTGGCACTTAAAATGTACAAACAATTAGACAAATATACTTTCATCATTCATAGTGCACATTCGTCAAAGATGAAGAAATTACGTTCATAAATCTTTAGTACATACTGTGATATTACCATCCTTACCAAGGTAACTGCTGACAATTTACAAATATCATCTGATTACATGCCAACTAATTGTGTATTTTGAAAGTTTTTACTTTGTGCTTAATCAGTAGTTTCTAAATTATTTATCACACATGCATATGATTATTAAATATTGCATCTATGATGTACAGTATAGACCATTTTAAGGACTCATATCTCTTATGAAGTTATGGATTTAACTACAGGATTTGTATGGATTACTTTTATGATTCCTTTATGTGCTTTAAGAAAGAAAGTCATACGGGTTTAGAACAACATGATGATGAATGATGACAGAATTTCCATTAATAATAATAAAATATTAAATGTGTATTTTGTTAAATGGAATATAGGGGAGTAAATGTCCATTATGTCTTTTGTGAAAGTAATGAGTTACTCACTAATTGATTACTCTTTAAATTGGATACTTTCTTACTCTTACTCAAGTAAATATTTACTGTGTGTTGGCACTTTTACTTCTACTTGAGTAATTATTTTTTAAAGTAACTGTACTTTTACTTGAGTACAGTTTTTGACTACCCACCTCTGGTTCTGTTTATATACCAGGAAAGTACTATAATGTTTCACAATAGTTTCTGTGTATGTAAACTTGCAATATGTAAAGTAAGTACCTGTTTGTAGAACAGTTCATTTTCATGGGCAAGGAAGAGGCGAGAAACCGGCTTGACATATAAACTAAAGGTTTAATGAGGAACTCAAAATACAAACACATAAGACAACGGACATGTCCGTGAACGATCTCTCTCTCCTGCACGTCGTCCGCAATCGGCCTTTAACCCTCTCAGAGGCTTAATTAGCCTAATATGGGACCGGGCGTGTTGAGTCACGACCCGGCCCCGCCCTCCACCGTGCCACACTGTTATTACACCCTATTTATTTGTAACTACTACACAGTGAGACCTGAGTGTGACTGCTGCATGCATTTTTAATTTGCCTTTATGATTTGTAACTAGTAGCTCCTGATAAACATGCAAAAAAATTGTGAAATTATAAATAATACCAGGCTATAAATAGTGATTGACTGTGCTGAATCATTTTACCAGTCAGAAATTTGCATAATTCATTCTGATTCAAAGTAATGGCCAGCATCGTCCAATCACTGCCAACCATGTTAAAATAAAATGTACGTATCTGATTATCATTGTCCCATGTCTGCCAAACATGTTGAGTTGTGCAAACATTATCTGCAGCCTGAAACATAACATTAGGTCGGATTTTAGGTGCGAATGCACTTAACTGCATAGAACGCTTCCTTGGTGTTATCTGACTGCACTGGTCTCAGAACAGTTAAACCTTAATTTCATTCTAATTCCATATAAAACCTATGAAAGCAAAATTGTTCAGCTTTTGAATGAACCCATCCATCCATCGCAATGTGATAATGCACAGTAAATATACAGTAGAATTTCTAAGGAGATATAGCGCTTAAGTACACATTTGTGAACATTGTGTTTAGCAGCGTGCCGTTTCACGACAAATCGCTCAAATTTTAAAAATTGGTATATCAGATGAAACTAGAGACTAGCAAGTCTCCGGTTTCAAAGTAAAAATTTGATTAGGTTTCTTACCAGATGTAATTTTGTTGCCATTTCTCCCAAAGACAAACTCTGTCTCAAACTGTGATCAGTGCCATGTTGATTCGTCACATGACTTCGTACATCGAAAGTTTAACCCTTTACTGACAGCCCAGAGTCTTCTGAACTGAGATCAGTCCATTCATTTAAATGTATAAATTAATTTAAATTATGTGATGCGTATTGCAAGGCCAAATTACAACGTCCACAAATGTGTACACAAGCATGCACAAGGGTCTACTTCGGTTTTCCACATGAAATTTAGTTATCAGCACAGTACGAATTGATTGTCCACTTGCAGGCTAATTTCTTTAGACACATGAACAGACAACTTTAGACCGATATATTGGTCTATCAGTAGTTTTAATATTCAAACTGGATGTTCCTCACCTTCCATTTTGACATTTCTCTCCTTACAGCTGCAGTGATTTTCTGGTTTGGTCAGAGGGAGTCAGTAATTCAGCAGATCCACTAGGAATCTCTCACTTCCTCTGAGTCGGGAGAAAGAGACAGCATGACTTCATTCTCATGTACAGCAATTAGTTCAACACTTCATTTCACAAAACTTCCTTTAATAGCACAATGATGCATTAAATCACCTTTTACACCATCTTTGTCCCCCAAATAAATACTTTTCTTTTTATTTGTCTTACCACATGTTTCACACGAGTTCTGTAATAATATACTAGGCAGCAATGAAATCGGTTCAGATGAAATGCATCTATATGAATCATCATAATGGCACAAGGTGTAATGCACAATAATGACAGTACATTTTGTGCATTTCATCTAGAAACATCGCCACTGATACAGCAAAGTTTCCGTGGTAACCACAGGAAGCCACATCACTAATGGACATTTTCTGTCTTTGCCTTTCATCTTTTAAAAAGCTAAAAAGCCCAGAAGCCAATTTTACCGAGCCATTGCTGGTTCTGTTGACCTTCTAAAAAAGAACGAAACAGCACATTTTTGTCTTTTCAAAACTATTTGCAAATCAAACGTGATCCTGTTGGTGCCTCTCTAAGAGTCCCTTTGAAGGAATTGAAACTCCTCTAATCACCAGCATGGTAAACTCTCAAACTCGTACTCTGTGCAGCTTTGTTTGCTAAAAAAAACATGCCTAAGAAGCTCTGGCTTGACGAAAAGAATGAACATGGCAAAATTCAAATGAGCTCTTTTCAGGAATAATCTCCTCCTGGATCAAATTATCATCCTTTCCTGACTTAGTCTCACTCTATTCCTAAATGTGTGTGTATATGAAGCAGAATGCACTTTTTCAATGCAGTAAAGATTATTACCCTTTGCTCTGCCACAAACAGATCTGCACATTTTGTCTGTATTGTTACTTCTTTTTTTGAACAAACTTGTGATCCCCCCACCCTCATCCAGTTATCACAGCTTTGTGAACAATCTGGCCAACTCATTGAAGGGAACCGACTTTAAAGAATGATTTGCTAACAAATCTGAAATCACTATGGATTTTGAAAAAGTCACAGACACAAGAGCATCACAAAGCCAATGAAATATTTATGAATAGAGAATATCTAGAAAATGATATATTCACTACAGACTGCCTAGCAACCACTCAGAACAGCTTAGCAACCCCTTAGCAAAATTCTAGCAACCACCCAGAACTGCTTAGCATCGCTCTAGCAACCACCTTTAAACTTCAAATGTCTCATTTAAATAGTCCAAGAATCACAACTACTGTATATAATGCTGAAATGACTTAAGGACTTTATTCAATTTCCAGGCAAAGTTGTTCAGTTGGCCTTGACAAACTGTCCTTTTCTAATTATGTCCTACAATTATCTGAAATGCTTCATTTTTAGAAATGGTGAAAATGCTATTAAGAGACACACTATAAAATCACACTCTCTCTCTCTCTCTCTCTCTCTCTCTCTCTCTCTCTCTCTCTCTCTCTCTCTCTCTCTCTCTCTTTCACACTGAGTTTGTGTACCATATTTCAGCCATAGGCTGATCCACCAGGCCATCCGGCTGGGATTGGGAATCAATTTCTGTATGTGAGTGGGATAAATGTAGTGGTCTGTCACTGACTCCCACAGAAAGAAGCTTTCCATCAGAGAGCTTCTGTTATGTTAGGAACATAAACCCAAAACAAACCCACCAAGCTCTTTCTTTCAATCAACACAGCTAGAGTAGTGTGTGTAATCCTCCAAACTAAAGCTTCACATTACACAGTATTTATAATCCATAATTCAAGCTCATACTCCATATACGTGCACACATACAGTATTTAGTACTCAGTAAAAAACATGCATGCACAGTGATAAACAAATACTAAAACACACACTTGGAATAGTACATTTATGCTCCACAGAGGAGGGCTGTTTTTGTGTTTCGCCATATAATGGCATCAAGAGAGTGCTGTAAATCTATTAATTTCAATGGGAACGATATGTGAAAAAGACGTAGAGGGAAAACGCAAGGGTTTGGAAAAGTGATGCGCTGTCATGCAGGTCGACCAAAAGTTGGGCAAATGAATAAAAGGAAATTAAAAGGAATAGTTCAGCCAAAAATGAAAATCATTTACTCACCCTCAAGCCATTCCAAACCCATACGACTGTCTTCCTTGGAACACAAAAGGAGAAATTTTGAACATACTGAAGGTTCTTTTTCATGTAAGTGCAACGATTGGTAACTGGAGCTTTCAACCTTCAAAATTGACCCAAGAGCACCATAAAAGTTGTCTATACCGCTCGTGAATGAAATTGTCATTTTGAGTCAAAAGTTTTCAATAAATTGGATTACCCTGTTGGCAAATGATTCATTCACAAATTGGATGGATCAGGTTCAACTCAATGACTCAATGAGCCGTCTCCATGGTTCTCGTTTTAACACCTCACTGGAGGAGAAAATTAGAAGTGGCTAATTACTTAATGGCTTTTGAAGACTTATATAGAAATATAGTATAAAGAGTTGTATGGACCATTTTTAATGTGCCATTCTTTGTTATCACATAGAAAAGGGTGAGCAGTGTATTCTTGATAACAGAATTGTTCATTTTGGGGTGAACAATCCCTTTAAAATGTCAGTGTGTGGGTACCATAATGTAGAGAAACTGTGGACAGCTATTTGAAATCCAAGCACAGTGATACAAGCCTCCTTTTACATAAAGGTCAGTTTGAAGAACAGCTGCATAAGGAATCATTACTTAAGAGTGACAGTCAGGGGTGGCTGATTTGGCCCCCGGCAGCAGTCAAATCTCTGTGTGCCAGTGATTATGTTGTAGCCACAGATTTGCTGGCACAGATAAAGAAGATGAGGGACAGAGATGGAGGCGATCAACGAGAGTGTTGGGGAAAAAATTAAGGGGATTTAGGCTGGAAGATCTATCTCTCACTCACAGCCTTCCAGGCTGGCTGGTGGGAGGAGACAGAGATGCAGAAGAAGAGAGCAGCTGGTGAAGAAGTAGCCTGTATGTAAATCTTCATTTGGATAAAGTGTTGGATTTAATTGGCATGAGTTTGTGTCCTGAGGCTCATCATTTAACATATCAAAATCCCACAGGGATGGACAGTGGGACTCAGCTTTAGTCTTGTCACTCCTACTTAAGACTGGCTTTCAAATGGCCAAATGGATGAAAGATAGGACAGTGGAATAGATAGACGAATTAATGGATGGATGGACAGATGAAAGATGGATGGTTGAATGAATGGACTGATGGAGAACAGATGGGTAAATAGAGGAATAGGGGGAAGACAGATGATGGATAGATGAAAGATGGATGGATGAACAAATGGATGGATAGATGACAGATGGAGGGATGGATGGATGGATAGATAGATGATGGAAGAACAGATGGATGGATGGATGTATGAAGGATGGATGACAGAAGAATGGATGGATGGATTGCTGGATGGGAATGGATGGATGGAAGCCTGGACAGGGGAATAAATGGATTGACGGATGGATGGATGGATGGATGGATGGATGGATGGATGGAAGGATGTATGAAAGATTGGACAGGGGAATATATAGATAGAGGGAGGGATGGATGGATGGACGAATGGGGAATAGATTAATAAATATATGGATGGATGGATGGATGGATGGATGGATGGATGGATGGATGGATGAATGGATGGATGAATGGATGGATGGATAATGGATGGATGGGGAAAAGGATGGATGGATAGGAATGGATAGATGGATGGAGGGATATATGGATGGATGAGTGAATGACAATGGAGTGGATGAAAAAATAAACAGGGATGGATACATGGATGACAGTAAAATATGTGTATGTATGGATGGATGTATTGATGAACAGATAGACAAATGGATGGACAGCAAGCTAAATAATTAATATTATTAAAATTATAAATACAACTGATTGTTCAATCATTTTTTGAGATTGGCATTGGCATTCACCCAGCTGTAGCATCTGGACCAATCAGACACACAATTACTCATTATTTAATGAATAAGCCAACAAATGTCTCAAGACTGTAACAAACAAAGGTCCAAGTAGGCCCAAGCCGACTCCATTATGTCTGCTCCCACTAATCATTATCAAGCCTTTACACTGTTTTTACAAGGTCCAGCAACTAATGGACATCAGTGACATTCCAAGCGGGGGAGGTTAGCTGCATGCCAGAGCACTCTTTCCCCCATAAGAAATGGGATTAAAGCCCAGAACAACAGACTTTTCTTCATTTAATTATAGACAAACTGTCTATAAATTCACAAGTATATCCCCAGGACATTGTGTATAGGATCATTACTGTCTTGTAAAGTGTTTTTGTACTGTATACTGTTTTATGCATGACTTTTGACAGGACAACCAGCTAATGTAAAATTATTTAGTATAATATTTCCTACCAAATTAATCCTTATGTGACATCCTGCACAATGGTATATATATATATATATATATATATATATATATATATATATATATATATATAATTCCGACAGCAAGCATTGTACGCTTGCTATATTAATCAGAGCATAAAGATCCCGCTTGGAAATTGCACCTTTCTCATTGGTCAAGCCAGACTCGAGAGGAGGGACCTCCAGCAGAAGTTAAAAGACACGACCCGCCTCTTACTCTCTCTCTTTCCCCAGACTCTCTCTTCCCTCTGCTGCTGGTCATGCTGACCCTGAGGTCTCAGGCCGGCAGGCTTCAACACCTCAAGCCATGTGCAACTGCCTCGACCATAGAGTTAATGAACACCACAGTTAATCATAATTTCTTCATTCAATGCAGAAGAAATTGGTTGCAACTTCAACACCATCGACCCAAGGAACCATCAAGCCTTTCTCCTGCGACTGCATCCGGGCGCTCTCTCAACAGCATTGCAAGTATCGTATCAGTAACTAACTGAACATAGTTTTAGTATAAGATGTAAACCCCTTTGCAACAAAAGCTTCTTTTTTAAATTGAGAACTCAATGGTTCTCTCAGATGATTAAGTGAATCTTTTCATAACTTCATTTCCCCTATTCTGTTCTGGTCTCATTTTATTTCCACTTTTCCCTTTCCCATGTATGAGTGATTTATGTTTTTGTTTAGATTAGTTATGTGTTCATATTTTAGTTAAATAATCTCTTGCATTCATTCTGGTCTGCTTGTAAATCAAAGTAAATTTAACGATTCGATCTCAGCTCCATGCTAAGAAAGAGTTATTTTTGTGTGGCCACGAAAAATATCCTTTCTGAGAATTGATAGACAATCAATACTGAGTGTTCGCTGGAAGAACAGATAAATTGATTGTAAGGTTAATCCAGCTACCTTAAGTTAAATCTATTAACTGATCCAAATATCCATAATTAATTATAACGATTTAGGATTAATTATTCATGTTTCCCTTTTAAAAATATTTTGACTGTTGTATATTTTGATAAATAATCTCATCCCTGTTTCTTAAAGAATTAGCTTCAAAGCTATACCTATATGTGTAATATTATTGTCAATAAACCATGAGAATAATGTTACTCCAATAAGAGAATTAATCATAATTCTCTTATTAAAGCCAATTCCCTACAGTAAAAATTGTGAGCTGATGCAACGAGAGGTTGTATTCCGATTTTAATGGTGGATAATTTTTTTCAGACAAATAATCGTCATTTATCTAAATTTAAATTTAAATGTCTAAATTTATCATACCAAATTCGCTACATATATTGGTGTGAAAATTTGGGCACTTTAACTGATTACTGTTTATCTGTGCATTGTGGAACGCACTGATATGCATCGTTGAAACAGTTTTCATTGGTGTTGTACCAGATCAAAAATCACTGGGTTGGTTGCTATGGCGAAGAAAGTTCATGGGAAGTCCTAAAGAGACTCTTCCGGGGCAATTTACCGCACAGGAGCAACCAGCTGAAGCCATATTGTCAATGTTGCCGGTCCTTCTCGTCCCCCACTCGAACCTACGTCTCTGGGAACGCTAACGAGGAGGCTAAAGGCTACAGCCTCTAGCGTCAGTCGCTAGTGCACCTCTTGAGGTCAGGAGAGTGAGGTTTATACACTGCACAGCTATTTACCAGCTGGCTGCCGTTACACTCAACACCCTAAACCTCACTCCCATCGTGGTCACGGCACCACTGTTGCCAGTCCTTCTCGCCCCCACTCCGAAAGGGACTCGAACTGATGTCTTCGGCGTGGGAGGCGGTTGTGCTAACGAGGAGGCTAAAGGCTACAGCCTCTAGCGTCAGTCGCTAGTGCACCTCTTGAGGTCAGGAGAGTGAGGTTTACACACTGCACAGCTATTTACCAGCTGGCTCCCGTTACATCAACACAGTACAGCTAAGCTAATAGTAGCATAGCACACCGCTAAACTAACAAGTTAGCGAACTTTCATTGAAACCCCTAAATACGCTACACAGCACACTTCCTCTTCTCCCTGTTGCCCTCTGGCTGGCGTGCACTGAGCACCAGAACAGCCAGGCACAGGAACAGTTTTTTCCCTCAGGCATCCACCTCATGAACAATTAAAACTGCCCCAAATACATTCCTTTGGTCAATACAACCATGTGCTATATTCAATCCATCAATTCCTACTTATATCCATATCTCATTTATATTTTTTTACATATCCTACCTCTTCTTCAATACATCACATGCACATAACTGTATATGTGTATATAAAATATTCTAACAACATTATTGCGCTATTTTATATTTCTCTTTTTTTTATCTGTTATATCTTATTTTATTTTTTATGTCACTATATATATATATATATATATATATGTTTAAATGTATATGTTTATATGTATGTATATATGTTGCATTCTCTTGCACTGAAAGCTTCTGTCACCTCAACAAATTCCTTGTGTGTCCTTGTGTGTAAGCATACTTGGCAATAAAGCTAATTCATCTAAAAATCATGTCCTATTCATCATACAGCAAGATGCTGAAAACACATCAGTCAATAATATATTTATACAGACCAATGATTAAGAATCTGTGTTCAAGACTCTTAAGAAAAAGTAAAAAAAATCTCTGAAATCTTCACCAAATATCTTCCCACTTCCTCTTTCACCTTTGTCATCCAACCTATCAAATTCAACTTCTCTCTCTCACACACACACACTGCTTCTCAATTTCCAGCACTGGGTAAATTCTCTTTCACACTCTCTCTCTCTCTCTCCTGTTCCTCTCTGTTTCCATCAACTTTTTTATACGCATTTTGGGATATCGCATAAAAACTGCTGGATGGAAACCCCAAGATGCGATAAATCTCCAAAATGCGCATAAAAAAATTATACGCTCGCTTGAAGTGGATACATTTTTTATTCGATAAGAAGAAATGCGCATAAACTATGATTGAAACACATTTACCGATTAAACTCCTATTGAATTTGTTAGGAATATAAGATGCGCATCAAAAAGGTCATGTGACCGAATATCTCGTTCATTACTGGACTAACCAGCGGGCCAATCATCGCATCTGAAATGTTGCTGCTGTCATCCTGACATAAAGGTGTCTTGAAAATCCAAAGCCTACAAAGAGTTTGAAGAGCAAATATGTTGAAAACAATCTTGAACTGGAGGAAACAGAAGGTTTATTGACACTTTTGAAAACTATCTTATAGATTCTGCCATAAGGATGGATGAACGCACAAAACTGTATATAGTGCTCAGAAGTGTGTGACTCGCTGTCTCTCCCAAATATGAGACAAAATTATTTACAGTGTTTTGTCTGTGTGCTCTAAACCGCTGCTATTTTATTACTAAACACTCACAGTGGCTACAATTTCTCCGGAAGTGACAATTCCGTCCTCGGATGGAAACGCTACATTATTTGCACATCATTTTTGTTTAAAATTAGTTTTTGCCTAAATTAAATTTGCAACTTGGATGTAAACATAACTAATTGTCATGAGATGAGAGTAGAGTGGACACTGAAGCAGTCTTCATTAAACAATTCATTCTGATTTCTAGCGCTGAGCTAGAAATCAGAAGGTTGCTGGTTGGATCCCCACAGCCACCACCATTGTTTCCTTGAGTAAGACACTTAACTCCAGGTTGCTCCGGGGGGATTGTCCCTGTAATAAGTACACTGTAAGTCGCTTTGGATAAAAGCATCTGCCAAATGCATAAATGTAAATGTAAATGTCATTACAAGATGCCATAATGTGTGTCAGGCCCATATTGAACACCGTCACCCAGAACTTTCTGGAAACTTTGATGCACAGAAGTTTGAATTCTCTGGGTCCAATCAAAAACA
Source organism: Moxostoma hubbsi (assembly GCA_032164185.1). NCBI lineage: Eukaryota > Metazoa > Chordata > Actinopteri > Cypriniformes > Catostomidae > Moxostoma > Moxostoma hubbsi. The sequence goes on along the minus strand of JAVLUX010000011.1, from coordinate 1,313,659 downwards.
GCCCACATGCATGTGGCGTTGCTGTTAGTTGTCAGTTGCACAGGCCGTTCACAGTGGTCTGATCTCTTGATCGATGTAGACCAGGGGTCGGCAACCTATGGCAATGCTGGCACATGGAGGGGTAATCACTGGCACGGCAGCAACGGCGAGAGAAAAATAGACTATTTTATTGACATAAATTCTGCACCTACATTCCAATCTACATCTTGATGTAATCCTTCCTCATGATCACGCAGCCAGTTTTCATGAGCTGATTTCGAGGCTAAACAAAAAGTTAAAATGTGACGAGACTGCAGTATACCCAACGGACTCGTGCAGCATGTGCAGGCCATTCGCACCTCACGAGCCAGCAGCACTTCAGGTTTGGTTGATCACATGAGTAAATGCCCCCACTTTGTTTTGGTCAGGCTGCGTGAATGGCAGCCTACATTCTGTGTTTCATCCGTTTGTTTTTGCTTTCAGAACATCACGTGAAGGTAAACACCACTATTAATCCTTGAGACACCCTCCTTAAACCGTAATCACACTCAAAATTACATTAAATGATTAAAAGAGAAAACACAAACCCACATTGTGGGGTTCAAAAATATGAGTCTATTGAAAATATAAATTTGAAATAAAGTATTAGGATTTTGCAGGTGTGATTCGCCGAAAAGGGCTAAACAGCTGATCAGCTTGTGAACGGCTTGCACGTGCAGCGCGAGTCTGGTCACACTTTAATTGTGGTTTCAGCTGACGAAAACATGCTGCGGGATCATGAGGAGGGATTACATCAAAAGATACATTGGAATGCAGGTGCGAAAAATGTCATACAAATTAAATAGAAACAAGTGGATTCAAACGTTGGACCAGGAAAATAAAAAATGACACACAATGTGTTGCCCCCGGTGTAGACTGTGATCTGCAGTACAGGTGATGGAGAGGAGGTGGTGGGCCGCAGGGAAACAGTTTCAAGCTTCTTTATTTTTTGCTTTCTCTGCCTGAGGCCACTTCTAGGATGGTAATTTGAGCCACACTCAGGCAATATAAGCCTAAATCTCAGTAGCACCTTATTTGATTATTGAGGGAACTGAAAGCGAGGCTGGGAGGAATAAACTTGGTCTCTTCAATGACATGCACAATATAAATCGGTGTAAACGTCTCACGACTTGTGCTGGAACTCTTTTATTTCAATGTTTTGTCCAGAACCATAAAAAAACTATTTAAAAACTATTTTAATATTGATAACACTTTATAATGAGGTTCTGTTCGTTAACTTTATTTAATGTGTTAGGTATCATGAACGAACAAATGTTTTTTTTGTACAGCATTTATTAATCTTTGTGAATGTTTATTTATAAATATACAAGTGTTCAATGTTTGTTCGTGTTAATTCATAATGCATTAGCTTATATAACTTGTTCAGTAAAAATGCATTAGTACATGTCGACATTATTATGTACTAAAATTGCTAATGTTAACAAATACAACTTTATAGTAAAGTTTCAGTCTTTTGACAATATCCAATATACAGTATATATTTAGTATGTATATAAATGGCTTGATTATGAATATTTTAATAATCCATCCATCCATCTTCAACCGCTTATCCAAAGTCGGGACGCGGGGGCAGCAGCTCCAGCAGGGGGTCCCAAACTTCCCTATCCCGAGCCACATTAACCAGCTCTGACTGGGGGACCCAGAGGCGTTCCCAGGCCAGTGTGGAGATGTAATCTCTCCACCTAGTCCTGGGTCTTCCCCGAGGCCTCCTCCCAGCTGGACGTGCCTGAAACACCTCCCTAGGGAGGCGCCCAGGGGGCATCCTTACCAGATGCCCAAACCACCTCAACTGACTCCTTTCCACGCAAAGGAGCAGCGGCTCTACTCCGAGTTTTTTCTTTGCCTTCCGGCTCAGCTCTCTTTTCGTGACAACGGTGCGATAGATCGAGTGCAATACAGCCCCCGCTGCCCCGATTCTCCGGCCAACCTTCCGCTCCATTGTCCCCTCACTCGTGAACAAGACCCCGGGGTACTTGAACTCCTTCACTTGGGGCAATACCTCCTTCCCTACCCGGAGTACGCACTCCATATTTTAAAAATATTATTATTATCTACAGTTTATGTAATACCCTAAAGCTTGGATGTAAAAGTAGAAATCGTTATTTATTTTACCATACAGCAGTTCTTTGTGACCATAAAGGTATCTTAAAAATAGCCCCTAAGACTTGCTCGCTATATTCCCAAATCCTCTAATGCCACATACTATCTTTGTGTGAGGAACAGACTGAAATTGTTCATCATCATTGTTCTCTGAAAATCTGATTCACTGATAAAAGCGAGTACATATGGATTTATCAAGGCAAATATCCACTCAAAATCCTCTAAATCCATCACCCATTGTTTCCTCTTCATTATAATGTCTCAAGTTAAATGATGGCAAATCGTCCTCCCTACTACCTTCATCAGATGCCAGAAATGGATTATACTTCCTAAAAATCCAAACACTTCTCCTCCCCTGCCTCTCTGTACACAGATTAAGGCTCTGTTTCAAACCTTGTGAGTTGCCTAGCAATTACCTACAGTACATAAGCAGCTACTTCTCAGGCAGCATTCTTGCTTGTGATTCTCTTCCACGAGATTGATTCGCAGGGTTGCCGACCATCCTGTACAATTCAGAATTGTCCTGTATTTAAGGGAGCAGATATCAGTTCTGCTTTAAATCCAGATGAGATGCAGTTTGTCCTGTATTTAAGGTGAGAATGTTTCAAAGATTTCAATCACTTTCACATACACAGATTGTTATGGAAAACAAATCAGAGAGAAATAGACTTGAAACGGACACCTTTTGGCATGAGAACAATGGCTGTTGCTATGTTGCACATTTGGAAAACTTGACAATAGCAGGGGAAAAATTGAGAAAGATCAATCATGATCAGTGTATGTCTTCTGTTCTAGCATTCAACAGCATCATTAAAGTTTCTCACCCGTGTAAGTGCATTTACATCACAAAAAAAATATCAGTAAATGCACCTTTTTATAGGCTATACAGAACATTGCATATACCAGTTCTCATTCTGAAAGAGCCAAATGATGCTAAGAAAAATTTCGGGATATTTAGTACAAAAATAGTAGCTTACTCTTTTACAGGTTTAGTTAAAATGCTTTCAATATGATTTTCTTACATTTCAATTGTGATATACACTATACTTTTTCTCTCTCTTAAAAACCTGCATGCATTTAATGTACTAAGACAGTGGACACGAAAGACCAAATATACTTTAAGTCACATTTTGTATTTTTATTTTAGCACATTATTAGTCATATACTCTCTCCAGACAAACTCTCTCTCTTTCCTAGCGTTTGTCCCACATAGGTGCAGGATAGGTGCTTCGTGATAGTCTGCATATATATATATATATATATTGATTTGGCACAAGTTTTACACTGGATGCCCTTCCTGATGCAACCCCCAGTGGCTGGGGACTCAAACAGGCAATTTAGAGTCTCCAATTCACTTAACCTGCATGTTTTTAGACTTGTGGGGGAAACCAGAGCAAACACAGGAAGAACATGCACAATCCACACATGAAGGCACGAGTTGAGCCAGGACTCTAACCCAGGACCTTCTTGCTGTAAGGTGACAGTGCTAACCACTGAGCCACTGCATTTCATTCAGTTTTATAACACGGAAAAGAAATGGCTTAACGTACTGAACGATGTACCCCTTTTCACACTTCAGAGTAAAATGATTGCAGGGTCAAGTGGAAGTAAATGATTGCAGGGACAACTTCGATTGCGGTGAATGGGAGTGAATGGGAGACTACGGCAAATATAATTTTTGTTACTTATTTGCTGCAACAGCAAAAGAAAAACACCACTATAACGTTTAAACAACTTTCCAAATGAAGAAAAAAATATAGAGAGGTGGATCAGGACATTCAGAAGAGAGAACATGCACGGCAAATGTACTGTTACTCTCTCAGCAGCTGTGTTACAAACATCTTTGCATCTGTGGTAACTCATTTAATAAAAATAATTTCAGGGTAAAGTATAATGCTATAAATTTACCTGAAAGATAACAAAAACAGTAAAAGAAGACAGTTAGCTAATGCCCCCTATAGCATCTATTACAACAATGCTAAAACACAACTAAAATGCAGAAATGATGGCTGCACAGAGTATGTTTAGGGCATAGAATCTGGCCATAAAAGGCATCTTAAAAGGAAAATTCAAGGTTCAATACAAGTTAAGTTCAATGGACAGCATTTTGGGCATAATATTGATTCCAGCAAGAACTAATTTCGATTCGTCCCTCTTTTCCTTCAAAAACAAAAAAAGCACAAAACTGGGTTACAGTGAGGCGCATGCAATAGGAGTGAACAGAGCCAATTCCTAAACCAAAAAATAATCACTTTTTTTTTTTAAAGTATAGCCACAAGACATAAACAATATTGAGGTAACATGATTTTAGTGGGATACAATCACTTACTAAACTTTTCTGTGTAAAGCTATTTCAAATTGTACTTTCATGAACTTTGTTGCATGATGATGTAACACCTTTAACCCTGAAACAACCATAAAAATTACGATTGAAACAACTTTACAGCTCAAATAATAAACAAGTTTAAAATAAGTTTTTGTGAGTGCTCTTATAAAATGATAAGCTTCACATTTCTGCCTTTAAACCCTCCAAAAATTGGCCCAATTCACTTCCATTGTAAGTGCCTCACTGTAACCTTGAATTTGTATTTATTTATTTATTTTAAGAATTGAGCAGAAATTTATTTTGGTAATCAACATTATGCCACGAATGCTGTCAACTGAGCTTAAAGGGATAGTTCACCCGATTTTTTAAATAATTATTCAGCTCTGTTGGTCCTCACAATGGAAGTGAATGGGTGCCAAAATCTCAAAGCTCCAAAATCCACATAAAGGGAGTATAAAAGTAATCCATATGACTCCAGTGGTGAAATCAGTGTGTTCAGACATGATATGATATGTGTGGGTGAGAATCAGATCAATATTTAAGTCATTTATTTGTCATAAATTCTCCTCCCTGCCTAGTAGGGGGCAATATGTACAAAGAATGTGAATCACCAAAAACATAAGTAGAAAGTGAAAGTGAATGAAAAAGGACTTAAATATGAATCTGCTTCTCATCCATACCTATCATATCACTTCAGAAGACATGGATTTTACAAAGAGTCGTCTGGAGTACTTTTATGTTGCCATTTTGGAGCTTCAAACTTTTGGCACCCATTCACTTGCATTGTATGTACCAAAAGAGATGAGAAATTTTTCAAAAAAGGTTCGTTTGTGTTTTGCTGTAGAAAGAAAGTCATACACATCTGAGATGGCATGAGGTAAATGATGACAGAATTGTCATTTTTGGGCAAACTATTAACTTATAAACTACTGAACTTGTATTGAACCAGGAATATTCCTTGTATGCTGCTTACCTTTCGGAACAGCCTTTGAATCAGGCGCATACCTGTGATGCCCTAAATTCACTAGGACTTAGAATGGAGCCGATGTATGTGTGTAAAAAGATCAGAAGCATTATTTCAAACACCCACCAGTTCAGTTCAAGGGTCAAATATGACTCAGTTTTTGTGCTGGTGGAGAGGTGCTAAGTGTCCAACTGGGTTCAAATGAGCGATGCCACTTCCTGTGAAGGTATTCAGTGAAAGTGAGAAAGAGGTGAAGACTTGAAGCAACTCTCCTCTCTTCACTGTTAATAGTTTACACAGCCACACAGAAAAAATGACCTTCATGTTTCCTAGTACAAGCATTTATGCTTTCTCTCTCTCTCTCTCTCTCTCTCTCTCTCTCTCTCACACTCTCTCACTGTCTCGCACTCACTCTCTCTCTCTCTCTCTCTCTCTCTCTCACTCTCTCTCTCTCTCTCTCGCACTCACTCTCTCTCTCTCTCTCTCTCTCTCTCTCTCTCTCTCTCACACACACTCTGCAAGCTCTTTCCTTCTTTCCCTCTTGGCTTTTCACGTTTGCCTCTAAATTCAGTTTGTCATGGCAACCATGCTCCGTTTATGAAAAGTCCTTGCTTTCACCCTCCCCACTTTGTTCGGTATGGTTTATTTTCACACTGAAAAAGTAACCCAAACATAACCTTCATAAGATGACAACCATTGATCAAACTTAAAGGATGTAAACAAGGCTGAACTGTGGTTTCACCGAATCTCTGGTGAACAATCAAAATTGCCCTTGCATCTCAAGAACTCACAATGTACCTTGTGCTGTGCTTTTTGGCTGATTTGAGTTCACTCTGCAGCCAAACCTTGGATATGTACCTATGCCGAGGTTGAAGACCTAATTAGAAGTAAACAAATGAGGAATTCATTATTTAGGATATAGGAATACTCTGTTGGATTGTGTCAGAAGATAGTGAGTTTGTGCTTGGGCCAGAAACATATGCAAGTACAGAAACACAGATGCAAATGCTTGGCCAACGCAATGTAAGTGTGTGGACCTGTTGAACATACTCGTGTGCTTCTTGTGTTGCTGCGGCGGTTTGCTACAAACATGGCAACTTTCACTTACGTGATATGCCAACTTACATTTCTTCAAACTGCTGCTCTGACATGACCGTAGTCGACCTGAATGAGAAAACTACACAAAGGAGACAGTTTATGCTAATGTTTAAAGCGCCAAAGTTGTGTTGCACTATGAATTGTCAGCTGACATTCAGAATGCAACAATCCATGAAATTGAGTTTGTTTAGCTAGAAGGATTTGTGTTCATGTATTTGCATAGAGTATGTTTCAGGCCTTGCTGCGGGGCTGTCGACACCAAATGTGTCTTGCGCTATGAAAAGCTAGATTCAGCTTCATCAACGCAAGAGCCTCAAGACCCATTTTTAACAGGTGAAGTTCTTTTTAACTTGACGTGGCATCTAAAACACGTGGCACGTAAATTAAGAATTTAAAAACAGTGTTTGGTGTGAACAGCCCCTTATACTGCATCTACGCTTGAAACCAGAGGTGGGTAGTAACATACTACATTTACTCCGTTATATTCACTTGAGTAACTTTTTGGGAAAAAAAAAATACTTTTATGAGTATGTTTTATGGTCTGTATTTTTGAAAAAAACTTACTTATACTTTGTTACAATAGGCAGCATTCCTGTCATTACATAACTGGATTTAATTAAATATGTTTTAATAAATGCATAGTTTATTTATTTGTACATTTTTGGTGATTTTCTCCCCAATTTGGAACGCAAAATTTCCAATGTGCTCCAAGTCCTCGTGGTGGTGTAGTGACTCTCCTCAGTCCGGGTGGCGGAGGACGAATCTCCGTTTCCTCCACGTCTGAGACCGTCAATCCCCACATCGCATCACGTGGCTTGTTGAGCGCGTTTCCATGGAGACGTTGCGTGTGTGGAGGCTTCACGCTTTTCTCCGCAGCATCCACTCACAATTCACCCCACCGAGAGTGAACCACACATTATAGCGACCACGAGGAGGTTACCCCATGTGAATTACTCCTTGAGGATTTTTTTTTAAGCAATTGTTCTTTTACTTGAGTAAACAAAATGATTAGCATGTTTGCATCATGCTATGCCAGTTTAAAGCCGTCTGTAAACATTGAAGCAATAGGTCACCTCAGAATATTTACTAACTAGCAAAGACCTGTCAGCTGTGAGCTAGAGGCCACATTTCAGCCATAGTAAAAGGCAATCTGTTGAACATTTTCTCTACAAATGTACATTGATATCCAATGAAAAACGAAACCATGTTTTATTATACATGAAAAACCTCAACAAATATACATTGACATGAAAAATGCACATTTCATGGACTATTTTAAAAGACTTAGGGCTCAACACTAAAGGTCCATATTTTTATGTGTGCCAGAAAAATCTTTATAGTTTTCATTCAGTTATCATGACTTGTTTTGCAAAGTAAAACAAAATAAATCAATTGCAATTAGCTGGACAATAATAGCTGCATATTAAACAACTATAATCTATGACATCAAATTGCAAACAATGCAAAACATTACTCACTTGTGCTTACAAGGCTATCAGAAATAATAAATCACATTATTGACAAATCATCATTTATGTCAGACATCTAGAAAACATGACCTGCATAAGAAGTTTAATTTTGCAGAATTCACACAACAATAGTTTCCACCCACATATTATTATGCAAATGTTGGCACATCGCATAAAACGGCTAGATGTCAATAATCGCATCATAAATCTAAAAAAAAATGTGCATTAAAAGATGTATATGGTAGCTTGGGGTGTATTCATTTTTATTCGGTGAGAAGATATGCACATTAACTCTGATGGAAACTCATTTTTTGAACACAGTATCAGTGTCAGTTTCTTGATCTGTTCATGATCAACTTTCCCTGAAGCAACAACCACAGCCTCTGAAATGCTGTCCAAAGAGGTGTATTGTCTTCCCTCACTGTAAATCTCATGTTTGAGAAGAGCCCACAAGGGCCCAATAGGATTTAAGTCAGGTGAGGAAGGGGCCAATTCATTATTCGGGCATCTTTGAGGCCCTTGCTGGCTAGCCAAGCACTGGAGTACTTGGATGCATGTGATGGAGATTGTCCTGCATAAAGATCATGCCTTCTCGAATGCTGAGGATGCCAGAGCATCTTCCTGTATCGCTGCTTGAAGAAAGTACCTTCCAGAAGTTTCAGTCCATCTTCAACTCGAAAAGTTCCAACTACCTCATCCATAATGATCGCAGCCCCTGCCAGTACACCTCCTCCACCTTGCTGGCACCTGACTCGAAGTGGTGCCCTGTGTCCATTAGTGATCCAGTCACGGGCCCATCCATCTGGTCCATCAAGAGTCTCTCTCATATAATCCGTCCATAAAACCTTTGAAAAACCTGTCTTCATGTATTTTGCCCAATCTTGACACTTCAACTTGTGAATATATTCAGTGGTGGTCATGTTTCAGCCTTCTTGACCTTGGCCATGTCCCTGAGCACTTGGCACCTTGTACTTCTGGACACTCCAGGTAGGTTGCAGTTCTGGAATATGGTAGCATTGAAGGATATTGGGTTCCTGGTAGCATCACGTTTAATTCTTCTCAAGTCTTTTGCAGTTAATTTGCGCATTTTCTTCTCCATGTGTATTTTTGTGCCCCACTTTTTGCCACAAAACGTTTGATTGTTCGGTGGTGACGCCTCAATAGTTTAGGTATTTCAATAGTGTTGCATCCGTCTGAAAGGCATATTACAATATTTGACATTTCAGTGTCAGTTAAATCTCTTTTTTAGCCCATTTTACATGAGGTAATGAAGCTGCCTAATAATTATGCACACCTTGATATAAGGTGTTAGACACTTTCGACACACCCTCCCTCATTACACAAATATATATCACCTGAAAATGATAGAATCCAATAAGCATTCATGTTTATATGGTTTGGTGTTAGAAAATGTGCATGGAAATAATGATAAGACCAGAATACTCACTTGTCTAATAATTGGACACACAGTGTGTGTATATATATATATATTATTATTTGTAAAAAAATATCAATGCAGGATCTGTAAAATCCGACAGCTTCTTTGATTATAACAGTAGCAATCTAGTTTTATTGCGACCCCTTGCACGTATCTGGTGTAGACAGTGTTGTTTTATTTTATGCAGTGAGCGTATGTCTCCACCTGTTCCACACACACACACACACACACACACACACACACACACACACACACACACACTTGGCTTCCACAATGAAGAGTCAGATTAGAAATTTTAATTTGCTGAGGGCTTTGTGCTGGCGGTGACCGTTTGTCTCCGAGTGGAGAGCAGCAGATGAGGTTGTGTCAGGTTGAGGGATGACCCATGATGACTGCAAAAGACACTTAGATTGGGAGAAGTGGGAATAATACATAAGCTCTCTCTCTCCAGCTCGCCAATATACAGAGATTTTGAGAAGAGGTAGAAGAGGATAGAAGATGCTGAAGGTGACAGGCAAGGAAGATCTTTCTCTCGCTTTCTTTTCTTGCTTTTGGAGAGAGAGTGAGAGAGAGAAATCCATAGCTCAAGTGCTCCTTAATTACATCTTCTTTCAATTCAGATATGGACTGCACAACATTAACATTTATAACGTAGTAAAGTTTTTACCACACCCACTCAGACAGATTAAAATGACACATTCAATAGGACTCTGGCGCCAGATCTTTCCATATCCTGCAGTCTTTAAGGGGGCTTCCACACTAGAGCTTTGTTTCATTGGCGTGAAAGCGGTTTTCCGAACTCAGGTATTCACCGAGTCCACTTGAAAAATCTGAGGTATGGTTCATGTGAACTCAAATACAAAGGCCTGTTTCACACTGCATGTGTAGGCCACACATTAGCAGGGCGTTTTTATGTTGGTGCCTATATTAACAGGTTACAGCATTCACTCCATGTATAATTGTGTGATGTAGCGTCGCACAAGAAAAGCTGCAAGTAGAGTTTTGCTGCCGTGTCCATTTTTGCCGCACTTAGCAAGCTGAACTCGGTGGAAAACACACTGAAAATGCACTATTAATGCTTATCAATACAGTGCTTTGCAATATTTTTTTTATTATCCAAAATAAAGTAATGGAGCAAATTACTCATTGTTTAACCCTTATGCTGTGTTCTGGACATTAGTCGTCACAGACGACTCGTTTTGGCTTTACTGAATCCATTTGGAGGTGGTGGTGGCGTAGTGGCTAGAGCACAGGGCTTAACTCCAGGTTGCTCCGGGGGGATTGTCCCTGTAATAAGTGCACTGCAAGTCGCTTTGGATAAAAGCGTCTGCCAAATGCATAAATGTAAATGTAATTCCTTGACTTCCTGTTCACATATGGCATCTGAAAACACACACCCAAAAAAATTAAAAATAAATAAATGTTCCCGGTCAAAAATGAACACCCATTGGAAATGAATGGATTAGAATACAAAATAAAGAAATATTAAGTTTTCAGGAGCATCCCAATCATGTACATGAGCAAATATGAGGATGTGTGTTTGCACACACAAAGTCCTTAGACAAGTGCGCGCACGCACACACACACACACAACGCGCGTGCACACAAATGCACACACGCACACACACACACACACACACACACACACACACACGCACACACACACATACAAATGCACACACACATTGTGTGTTGAGCACCCTCTTGTGCAACATATCTCCATGTAGACATTTTGAGGAATATTTCAAGAGATCTACTTATCATATTACGTTGTGTTTGGGCTCGTTTGAATCATGTATGTTTCAGGAAGTAATAATGAAAAACGTGACAAAAAATACTACTGTTAATTATATTAATGTGTGTCTGTGGGAATTTCATACTCTAATACTCACTGCAGTTTGGCCTCTGATTGAAATGAATTTGCTCATTGTATTCCACTAATAGAGACCTTTCCAATGATATATAACACATAGATATCTCATCTTTTTATTGTTTTACCAACTCTGAATATAATTGCTGTGATAAATTAGCAAATTATGAGAATGAAACAGATCTTATTTGTCAACAAATTACAAAGCATTATTTAAGAATTGGTGGGATCAACTACATGCATAAAGTACAGCTTCTAGGCTTTAAAACAACATCTATTTTATTCAGACCAAGCAAGTGGTTCATAATTTATACGTAAGTATTATTATTATTTTTTTAGCAGCAGGGAGTGCCCCCCCCGACCAACCTGGTATAAGCACAGTTGAATTAATTCTTCTATCAATAAAAATATATATGTATAAAAATATATGTTTAAAAAGGAGTACAAAACCTGTCATAATTACAAAAAAAAAAGAAGTTGATAAAAAGATATAATGCAATGAGATAATATTTGCAATATGAGAGATTTATAAACAATCTTAGTGGGCCGGTCATTTTGACCCGGGAACACAAGAAGTGGTAGCCAGTGAGGAACACAGCACAAAGGTTAAAAAGAGGGTCTATCGGGCTCGATGCAAGTTACATTTGCAGAAACAGTCAAATAAACAGCTTTTTTTTTTTTTAACAATGTGTTTATTTCTGCATTCTCAGCATTGCCATGAGGGATGGCGTTGTCACATGTCAGACATTAGCATAAACTTCTCATTTCTCAGTGGAAGCATCTGTTAGTTAAAGGAGAAACATGTAACATTGATATCAAGCGTTTAAAAGGGAAAATTCAAACTATTAGAGAGAGTTGTCGAATTGTTTTCAGAGAAGCCAGTATTTCAATTTAGCATGTTTCCTAAATCTCTGATAACATATTGTGATCATTTTATGTTTTAGTACAGACACGGTTGGGAGGGTTACTTTTGAAATGTACTCCACTACAGATTACTGATTACATGCTGTAAAATGTCATTTGTAACATATTCCGTTAGATTACTCAAGGTCAGTAATGTAATCTAAATACTTTGGATTACTTCCTCAGGACTGGTAGATTTTTTCACTTGTTTTGACTATTAAAAACTCAAAATACACATGTTAAAAATACATTCTCTGAAAAACCCAAATATCTTATGCAGTGTTGTTTCTAAAACAAGATCAATCAAACTGATCTTATTTTAAGGATTTTGAGATATTTTTACAGGAAAAAAATTCAAAATGTATTATCAAGAATATGAGTTTTGCCCTAATATCAAAGATCTTACTAGAAAAATTGTATTATGATCCACCGTGAATTTTCTTGATAACAAAAATATGATCATGTCTGGTAACATGTGCATGTAAAATGGCTAGAAATAGCATTTTAGCTTAGCGTAAAGCTAACAATTTACACAAGGTTTATTTCTATTTCTTCTACTTCAAACGTACTTCAAACGTACTTCAAACGTACTTCAAACGTACTTCTCTGTCTGCTCGTATGAATGTAACAAATCATAAGAAAGTGTTTCACCGCTGTTCAAATGCACTTTGGATCACATCATTTATATGAATAAATGTTTTCCATCTGAAAGGACTAAATATTAAATGAAACAAATGACAATAAAATGCAAAGTAATCTCTTCAGTAATCAAAATACTTTTTGAATGTAACTGTATTCTAATTACAATGATTTAAATTGTAATTGTAGTGGAATACAGTTACTTATATTTTGTATTTTAAATATGTAAACTTGTTACCTATCTCCTCCAGTCCTGATGCCCGATCTCAGTCCTTAAAATCTCCAACAGAGAAGCTAAATATAACTCCAGAAGTCTTAAGTGATAAAAAGGACCGAGACATGACCTACATACATTCTTCACACAAGGCCAAACAGTTTTGCAAACAAACACAATGTTCCTCAATCTTCCCTTTTCCCCCCCTTTTTGATTATTGAAGTGCCAAAGAATGTTTTGGCCTACATCAGGAAGTTGAAAGCAACCGATGCAGAGCAGACAGGGATTTCGCTCAGCCGAGATGGCAGAGAACATGAGTTGATTCGTATCAAAGCTCTGAGATGACAGACGCGGACAGAAATAAGACATTTAATATCGTTCTCTGACATCAGGGAACGCAGGCTTGAACGTAACAGACAGCTCGTGAAATATAATTTGTTTATGCCACTTACTTATTCGCAGGAAAGAAAAAAAAAACTTCCAGTATGATAAGTGCAATCAAGGCAAAATAACTTGATGGACAAAACAAAGACTATTTATTTTTTAGATGAATCAGTTAGATTTAAAATGAGAGTACATACAAAAATGAACCTGAATGACTTGAAAATAAATGTCATTTAGTAATATTAATACATTTCAAGATCATTTTCTGTTTATTTTTGCACGATTAACAGTTTTGGTACATTGAGTCGCCACTCGATGTTCAATGTAAAAATCTGGTCCCTGAAGAAAAAGCACTGATCTAATACACAATGATCGACCACTTCCTTTATGATCCCAAGGGGCTGTATGAACAGCCAACAAACTCCAACTAGATCACACATTTAATAGCGTTCACAACACAATCTTAGTGCCTAGCGTTCCCCCAACAGACCCGTTTCCAACATGGGGATGTTCTTCAAACCCCTGAGTCAAAGTCAATAAAACAACTCACAGTCATCACACTGACCCCATGTGGTTGAGCCTGGAAATGCAGAAATGGCTGTTCTAATATAAATGGGTGGTTCTTTACCAATAGGCACCCTGGGTATTTTTCAACACAATTTAATGTGTCTATTAACAATGTCCAACAGTTGCATTTTGAACATCCATCACAATTCAAATCCCCATTCATTCAAGATGATGCGGATGATGATGTCATTGACATTTAAACATTTTTTAAATAAAATTTGCTGATGGTTGTTCTTAGGCAAAATACATACTACAGCTTTTTACTTTAGTAAAAGTAGCCTTTAAAATCCACGAATCAGTTTTATATTCTGTAATGTGAACAACTGCACCTGGTTGAACTAAGTAAGACAGCGGTCAGTGTGTGAGTCTCTAGTTTTAAATGATCCGTTTGCTAAGAGTGATCCGCTGCCAGAGGATTACACTGATGTTCAGCTGGTGAACCCTTGAAAGAAGCAGGATTAGAGGTGGTCTTAACAGCAAACTTAATTATAAACAAACTGTTTTTCTGTATCGCAAATGTTTATCTATCCGCTCTTAAGTCATTCATCCAATGAGGGCTTAGCAGTGCCAATTGGAAAGGGGACACACAGACACACACATATGCAGGGCTTTTAAAGAGTCTTCACATACATAAATGTATTATTATTTATTTATGTTTCCTTTTCGGTCAAATGTTAAAGTTTTTTTATGCATCAAAAATGTAGACAAAATAATTCGTTTTTAAGTTACCAACCTGGTCTCATGAACATTATTTGACCGTGCTTACGAAACGATGTGCTTCTTTACACATTTGACTGCAGTTTCCCAGTGAAATGTCCATCGGGGGGCGCCAAAAGCCACTGAAATGGTGTCGTAATCAGACAAGGATTAGATGGAGGTTTAAAAGAGCGAAACGTACCTCCCTAACCTAAAACGTTAACATTAACCTAACCGATAGTGATCTGAAATAAATAAGAGGTAGACTCAAAACAGACATCCTTTCCCTAAACCAACACCTAAACCTAACCGATGGTGTCCAAAAACAAAGTGAGAAATGAAAAGCACATTTTACAAAGCAACCACATCGTTTCATGTTGCTTCTATGATACTCTCATCTCAGCTTTTGAACCACAGTCTTCTGATTCTGCAAGCCATCACTCTGTCAGGTGAGCAACCATAGACACTAGTCACTTTGGAATAAGTGTGTTCATTAGGTTGGTCTGTAATACAAGCATTCAAATGTATCATGGGAGTGTGTGAGTACAAATGAAAAAAATAAGTGTTTATAAAGTCATAATCAATCATTGTACTTGTGATTTGTATGAAAGTGAATAAAAAGCACAGTTGTTGTACCGCCTCTAGTGGAGACTGCAAAACGTATAACGTGGCACGTAAAACTCAGTTTGCATAAATGTAGTTATTATAATGTTCATTTTATGAGACTAGGTTGTAAGTTACAGTGTGTTTGTACACACACACACACACGCGCGCGCACACACACATACACACACGCGCGCGCGCACGCACACACAAACACACACACACGCACACGCGCACACACAAACGCACACACACACGCACACACACACACACACGCGCACACACAAACACACGCACACACACACAAACACACGCAAACACACACAAACACACACACATGCGCACACACGCACACAGTACATGCACACGCACGCACGCACACGCGCACACACACACGCGCACACACACATACACACACACGCGCGCACGCACACGCGCACACACAAACACACACACACACACACACACACACGCACACACGCAAACACGCAAACACACACACACACACACACAAACACACGCAAACACACACAAACACACACACATGCGCACACACGCACACACACACGCACACGCACACAGTACATGCACACGCACACACGTGCACACACACACACACACACACACACACACACACACACACACACACACTCACTATATAAGGTTTTCAACTATGGGCACATTTATGTCCATGGGTTCTTATTTACTTTTCCAAATAAATTTAGTTTTGATCGTATCACTTCAGAAGACTTGTAAAATAATGCATGAGTCCCGCTGATTACTTCTACTGTGGTTTTATGATGCATAAAAGATCATAACATTTTTATTATGATTTTCCACCCTCTCTCTTGCCTCTCAGAATTAAATGGGACATTATTTACTCACTGTCATGTTGTTCCAAACCGGCATGACTTTCTTTCTTCAGTGGAACATAAAAGGAGGAGTCAGGCACCTTGTTAGTCACTATTCACTTTCTTTGCATCGCTTCTCTCAACAATGAAGGTGAATGGTGACAGTCATTCAGCCTAACGTCTCCTTTTGTGCGCCACAAATAAAGAAAGCCATACAGGTTTGGAAAGACACGAGGGTGCGTAAATGACAAAACTTTGGGGGCGAACGATGTTTTTAAGAGGTGTATGTTCATTTATTACAGTAAGAACATGACTGCTATCTTATTTGCTTCAATTAGTTCCCTGACCCAAAACCTGGTCAGTTTAGCCATTCATAAATCTTAATGAACACCAATCTGTCTTGTGTTTTTCCTTTGAATCTGTCTTCGTGTGCTTTTGCGTCTGATCCTGCGTTGATTACGGTGACTTCAACTGCAGCAAGGTTGTCACAGCAGAATGAAAATCTAGCCGCATCCTGATTGTAATTACACGCGACCAAACAACCTTGCAACGAGTCACCATCTGACATTTTATCCTGGAATTCACAGTCAATCCCATTCATAAACATGATGATAACTGTAATTTCTCCTGCTGTGCACTGATTGCATGTCAAAAGGACTTTTCGACTGTGTAAAGATGCGTGTTAATTCCCGCACAATGTGTTAAACAAATGAATCAGTCTTTCTTATCTGCATTCTCATGTTTGCCCGTGTATTATGTGGGATTAATTGTGATTTGTGAGACATGGTAGAGAGAGCGAGCAGAACTCAGACTTATGCTTTCTGATGGAAAGAGATCTTAAACTGTGTTCTAATGAAGACAAATGAACCGTCTGGTTTGATGGGTGGGGGGTTAGTTGCCTGGATGATCGTTGATACCAATGACGTTTTCATCAGAAGTCCACCAAAGAGCTGCAGGAAACTCATATTGAAGGTCATGGGAACGTTAGTTATCAACTGTTTCACAGTCTGGATGGTTTCTTTAATGGAAATTATTTCTTTTTGTATTTATGGGGAACCAAACAGGACAAAGGTATATATAAATGATGAAAATATTAGTTGTAAATCCTGAATACTTTATATTGTTAAATGGTAAATCTGAATATAAATATCAAATCCAAAGACACTTTGAATAAAACTAGATCCTCTAACTAGCCAACTGTTTCCTACATCCCGTGATACTTAGCGAGATATATGAGCGTTTATTCCATTATCAAGAAAACACAGCTGATGTTGTGGTGCGCGTCCATTCATTCTTTCATTGCGGTGTTGGGATTTTGAGGACAGCGTGTTTGATTTCACGAGCACATACATCAATCACTATATGTGTGTTACTGGTAATTAATGGCGGACGCAGCAGTGCCTCCGGATCTTGGTGGCCGTCAGTGACTCCTCCGTCCCCAGGCAGACTGCTGCAGTTGCTCCACTGGCAGATGGCAGCAGAGAGGACTCCACGACAGCGCATCCCTCCTCTCTCCCGGGTTTCAGCACCAATGTAACAGGTAAAGGTGGGTAACGAGGAGGCGGGAAACGGCTGAACAGTAAACAAACACTAAATGATATTAATTATCTTAAAACAACATAACATAAGGACACAGACACACATGCAATGCGGCCACGTGCGTCTGTCTCTCTCTCTCTCGAACTGGCGCCTCCGGCTCCCCTTTAACTCGCTCTTCCACTGATCAGCTGATTCAGCGCCAGCGGTGCATCATCATGGTCCGGCCACACCCTCCTCCTCGTCACAGCACCTTATTGTCATCCTCACTCCATATAAAGTCTCCGAAAGGATTTTTTCTCTCAAGGTGAAAAAAACTAGCGATATTGTCCACTACAGAGGTCATTGAGTTTAACAGCGTGACGTGGTTTCAGTTTGACAGGTTTCAATGTAAAAAAAAAAGCACAGAAATGGTAAGCACAAGGTTGCCGGTTCGATCCCCACAGCCACCACCATTGTGTCCTTGAGTAAGGCACTTAACTCCAGGTTGCTCCGGGGGGATTGTCCCTGTAATAAGTGCTCTGTAAGTCGCTTTGGATAAAAGCATCTGCCAAATGCATAAATGTAAATGTACTTACCAGATGTAGTTTTGTTGGCATTTCTCCCAAAAACAACCTCTGCTGTGATCGGTGCCATATTGTTATTTCACATGACTCTGTGTGTTAAAAGTTGAAGCCTTTCCTGACAGCCCCAAATGTTCTGAACTGAGATCAGTCAGTTTAAATGAAATGAAATTATGCATAGTGTATAGCGAAGACAAAACACAATGTCCACTCATCCCCACAGCCACCACCATTGTGCCCTTGAGTAAGGCACTTAACTCCAGGTTGCTCCGGGGGGGATTGTCCCTGTAATAAGGGCTCTGTAAGTCGCTTTGGATAAAAGCATCTGCCAAATACATAAATGTAAATGTAAATATTCAAATTTACAATCATTAAGAATTTATATCATTAATTCCTGTTTGGTCCTCAATGATAGTTAGTCTCATTTGACAAAGCAATCGATATGTTATACAGAAGTGTTGATGCTGGCTGAGGCTTTTTTACTTATTTTTCCTTAAAGACTTTTGAAATGTCCATTTCAATAGTCTAAAAAATCTCCTCACCAAGACAAGTGCACGCCTACGCCCATGTCTGTCTAAAGCAATCAAGGAAGTTATATCCAGAAGTTCTGTTCTTATTTGGCTGAATCATATGTTTTGTCCAGTTTACATGTCGGTCAGTGCTTTTTGTTTGAGCTTTTTGAATGAGTGTAAAAGGAGACACTGTTTAATGGGCAGACAGTGGTGGTTCTAAAGGATTTCATTTTACTGTGCGCATGAAAACTCTGTGATTAGTACAAGGTAATAAAAACATTTTTCACTTTTAAGACCTCTAAGCCCACCCCTGGTTTCCAACAGCTCTAGTTGTAACTGCTGTGTTTTTAATTTGCTGTGTCGGTAAAATAGTTTGAAACTTTGTTTCCTGTGCTGCCTGTTGGTCTTATTGGTTTGACAAGGCATGTTGCTTGTATAGCTGGAGCACTGACTGCCACCTACTGCCACATGAAGGTGGTACATCAATCTTGAATATCTCTGATGGTAGGAACATTCCTTATTACAGAATATGTAGACGTCGTTATTTTTAATATACTGAATCAAGGATGGATAGATGGATGGATGGAAATTATAGAGGGCCAAACATTTAATAATTATAATTATTTTTATTAAAATTACATTTAATAAATTTGAGGCCTTCTTGCCTCACATTTAGCCAAAAACAGGTCTCTAACCTAGTAAAATTATTTGCGTCAATAGCAGATGATGCCTCAAAATGTATAGGCAACATAGCAGGTTTTGGATTACATTATTCTAAGAAATTTGTAAACTAAGAAATCAAACATAAACTAATGAGTGCACTTGTTAAAACTTCATCACTAAGGAGCTCTTATTGATTAGCTAGACCCTTTAATTGCACCATCCAGCCAATGCAGACACAGAATGAAATTGTAAAGCTCTACAATGAAGGAATCTTTTGCGACTGTGAATATTGATTCAAAACAGTTCATGTCATGCCTCCTCTTATCAGATTTAGCTACACAAACACAATTCCCCTAACAAGAAGAAACTACTAGACAACATTTTTTATACCGGTTCACATTTGCTTAAAATTAAATCTGTGTAGCTTTGCAAGTAATGGTTAGCCCAAAATGTATTTCTGTCATCACTTGAGTTGTTGCAAAGCTGTATGCTATCGTTTTTAAGTGGAATACAAAAGGAAAAATGTTTATGCTTTTTTTGTTCCATAAAACGACAGTTCGATAGACCATGACTGTCAAGCTCCAAATGGTTATACGACTTCCATATACAGTTATATGACTTATGGGCCATATTCCGAGTCTTCTAAAGATATACGATAGCTTTAACTACACATGCTACACATGTGAGAGTCACTGCTGTTAGGCTTCAAACCTGGTGTGATGCGCCAACATATCATTTTTGAATCTGAATGCAAACACAAATTACATTTCAGAACTTCCGCAAAGGGGAAGAATGTGGTTTCATTACAAGCGGAAAATTTGAAACACAAAATTGGAATATCGCCAAATGTCCATCCATCCATGCATCTTCAACCGCTTATCCGAAGTCAGGTCATGGGGGCAGCAGCTCCAGCAGGGGGTCCCAAACTTCCCTATCCCGAGCCACATTAACCAGTTCTGACTGGGGGACCCAGAGGCGTTCCCAGGCCAGTGTGGAGATGTAATCTCTCCACCTAGTCCTGGGTCTTCCCCGAGGCCTCCTCCCAGCTGGACGTGCCTGAAACACCTCTCTAGGGAGGCGCCCAGGGGGCATCCTTACCCGATGCCCAAACCACCTCAACTGACTCCTTTCCACGCAAAGGAGCAGCGGCTCTACTCCGAGCTCCTAACGGATGACTGAGCTCCTCACACTATCTCTAAGGGAGAAGCCCGCTACCCTTCTGAGGAAACCCATTTCGGTTGCTTGTACTCGTGACCTAGTTCTTTCGGTCATGACCCAGCCTTCATGACCATAGGTGAGGGTAGGAACAAAAATTGACCGGTAGATCGAGAGCTTTGCCTTCCGGCTCAGCTCTCTTTTCGTGACAACGTTGCGATAGAGCGAGTGCAATACTGCCCCCGCTGCCCTGATTCTCTGGCCAACCTCCCACTCCATTGTCCCCTCACTCGTGAGCAAGACCCCGAGGTACTTGAACTCCTTCACTTGGGGCAATACCTCCATCCCTACCCGGAGTACGCACTCCATCGGTTTCCTGCTGAGAACCATGGCCTCAGATTTAGAGGTGCTAATCCTCATCCCAGCCGCTTCACACTCGACTGCCAAACGATCCAGTGAGAGCTGAAGATCACGGACCGATGATGACATGAAGACCACATCATCTGCAAAAAGCAGCGATGAGATCCCCAGCCCACCGAACCGCACACCTTCCCCACCACGACTACGCCTCGATATCCTGTCCATGAATATCACAAACAGGATTGGTGACAAAGCTCAGCCTTGGCGGAGACCAACCCCCACATGGAACGAACTCGACTTTGTGCCGAGGACCCGGACACAGCTCTGCAAACAACAGTATCGCCAAACAATGTACATATAAAACAAAGCTACTATCCAATGTGTTTAAGTGACAAAATAGGGAAATTGGTGCAAAATAGAAATGAAAATGGAAGTTAAAGCCATTGATGCTCTTTTATTAAATGTATTAAACAGTTTAAAGCTTGCAGACAAAACACTAACAAAATTCATGCCTGCTAGCGGCAAATGGTTTACTGTATGTCTAAGAGCAAAAGTGTGTCAAGCAGTTCTATGAGATAAAAGTTGCCAATCATTTTGATGACAGGCTTTGGCATTCCAGAAAACTAGAGCAACATTTGAGATGCTATTTAATGGATAGGATGATATTCTTTCAGAGAATGATGTATTCACATGGCTTGTAGAGGAAATAACACTTGACTTTTTAATGTGCACCTATATTCCTATATAAAATCTAAAGGAATACATTCAGTAATTGTGTCTCCATCATACACACAGTCTTCTTCCTGACTAAAAAATGTATCCACCTCAAGTGAGCACATTTTTTATGCACAAAATTCTCATAACAATATGTAAACGGAAAACTGGCTATCGTACGGCTTCAGTTGACTCCGAATATACACTTTTTATTTAAGAAGAACTATTCATTTAAGTATAAAATATGCAAGACTTAGATCTCTAGGACACCCGAGTGAATAAACTCATCCTTCACTCTGGCCTTGAGTTGAGAGTCTTATAAGAAGCATGAATTTAAGATGTTCCACTCCAAAACTCTCTCTGAATTCTAAATCAAGGACATTCGGCAACACCTGAGCAAAGCCTTTTACCCTGTTCGGCTTTCAAGAAATACTGATGTACTTTCACTGTTGCTTAAATTGCTTGCATTTGTCCAGATATAACTCCATTTTAAGGAGCACGGGGTCATGAGCTACCTTTGTCACTACAAACACATCACAGAACAAGACGAGAGTTTTTTTTTTTTTTCTTCTCTTTATATTAAAAGAAAATGATGTATGCCTGAGATGTGTGCACCATGAATTATATCTTTTTCTGCACAACCAAGAGACCTGAGCTGCATTTAAACACCACATTTCCATAAACGTTTATGGGGTTTCGCTACAATGCACCGATATTAGAAAAACATCTCTGTAGACTCTGCAACACTTTGCAATGAAATCCTCCGGGAGAGGACGTGAACCGTGCTGCGGCTTGCTTTAGTTACAGCATGTTATTATGTTCTCTGTGCAATTGGACCTGTGCTAAAGGTCTAATCAGCTCACTTTCCCTTTCTACATGAGAGACACATTTAATTGGAAAATGGGGCGATAATATTGCCCCTTCAAACATAATGGCGGTCTAAGAATACTGATGAGAAATGCAAAGATTCAGAAGCATCCATTCGATCAATCGATAGATAGATATACACTTTATATACAGATAGATGGAGAGGACAGACAGATAGATGGAGAGGACAGACAGACAGACAGATGGATATACACTGTATATACAGATAGATGGAGAGGACAGACAGACAGACAGATGGATGGATATACACTGTATATACAGATAGATGGAGAGGACAGACAGACAGACAGATGGATGGATATACACTGTATATACAGATAGATGGAGGGGACAGACAGATAGATGGAGAGGACAGACAGACAGACAGATGGATATACACTGTATATACAGATAGATGGAGAGGACAGACAGATAGATGGAGAGGACAGACAGACAGACAGATGGATATACACTGTATATACAGATAGATGGAGAGGACAGACAGACAGACAGATGGATGGATATACACTGTATATACAGATAGATGGAGGGGACAGACAGACAGAAAGATGGATATACATTGCATGTACAGATAGATGGAGAGGACAGACAGACAGACAGATGGATATACACTGTATATACAGATAGATGGAGGGGACGGACAGAAGGATAGTGGGGCAGATAGATAGATAGATAGATAGATAGATAGATAGATAGATAGATAGATAGATAGATAGATAGATAGATAGATATACACTTTATATACAGATAGAGACAGACAGACAGATTGATAGATATGAACTGCGTGTGAGACAGTGGGGTCATCAGGCTGGAATGACAAGTAGAGCTGCATGTCATCTGCGTAGCTGTGGTAGGAAAAACTATGTGCCTTAATGATCGGTCCGAGTGATGTAGTGTGGTTCGAGAAGAGGAGGGATCCAAGCACTGATCCCTGAGGAACACCAGTGGTCAGCTAGTGTGACTTGGACACCTTTCCTGTCCATGTCACCTTAAAGGATCTGCCTGTGAGGTATGACTCAAACCATCCAAGCGCAGTTCCTGTGATGCCCGTGTCAGTGAGAGTGGACAGGAGAATCTGGGACTTCTGAGACTCACTAACCCGGTTAACACTACTAACAGTAACCAGCCTCAGACCAGCACTGCTTTACAACCAAACATCAGAATAAATCAGATCATCAAACAATCTCAAATCACCTATCTGGAACATTGGGATCAAGAAACTAAAACACAAAGCAAATTACAATTAATTAATTCTATCAGACTCTAAAATCAAAGTATGAATTGGAAGAGTATCTCCTGACTGTCAGAGATACAAAGCAGAGACAGATCCTGAGCAAGTACAGGCTCAGTGAGCACAGTCTCGCCATCGCGAGAGGCAGACACAGAAAAACATGGTTACCCAGAGAAGAAAGGGTGTGTGCTCACTGTATGACAGGTGAGGTTGGGACAGAGGTGCACTTTCTACTTCACTGCCCAAAATTTCAAGATACAAGGGACATTTAGACAAATTTATAATCATGACAGAACAAGAAAAAATGTATATAATACTTGGAGATGGACACACAGCAGCACTGGCTGCAAGATACGTTTTAACGTGTCACAGCCTGAGAGACAGCGGGTGAATCTGTGTTATGTGTTTTACCCCCGTGTGTCACCCCAATGTTCACCGCAGTGACCCTCAGTTTATGTGTGTATATTAATCTGTGTAAGTATATGTCAGTTCTCTTCAGCTTTTTTAACACTGTGGTCTTCAGCAGTTCTGATCTTGTTTTTGTATTTATTGATTTGTATTATGTATTTCTATATTTGTTAAATTGTTTGACTAAATTTAATTATAGATGTAGTTCTGTCTTTATACAGCCTCTGCTTTCATGGCAAAAAAGCTACTTTGAATAGATAGATAGATAGACAGATATAAACTGTATGGACGGACGGAGATAGATAGATAGATAGATAGATAGATAGATAGATAGATAGATAGATAGATAGATAGATAGATAGATAGATAGATAGATAGATTGACAGACAAACAGACAGACAGACAGACGTACACTGGACGGATGGACGGACGGAGATAGATAGATAGACAGACAGACAGACAGACACTGGACAGACGGACAGAGATAGATAGATAGATAGATAGATAGATAGATAGATAGATAGATAGATAGATAGATAGATAGATAGATAGATAGATTGACAGACAAACAGACAGACAGACAGACGTACACTGGACGGATGGACGGACGGAGATAGATAGATAGATAGACAGACAGACAGACACTGGACAGACGGACAGAGATAGATAGATAGATAGATAGATAGATAGATAGATAGATAGATAGATAGATAGATAGATAGATAGATAGATAGATAGATAGACAGACAGACAGACAGACAGACAGACAGACAGATATACAATGTATGGACGGACGGAGATAGATAGATAGATAGATAGATAGATAGATAGATAGATTGACAGACAAACAGACAGACAGACAGACGTACACTGGACGGATGGACGGACGGAGATAGATAGATAGATAGACAGACAGACAGACACTGGACAGACGGACAGAGATAGATAGATAGATAGATAGATAGATAGATAGATAGATAGATAGATAGATAGATAGATAGACAGACAGACAGACAGACAGACAGACAGACAGATATACAATGTATGGACGGACGGAGATAGATAGATAGATAGATAGATAGATAGATAGATAGATAGATAGATAGATAGATAGATAGACAGACAGACAGACAGACACTGGATGGATGGACGGAGATAGATAGACAGACAGACAGACAGACGTACACTGGACGGACGGACGGACGGACGGAGATAGATAGATAGATAGATAGATAGATAGATAGATAGATAGATAGATAGATAGATAGATAGATAGATAGATAGATAGATAGATAGATAGATAGATCCCACCTGTTGATGTTGCACAGTTTTCAGTACTTCAGAATTTTCAGGTCTCAGCTTGTCTTGTGCTGCAATATTCCCTCTATCAGCAGGTCATACAGGACTCTCTCTCTCTCTCCCCCAATTCTTCTATAACACACTCTTAAAAAAAACAAGATAAAGAGAGAAAAAGGCAGAGAGGGAGAGAGAGCAGGCCAAGGGACTAGAGCTCTGAAGCAATTAAAGCTCCTTCACCTTGTGATTGAGTTTCCATTGTTAGGAAACTAAACCACTTTCTCAGCACGCTGGTCTCCTGCTGAAGGTCAAGAGACATAATCATACAGAGAGAGGAAGAGAGAGGGAGAGAGAAAGAAAGAGAGAGACAAAGAATACAATGCATTTTGACAAATCTTCAACATATGCAGTCAGAATTTTTGTCTTGATAATAAACATTTAAACATAATATTAATATTTAAAACAAATGTTATCAATCAAATGCATGTCACTACTGTAAAGTGGCGTCACTGATGGAACTTCTCTGTGAACATTGTACATATCCGATAATGAAATTAGTTGCTGATTAATTTCACTAATGATTATTAGCAATTTTACTGATTTTTTATTTTTATTTTTGCAGCATTTTATGCTTTGTTTGATATTAGTACACATTTTTTTGTCACTCACATTGTTGCGTGCAGTTGTTTTTGGATGTGTGTGCTTTACAGTATTTATGATCTAAAGAATAAATCAACAAAATATAGTGAAGCAATATTAAAGCTAAAACAAGAAAAAAAACAATTTGGCACAGGCATTTGAAAAATAAGCAAGATCTCTTCTTTCAAAACAAATTCTTAAAAAAATATCATACACAATTTAGCTTTTTAGGTGGAAATGAGGTGTTTTGCTTGATGTTTTTGTCTCACAAATTGATTGAAGTGCACTAGAGGAGCTGGCTATATCTACAGTGCCGGAGATTATTTATTCAGTAATGCCTGTGTAATATGAGCGTGTAGTCCAGGTCTCCACATGCACTCAGGTTTCTGTATTCTATTCAGGAAAAATGTGATGACTCTCTCATGCCAAAAGAACTGCTTGAAGCTTTAAACCATCACTGTTATACAAACTGAAGACTCAGAAAAACAAAGTGAATCATTCACTGGGTTCATTCACTGCCTTCCGTGATCGTTATAGCTGAACGTACAATCAATTATTACTATGGACATGAATGCAGAGGTTTTTTTTATTGATTGTAAATTATGCCGGTCAAAATATGAAACTTGATAGTGCACATACTGAGGAAGCATGAATTAGTCTTGGGTCAAGAATTAAAAGCAAAACTTTTGGGGTACACATGTGTTAACAACAAAAACAGAACACATTTTTGTAATGAATAAATACCTTTGCCTAACTACTGCATAACATATAATAACAATATATTTATGTTAAAATGTATACATGAATGTATAGTGGAAAGTGTATATCCATAGGGTATAGATTGCTGGTTTTAAAAGTGCTTTAGGCTTGGAAACCAGCTGCCAGCCAGCTGAACACCTTGGCCCGGCTGGTAGATCTTAAACCTTCTTTCAGCAGGGTATCTTAGGTAATTGGCCATCATTTCTTTCAAATTGTTCACCATTTTTAAACACCTTTGTCTTCACTTGCTCATATTATGATTCTGCAGTGTGACAAACACATTTTTAAAATGCCAAATATTCCAATGTAGTCTCTCAGTTGATATGATGTCATTAAAGTTGCATGCATAATAATTTAATTATAAAAGAACTAGCAAAATAATGTTTACAATCAGTACATCTTGCCAAACCACAGGGAATGTCAAACTTTCAAAAGTACTCAAAACAGTCTCATGGCAACTTCTAATAAGTCGTACAAGATGGCAAAGTGGCAAGATACTGTCCTCTTGTCAGTAGCTGAAACATTGTGAATAGCGAGAGCTAACTAAAAATCATCTGTCCTCATCCTCCTTGACTTGTCTGCTGCTTTCGACACAATGAATAGTCCAGATTCTCCTGTCCACTCTCTCTGACACGGGCATGCGCTTGGATGGTTTGAGTCATACCTCACAGGCAGATCCTTCAAGGTGACCTGGACAGGAAAGGTGTCCAAGTCACACTAGCTGACCACTGGTGTTCCTCAGGGATCAGTGCTTGGATCCCTCCTCTTCTCGAACCACACTACATCACTCGGACCGATCATTAAGGCACATGATTTTCCTACCACAGCTACGCAGATGACATGCAGCTCTACTTGTCATTCCAGCCTGATGACCCCACTGTCTCACAATTGACAGCCCGGAACCTGGG
This sequence comes from Moxostoma hubbsi, assembly GCA_032164185.1. Classification (NCBI taxonomy): domain Eukaryota; kingdom Metazoa; phylum Chordata; class Actinopteri; order Cypriniformes; family Catostomidae; genus Moxostoma; species Moxostoma hubbsi. Next base: position 1,285,866 of record JAVLUX010000011.1, on the reverse strand, counting down.
AGTGTGGCGGATGACCAGATTAACTTCACTGATAACATCTCATCAACCGCCCGGTCTTGCAGGTTCCTGCTTTACAACATCAGGAAAATCAGACCTTTCCTGTATGAATATGCTACACAGCTCCTGGTCCAAGCTCTGGTTATTTCAAGACTGGACTACTGTAATGCCCTGTTGGTCAGCCTCCCAGCTAGCATGATTAAATCACTACAGATGGTCCACAATGCTGTAGCACGTCTGGTCTTCAATCAGCCAAAGAGGGCTCATATCACCCACTCTTTTTTTTCTCCCCAATTTGGCATGCCCAATTCCTAATGCGCTCTAGGTCCTCGTTGTTGTGTGGTGACTCGCCTCAGTTCAGGAAGCGGAGGATGAATCTCAGTTGCCTCTGCATCTGAGACCGTCAATCCTTGCATCTTATCACGTGACTTGTTGATAGCATTATCACGGAGACCTAGCGCATGTGGAGGCTTCACGCTATTCTCCGCGGCATCCACGCACAACTCACCACGCGCCCCACCGAGAGCGAGAACAACATTATAGTGACCACAAGGAGGTTAACCCAACATGACTCTACCCACCCTAGCAACCAGGCCAATTGGTTGCTTAGGAAGCTTGAATTAAGGCACTCAGCATGCCCTGGATTCAAACTTGCGACTCCAGGTGTGGTAGTCAGCGTCTTTACTTGCTGAGCTACCCAGGCCCCAATATCACCCACTCTTGATTTCACTCTAGGGCTGCGACTAATGATTATATTAAAACTTAACAAAAGTACTGTTTGTTAAAGAGTAAAATGATCCATCGGGAATGGACTGAGGCATCAAATCAGGCCAACAGAGGGCAACGGTGGGACCAGAATAGAAATATTACAAATTCTACCCAGCTGAAAAATACATAATTATGTTAGATTCATATGCTTGTACACTGTCACTGATTACACACGTTAAGTATTTTAAATTAATATTGTAGGTTTTAAAATAGTATTGTCACTGATTACATGTTTTGAAATTATTCTTTTCAAAAATATGTGTAGGCCTATCCAGTAAAATAACATTTGCAGTTTGCCATTTACTTGTAATATCATACATTACATTTGTTATTATCAGGAGGATTTTCAAATATCAGGACCCTTAGCATTATACATTATATTCAGCCTTAAAAAAACAGTTCAATATAGGACAATCATCATGTAAACGCTGTGCAGATTCACTCTCGTACTGAAAAGTCTCATTGTTGCTTATTGTATTACACGTGCTTACAAGAAGAGAAAATGGTAAAAACCAGCACACTTGGACCTCTGAGACATCCGTGAGCTGCAAAATTGATTACATTGAAACTGAAGTCAAGGTATAATGTTGCAAGATGACTAGCCGCAAGGCACAGTTCATGCCCGGCTTCTGCCAGCTATGCTAGGGTGGGATGGGGGATATCATAGGTGGGCATTTGGGATGGGGGAGGTGTTATTCAGACTACTAATTTAATGTCTTTAATTGGCATATCATGGCGTAATTGTCAAGATCATAAGACCCAATATTACTGTATTTTACAGTTTTTTCCCATATTAAAAAATATATTGAAATAAATAAACTGATAGACATTGTATATAATCATACACACTTATTTAGTTTACTAATTTTAGCCACTAATAGTTCAAAACATAACTAATAATAGCATTATATTCATTAATTTTCTGTTATAGCATAATTTCATGTACAGCTGCTTTGAAATGGCTGTTGTGAAAAGCGCTATACAACTACATTTGACTTGACTCATAAGATTGAATTAATAGAGGTACTACACGACCTCCATTACTAAGAAACAAAAAAAGCAATACACTTTTAGATAAATTAGAATTACAGCCTTAAAGCAAATTACAAAGACAAATTCCCCATGAGTCCCCATGAATGCAAGATGGAGTGGAGAGAATTAATATCAAGGAGGAAAATAAGGATGGAGTGAAAAGAAATTTATTAGATGGAGAGATCAATAACATATAAGATTAAGATCCTAAAATTGACACAGATGGGAACAGCTTAAAGAAGTAATTATATTATATTAAATTATGACAATTATTTCTGTTTGACAGAAATGTAATAAGCAATGACTCTGCCCTACAGTCAAATGCAAAATTGAGTTCTGACTGAAACAGGTCTCTTATATGCTGAAATTCATAGAAAATGAAATTTTCATTGTGTGAAAATGCAGTAACAACAAAATCCACTTAAAAATTCATACAAATTCTTCCTTGTGCTCCATGCAGTGGAAAGTCCCTTAGTGCTATGGATGTTAATGCTTTATTAAAGAAAGGTACAAACAAAACTTTGAAAGCAACCAAAGGTCAATCAGATCCACTGCACGGTACAACTTGACTCAACTCGACTCTGCTCGCTTTTTTGGGGTTTTCCACTGTGGATAGTACCTGGTACCTGATACTTTTTTAGAACCACCTTGGTCGAGGTTCCAAGCGAGCCGAGCCGACACTAAATGTGATGTAAAAATCCTGCTGATCACTGATTGGTCAGGGAGAATCGTCACTACCGGCATCACTGGATTTCCAGCACGCAACATCAACCCGCTAGTTTTAAAGTTAGCAACAGCGATAACAGTATCATTTGTTCACGCAACTTTCGAATTGTAAAAAGAAATGGCTGTGCGCAAAACCATGCCGTGGTCAATAAACGAGGTGCAGATGGTCCACTCGTTAGCGATGAACAAAACGAAAAAGTCTCTCAGGAAGTATCTCAGCTGTTGGCCGCACATGGCTACCACCGCACCTACCAACAGTGTAGGGACAAGTTTAAAAAAATTAAAAGTCACCACAGAACCATCAAGGTAAAGTGGGGTTAGAGTTAGGTTTAAGGTTAGGACCAAATGGACGCTATCTTAACCGGCGAGCAATGGGAGGGAGAGTGTCATGGACTGGCGTTGATCCACGATGGAGGATGGTATGTTTTGTTATGCTAACTCTATACTCCGCTTGAAAGCTTCACTTTATTTAGTTGACCAGCTACTGGACACTTGCTTCTAAAACAACCAGGCCAATTTAACTGTTACACTTGTGTAAAATCACCATGCAACAACTGCTTTATGCAGCACAATGAGCTAGTAGCTAACAGCTAGCGGTCGTGTTATTGTTTTTGTCAGTTTGTGTCGTGTTTAAGATGATGTCACGGCAGTAACTATGATGATCAGCCTATAATCCCACCCATGTTAAGGTGGCACTAAACTGCAGTGGAAATGCAAGCTCAGAAAAGTAAAGTGCGAAGAGTTGAGGTGAGTCGAACCGTAACGTGCAGTGGAAAAGTGCCAATAGTGTTAACAAAACTTGTTTGTTTTTTCTCTCTCTCTACCTTTTTTTTTTTTGGGGAAATGGGAATTGTAATAAAAATAGCCTAAGATAGAAGGGAAGAATCTTACATGAGTGGGACTGAATGTGGCACAGACCTCTACTATATAATTCAGGTCCAGTACTTCACGAACTTCGCAGTGTGATTTTGGGTAGCTGATGTGGAGGGAGTCATGGAGATATTTTATAAGAGGGAGCCTGTGGTACATTAACAGCAGCCATGTGGTCACTGCACTGCTCTTATTAGCGTTCTTGCTCTCGTAACGTCTTATACTCTCTGGATTGCAGCAGCCGCTTCTTGAGTGTGTCGTTGCTTTCGGCCAATGACAAAAATAGAAAAACACTACACATTTCTGGTGCTGTTTGTGATTGGTTGGGTGGTCTACAGCCACCCTCAATGTTTGCAATACACAACCCACCCCCATATTGCTTTTAACCAATGCACAAATTGGAAAAATATATATATTATTTATTATACAGCACAATCACTCTATCAATGCACCTAATGCAGCAACCGCTCCACATTAAACTGTATGCTTATGATGATCTTCTTTGAAGTGTTGTGTGCTGGACAACTTGGGTCGTGTTTTATCAGCGTGTCTCCGTTACTTTTCAAGTGAGTTTCATTTGTAACACTTTTTCACTGGGCTGTAAAGTGATGTTGTGATGATTAAATTTGTTGTCGATGAGCTCCATTATCGATAATTATATTAAAAAAGAAAAGCAGCCCTATTTCACTCAACTGGCAGCCAGTAGATGCCCGCATCAAATTCAAGACTTTGACTCTGGCCTTTAAGACAGCCAATGGAACAGCACCCTGGAGGCGTCTGGTGGTCCCATCGCAAAGGGGCACAAAGTGGAATGAGCTTCCAACCTCCACAGAACCAGCTAAAAATATATATATATATCTGCTCCATGAGCACTTAACCAATCGCCACTAAATGCACTTACTATTTAACAATACTAAAAAAAATCCTTGTGTCTCTTTCTTCTGTGCAAACATCTACACTAGTCCAGCCACTTTGAGAACTTGGCAGTGCAATACTGAAGATATTGTTGACTTTTGTATGACAAATTGCTTGTTATGTTCCTCATTTGTAAGTTAAATGGCCAAATGTATATGTAAGATACTGAACGACTCATATGAAAAGGTCTGACTTTAAGACCAACCAATCAACAAACAGAATTTCAAATTGATGCAATACATGCCTCATATTTTAGAAAGCCTCCTATCCTTCACTTTATTTAAAAAACAAAAGTAACAAATTTGGTTTATTCCATATTTATTTATGCAAAACAAGTGACCTTCAGTACACTCGTCTTGTCTCATTTCAAACCCATATGTTTTCTTTCGTCCATGGTACACAAAGGTTATTTTCTAATTAAAATCATAGTTAGGTTTAGGTTTGGGCTTTTGGTGATAAGCTCAAATGAGCCACCGCGTTATGCAGAACGGACCACAAAACGGAGCTGCGATATGCAGAAAAGGACTTTCAACAACTTTCGGATCACCCCCTGAACAACTTTTGGGCCAGTTGCCATGTAAAATTCCAGGCCGATTTCTCTTCCCAGTCCAGCCCTGTACATGAGTAGGGACACATGCATTTCCCTGAAGCATTTACTTCATAAATATATTCCATAATACATCATACTTCCACCAGTTTAATCAAAACTACAGTGAATCAGCAGCACTAAATCAATTTATTCCAGCCTTCTGTCCCCAAACACACGTTGAGTTATCATAATCACATGTAATTTTAATGCCCAAGTCCCAATCAATGCAAAATGTGATATCTACAGCAACACAATCACCCTGTGTGCAAATGAGGATGCTTAAAACGTCTCGCTTGCGTCCAAAGAGAATCTTGATTAAATGCATGAGGCAACCCACCTCAGGCGAGCTCATCTGAGCTAATAAACATCATTTAAAGGTGAAGTGTGCAATTTATGCATAGCAGCTCCAAACGGTATTGCAATCTGTTTGTTCAAGCCAGGGGCTCAAAGTTTAGCATGTTAGCATCATCAGTTGGCCCCTGCTGGTAGATGATGGAACTACACTGTCATGCAGGCAAACACAATTATTTCTACTGTACACTATTAAGTTTCTCCATTGGCAGCCATTCAGTACTACTAGCCATAAATGTTTTAACACAATAAACAGTTTTGCTTCAGTGTAATATTAGTGTATATTATATGAAAATGGGAAAAATGCCATTATATTATTGGACTGCAGATGGTTTGCCTGTTACTGATTTTTTTGGAGGGCTCTTAAAGTAATAGTTCACCCAAAAATAAATTCTGTTATTTACTCACCCACATTTACCCGTCAGATAAAGGAAACCAGTTTTATTGAATAAACAATATCGATTTCGGTCAAAAATTACCAAACAGTGTATGAGGGTAAAATGAGTGTTGGATAAGGGGCTAGTTCAAATGCGATGCCTATGTTGTATTAATATGTAATTCTGTTTGTTGATTGGTTGGTCTCTATGGGAATAAAAGCCTTGTGACATTTGTACAAATTATTATGAGTTGGGGACATACGTTAGTGCTGGCAGAACTGTTGCTAGGCATTACCTCGGCTGGCACAGGTGCAGTTCTGTACTGTGGGTATTATTTTTAGCTTCCCTGAAATCAAAAGCAAAGACGCTTTAGCACACTCAAGGTCCCAAGCAGATTACATAAGACTGCCTGAATGTCAATTTTAAACAAAGGTAATTGGAGAATTGTGCAGTCAGCCACAGCCAATGGTACAAGTCTGGCTATAGCATTGCTTTCAGTTCAACAAATGGAACGTGAAATTAAAGGTTTGCTTAAAGACTGCCTGTAAACATGGTACACACAGGCACTGTAATTATTTGGTGCCAGATCAAATTATTCTTTTTGCATTAAATTATTGGGGACAATGGCCTCTTGTGGTTAATTAAGTTTCTAAAACAGATAGATCCGACTCTAAATTCAGGATGAGACGCGTTCAAAGCCATTGCAAATAGATGACAGATGGAGAGTGGTGGTGGTGTAGTGGGCTAAGGCACTAAACTGTTAAGCAGAAGGTTGCTGGTTCGATCCCCACAGCCACCACCATTGTGTCCTTGAGCAAGACACTTAACTCCAGGTTGCTCCGGGGGGATTGTCCCAATAATAAGTGCACTGTAAGACGCTTTGGATAAAAGCATCTGCCAAATGCATAAATGTAGATGACAAACAGACTCCTGCACATTCCACAGTCTATACATGTGCCAAGTTGCTATATGGCTTATGATGTGATTATTAAGGAATTATGTTATTTTTGAAAACAAATACTAATACTGCATATACCCAAAGAACAAAGACATAGTTAATGGAGTAGTTCACCCAAATATGAAAATTCTCTCATCATTTACTCATCCTCATGCCATCCTAAATGTGTATGACTTTCTTTCTTCTGCAGGGCACAAAGAGTTTTAGAAAAATAATGGCGACCAAAATTTGAAGTTTCAAAAAGCAGAAAAAGGCAGCATAAAGATAATCCATAAAACTCCAGTGGTTTAATCTGTGTCCACTGAAATGGCCCGATTGGTTTTGGGTAGGGGTGTGTACACATTTTTTTTTCCAATTGTTCAAATGAGGATTGCAATCAATCTCGATTTCGATTCTTAAATCCCAAGATCGATATTTTACTCAGTGTGCAACCCTCTACTACGAGTGGAAATCGCTCGCATTTGCAACAAAATTTCACACTATGTGACTAAAGTGAATATATTTGGCAACTGGCTGGTAAATGTTCATATTTCACTCACCAGTAATTGTGTAGTTCAGTCGTGAATCTTTCGGGATCCTTTCACATCGTGTTTCGAGTAAAAGTTGTTCCGTGTAATGCGTGTCCCGGGACAAGATCCACGCAATCCATTTGTCATTGAATACTGCCTCTTTCAATACCCTTTCTGATCTTTACAGTCAGTTGATGATCAAAAACAATCACAAATCACTACAAAAACACAATGAAATTCTTATTTTGTCACCTCCTCTCAAAAAATAGGGGTAACAGGGCACGGAAAGAAAAAACTAAAACAAAACGACAACAACAATGTAATACAATAAAAAGTAATATAATATAACAATATGCACAATAAAGGCAATACCCAATGAAAAGAGATGCAGTGCAGGTACAGATAAAGTGACCAGTAGTGTTAAAGTGTCATTGACTATTATTGCATTATGAAATGTGTGTATAATAGTCCAGTTAGTAAAGTGCAGAGTGTAGTTTAGCAGGGGGTGGTCTTACCCTGATGGCACCGGTGGAAGTGCTAGTTGATGGTGGCTATTGATCCTCCTGATGGCCTGGGAATATAAGCAGTCCCGGAGTATTTTGGTACCGCTTGCCAGACTTCATGAGGGTGAAGAATTTATGGGCAGGATGGGTGGGATCACTGATAACATTACTAGCCCATTTGAACATACTTTTATTGTAGATGTCCTGAAGTGAGGGGAGATTCATCCCTTTGATTATCTGGGCTAACCTTAACACCCTCTGCAATGCCTTCCTGGATTGTGCTGTGCTGATGCCAAACCACACAGTTATGCAACGGGTTAACACACTTTCTACAGTACATCTGTAAAAGTTGTTGAGGATTTGTGGTGACATACCGAACATCCTCAGTCTCCTCAGGAAGTGCATCCTGTGATTGGCCTTCTTAACCAACTGCGTTGTGTTCTCTATCCACTTTAAGCCCTCGCAGATGTGGACACAGAGGAACTTGTAGCTTTCCAAAAATGATCAATTTAATAAAAATACGAATATTACAAATCATGCAATTTAACAATGAATATGTAACAGAAATAACATATTAAATATAACATCTCATATATTAATTGAATACACTTATTTGTTCATTTTTAAAAAGCCAAACTGTGACCAAAATGATGAAAAAGTAATAAAATAATGAGTCAAATTCATATTTTCCTAATGTGCCGAGTTAAAAGGTCACCTGTATAATTATCATCATTAGCTGGGAGGTTATTTATTTTTTATGTAAGCAAACGGGACATTATAACTGAAATAAACCCACATGAATCTAATCAAATAGAAATCGGATTGAGAGCTTGTGAATCGGAATCGAATCGAATTGAATCAGGCAATCTGTATCCAAACCCAGCCCTAGTTTTGGGTGAGAACAACCCAAAATATAACTCCTTTTTCACTGTAAATCTTCAAATCAGCCGTCTGCTTGGTGATCATGACTTCAAGCTCTATTACACTTCCTGGTGGTATCGAGCCTCTGCGCATGCATCGAACACTAGGAAGTGTAATCAAGCTTGAAATTGTGATCGTGCCTAGAGACTGCAATGGTATGTACAGTGAAAAATAAGTTACATACTGGTCTGTTGCCACACAAAATCGATTAGATCACTTCAGACATGGATTAAATCACTGGAGTCATATGGATTACTTTTATGCTGCCTTTATGTGCTTTTTGGAGCTTCAAAGTTTTGGTCACCATTCACTTGCTTTGTATGGACCTACAGAGCGGAAATATTCTTCTAAAAAGCAAACACATCTGGGATGGCATGAGGGCGATGAAATAATTTTCATTTTTGGGTGAATCTTTCCTTTAAGTATACATTTTTGGTGATTATCGGGCTGCTATGAAGTCATTAATTGTGAATTCACTCAAAAAATAAAAAACTCTATCATTGTTTACTCACCCTTGTGTTATTCCAAACACGTGTGATTTTCTTTAATGAAAAGGAGATGATTGTCATTCATTGTATGGAGAGAAAAAAAATCATACAGGTTTGGAACAACATGAGGGTGAGTAAATGATGACAATTTACATTTTTGCATGAATTTTCCTTTTAAGAACATGAAGATGACATTCACTTTGTAAATTTCCCATGTTCTGAAAACGCTCATATAATGTTCAAACATTTTGTTCACAAGCTTTTTACATAGAGAAACAATTTGGCTGAAATTGAATATTTAAATGGCATGTCTGACGTAAACTGTTCCTTATTATACTCAAAGCATTAATGCAATAATAAATCCTGTAATTAAAGAGAGAGAATGAAATGCAATGCTGTACAGTTCAGCTGATGTTTCACAGTTTTTAGTTTTTCTCCATTCCTGTATTCAGCAGTGACTGGAAAGCACTTTGTAAAGGTTTCACGGACCATCATCCCTGAGTGAACCTTGCGACCTTATAATAAAGGCACTGTCACTTCATTTTTATAAGCTGTGTGACCTCGACTGTGACATGAAATTGCATTTTTAATAAAGATACAAGCTGTTGTCACTGTTTGAAATTTCAGTAAGAAAAATTAACAATAAAAACGTACAAGTTTGGCACCTAGATAAAATATAATGAATAATTCATTATATTTGGGTTGTGAATCGCTATTTTTTTTAGCTAATTAATCGCACATTTTTCTGTGATTAATCACAATTAAATTATGGTACATTACAAAATAATTTAAGTACAGGTTTGGGAGGGTTACTTTTGAAATGTACTCCACTACAGATTACTGATTACATGCTGTAAAATGTAACTTGTAACATATTCCATTAGATTACTCAAGGTCAGTAATGTAATCTAAATACTTTGGATTACTTCTTCAGGACTGGTAGATTTTTTCACTTGTTTTGACTATAAAAACTCAAAATACACATGTTAAAAATACATTCTCTGAAAAACCCAAATATCTTATGCAGTGTTGTTTCTAAAACAAGATCAATCAAATTTCAGATATTTTTACAGGAAACAATGCAACAATTATCAAGAATATGATTTTTGACCTAATATCAAAGAAATTATGATCCAACATGAATTTTCTTGATAAATAAATATGATCATGTCTGGTAACATGTGCATGTAAAATGGCTAGAAATAGCATTTTAGCTTAGCGTAAAGCTAACAATTTACACAAGGTTTATTTCTATTTCTTCTGCTCCAAACTTACTTCTCTGTCTGCTCGTATGAGTGTAACACATCATAAGAAAGTGTTTCACCGCTGTTCAAATGCACTTTGGATCACATAATTTATATGTATAAATGTTTTCCATCTGAAAGGACTAAATATTAAATAAAACAAATGACAATAAAATGCAAAGTAATTTCTTCAGTAATCCAAATACTTTTAGAATGTAACTGTATTCTAAATACCAATGATTTAAATTGTAACTGTAGTGGAATACAGTTACTTATATTTTGTATTTTAAATACGTAATCCCATTTAAATAATACGTAATTCAATTTACACATAGAAGGCATCACATTTTTGCCAAAATGGTCTGACACCTGAAAGACTCAATGGTGCCAGTCACATAGTCAGGAGAGACATTTCCTGGAGTCGCAAAACAGCCCCATAACAGGACTGACCCACCTCGCATGGCTGACCGTGGGGACGGTGTCGTTCTTGTCATCACCTTGCCTTTCTTACTCATCTTCTAGCTCATTTTCAATTTAGTGTCATACGTCCATAAAACAAATTCCTTCTTAAATATTCAAGTCAACATTTCCTTTGATGTTTTGCTTTCTTCCACCCAAGAAGGTTGCTGTTGTAACATATTTTAAAAAAATGTATGAAAGGTGCTGCCAACTTTGTCTATTGGTAATTGTAGTGCCTTGGAAGCGGTACTAGTGTTTCTTGTGCAATGAAATAATCTCCTCTATTTACTTTTGTGACCGCTTATTTTTAATTGCATTTTTTGCATTGAAATGCATTTTTGCTTACGACACTAAACTTAAATATGTGCCATTGTTCAGTGATGGCTTAATTTTAGTTTTAAAACAATTATTTGCATCACCTTGAATAATTATGACATGGCTGTATCTTTTAAAAATCCTGCTTTTTAGAAATATTCGGTTATATATATTCACACTATGACTTTGAATGTGTCAGTCAACTGATATAAATGTAATGTTTATTACATGAGATCCGACTTTTGACACTTAGGACATTTGAGGTACTCATACACAACTATTACACAGGGTGCAAACATTCACTGATGCTCAAGAAGGCAACACACTACAATATGCATACTGTGCTTTATGTAAATATCTGCTTATGTAGATTCTCAAGGGCAGAACTAAATAAAAAAAAAGTTTTAGCTTATATTTGTATGAACTATGAAAGGGGTGTGAACATTGATGAGACAAAAGGGGGATACAAATGAGCATATCTTCTCAATATATACTGTTTATTAAACCGCAGATTAATGGGTTATCAGCTGTCTTGTTTCTGAACAGCTATGGAGCAGGATTATGACAAAACAATTTGAATTTGAATTGTGTAAATTTGAATTATAGACTTTTGAATTTGAATAATAAGTGTGATTTTGCCAAACGTTGTATTTTAAATAGGTTTGAACTCCAATCCTGAACATTTCATATTTAACCAAATTGAATTGTTTTTTTGAAAGTTCTTCATTTTTCCTCGCGCTGCTTTCCTCTATCGCGCGTGCGAGCATCAATAACACGCGCGGACTAATGGCTATTAATGTGCACTCTCCGTGTGAGAATGACAGTCACACTGTGTTTGGAACGTTTGTTGGAGTTCAGTGTGTAAATTATCCATTAAACACCTTACAATAATCCTACAATTTGCATGAAATTAATCGTATAAAGTAATCACACCTGCTAAATCACACACATCTGAATGATCATTCGTGATGTTCATGTCTTGAGCTCAAAACGCACTTACAAACGCCAACAAGTGTTTCAAATAACATCCGACTTGGATCTGATGTGGATTCCGATCACAGAATGAAGCAGAATTACATTCATTATTGAGTTATATGTGATGCTTACTCTTACGCATACTAATCACTTTCATACTAAATATACTTTATGCTAAAATAAATACCAGAGAGCGCTCAGACATATGTCTCATGTGCTGAGAATGTGCTAACGTGCTAATGTGCTAACGTGCTAACCATAAAAATATACATAATACAAGTTTAAGAACCACTTCATGTCAGAATGGCGACCTTTTGAATCACGCTCGTGCCAGAGAATTATTGCACCTCGACCTGTAATTGGCCAAAATGCTCCGTTCGACTTCTCCGAGACCCTCTACTCTTCCCTGCGGAAAACGGAAGCTTGACATCTGACCCGCTGTCTGTAGATCTGAATTTCTGCGGTTTGAATTTTAGAATATTGAATTTGGTGTTCTGAATTTTGAATTCTTCATCTTGAAAACTTGAAGCTGTATTTTTTTAAAACTGAATATTTACAGTGTAAGAATTCAGAACCAAAAATTTGCTGTTTGAAAATACATGTTTATAAAATTGTGCCATTAAAAAAACAAAACAATTCAACTTAGTTAAATGTGAAATGTTCAGGATTGGAGTTTAAAAAATTCTAATTCAAACCTATTTAAAATACAACGTTTGGCAATATCACACTTATTATTCAAATTCAAAAGACTATAATTCAAATTTACACAATTCAAATTCAAATTGTTTTGTCATAATCCTGGCTTCATAAACAGCAATCTAAATCGAGCAATTCTGTGATTTGGTGACTAAAAACAGCCATTTGGCTCCTTAATGCTTCAGTTGGCCAATGGCTCCCAAGTAAATGTTTTAGTCTGGAGCCCCGATACATTTAATGTATATAGCTTATATATATTACTTGAACTGATTGTCAAAATCATGATATTAATGTATGAGTTTTAACTGTTTCTACAGTCAGTTTGAGGTGGGACAAACCAAAATCATCATTATAAATAACAGCTAAGCCTAAAATAGCTTTTCCAACAAAACTACAATAGATCATTTCTCACAACACATCCAGAAAAAGCGGTTTGTGTCTCAAGTGCTTTAATAAAATTACACATAACAGTGCCAAATCCTGTAATTTTCAGTGTAAAGTTATTGCCAATTTTACAACTTTGTTGCCATGGCGATGTAATGTCAACAAACCCAAACATTACTGTAAAAATTATGATTTAAACAACTTTACAGCTCAAAAAATACACAAGTTTTAACAGAATAATTGTAATAATAAATGCTTTTATAGAATTATAAGCTTCACATCACATCAATCTGCCTTTAAACCCTCCAAAAATTGGCCCTCACTGTAACCGTTCTTTTTTTCTCTCAAGAAAAGGAGTCCAAATTAAGTTTTGTAGTAATCGACATTATGCCAAAAACGCTGTCGTTTGAGCCAAACCGAAATATTCCTTTAACTTTTAAATTAGGGGCAATGTTTCCCCCCTGGTTTGATTTTATAGGGCATTATTTACCTTTGTAAGGGCATACTGTATTTTTTCAATTTTTGTCAAATAATAATTTAATTATTATGAGTATTGTTTCCATAATATTTATGACCACGGCTGTAATAGATATTTAATAACTATATCAGATGTTTCATTATGAGGGCATTGTTTGCCCCTTCATTTTGGATTTCAATGGACATTTTTGTCATTTTTGCCCCAAGCCCTCCTTGATTTGCACCTAGATTTAAAAGCCCTGACCAGCATCAGATCAACTCTGTGTGTGTGTGTGTGTGTGGCATCTCACATCACAAAAGCAGCTACCATCATAAATGCACAAGAGATTTAAAACGACTCATTACTGTGTCATTTTGCAGCATTTATCTTCTAAATCTTTTGACAGCTCCTCTTTGGGTTTCTCACTAAAATCCCTCTTTGGGAATATGAGTCAGTCGCTGTATACTGTTTTCAGATTAGTCACGTCAGAACTAAACCCCAAATGGCGTGAATGGTTATTCTTCAATAAGTTAATGCGAGGGTGAATTAGATAATAAGAAAACAATAATGTCATAAGTAGAACAATGCGTTATCACTCAAGAGATTTCATCAGCTCAGCTTGGCAAAGAGCGCCATGACTGGGATGAGGCAAGCATCACTGTTATGGTTCATCCCGTCTGTGTTATTATACCTCAAATTATGCAGCTTTTTAAAGAGAAGTGAACCATTCATTTTCTATTTTGTAGACTTAAATAAAATGGGCAAGAATATCCTATAGATTTACACTGAATGAGGGTCCCAAGGCATATTATCTATGCACTAGTATAGGATTAGGCTGGCTCTTTTGACTTAAAGGGACAGTTCACCCAAAAATGAAAATTCTCTCATTGTTTACTCACCCTCATGCCATCCCAGATGTTGCGGCCGACATTAAAATAAGCCTTTAGAATCTATAATTTCTGAATATTTTATTTTATTTATTAAACCAGACACCTGTAAGTGACAAATTTCTTGAATACCATGAATCCCACCTTGAGTCCTAATCTGCACGTGCAGCATTTTGCTGTCATTTTCAGTGACGGATCATGTGACAAAAACTAAGCAATACATGTTTTGTACAAATAAAACTGATCTTTATGTTGCTTTAGTAGCATTTAAACATGATTTGATATATTTTAAAAATGTGTAATTATGATACATCTCCACTTGCCACTAATTTCAGAAGCACCCTCAGTGATTTTGATCTGGAAGTGGGCCTGAAGTATGCAATTATTCTTCAGACAGAGTAATTAGTACAGTAATCTAATTACACTGTAGAAGATGTAATTAGTTGTTAATAATAATTTACTTTTTTAGAGTAATTTACCCACATTTGATATTCATGCGGAAACCGGCCACACATTTTGCCTTTTTTGGGTCCGGACTTTGCGTCATTTGAATATCCAATCAAAAAAAATAAATAAATTTGAATATCCAATCTTTAATTGGTTCTTGCCTGGGGTCCCGCACATGAAAGAAAGAAAACAAATACATAAATGCACATTTATCGCATTGAGTTAGGAACATTTGTAGGATTTAAACAACAATTTTGCCACAAAATCTCAATTTCCTCTTCTGAGAAGTTGTCGTTAATTATCAAGACAGTTTTATAATTAATATATTATTAATTAATATTAATATATTATTAAGAAATTAAGATATCAGGATATCTAATATATAAGGAAGCATAATTATCATTCTAAAATATATATATATATATATATATATATATATATATATATATATATATATATATATATATATATATATATGTATTTATAATAATAATATATATTATTATTATTATTATTTTGAATTTATATATATATATATATATATATATATATATATATATATATATATATATATATATATATATATATATATATATATATATATATAGGCCTATTTATAATGAATATATATATATATTTAAGAAAAATATAATTATAATAAAAATTTAATTGAATTAATTTTTTTTTTTTTTTGGTTTTGATCGATGATTACACATCAGCCTCCTCCGGAAAATTATATCGCGGCAATTATTAAAATTTACTAGTGAGTTGCAGCTGATATTGCCAGGTTTATTAAGACCTGCAAGAGCTTGTATAAACAATTCCTATAATCTGCCAGCAGATGTCAGTATTGAATAACCGAAAGATAAGCTCTATTGTCAGCAGAGCTCCTTGGTATGCATGGAACGATGTAATGGATCTTCTTTATGAAATGCTGTCAAGCTAATCAAAATATATTTTTCCCCAGATAGTAAAAATATTTATTTATTTTTTATTTATTTATTTATTAAAATGTTAGTGTATCAAGCTCGTAAGAAATATCTTATCATTTCTGTACAGTATTTTTGTTCAAGATCTGTGTAATTAGATTAACAGAACAATTGAACAAATTAGCTAATGGCATAATATATTATTTAATGTATCATATAAAAGTATTATAAAATAAAATACAATTAGTATTAAACATTATGTAGCTAGAGAAATGCATTAGGCCTGTTACACATTACATAACTAAATAACATTTAGTATATGTACATATATGTAATAAGGCAGCATATCTATTGTCAAAAGCGCTTTAACAATAAAACTGACTTGTCTTAAGTTATAAATATATCTTTATTTCAAGCTAAATAATGGCTGGTCAATTTTATATCACCCTTCAATCACTGTGATCATACACTACTCTAGTGATCATCAACATCATTGAAGAATTATATTTTAACAGCCTGGCATGAGAAACAATTACGCCAGGTTACACATACTACCACGACAACTGCTTGCTTCTTAATATTCATGAGCTTAGCCTTCCATCATTGGAGGGTTCCACGGAACGTCAACGTCACAAAGCTAATATTCATAAATCACGCTTTCACCATTGGAAGACTGCCCAAGAGCGTCAGCATGGCCTGATTAATATTCATGAGGTGTGCCTTCGCTGTGGTAGGAATCGCAATTTCGGCACCTTTGTTTCCACTGTCGGCTACACGAAAGTGGTGTAGCCGAGGCACACGCCGGTTTGGCACAAATCCTACATTTAACTGTGAAGCTAGCTGAATCTGCGGTGTCAATGTGACATGCGACCGGTTTTGGTAGCGTTTAATCTCGCGCCTGTGTACGATCAAAGCGACGGCGGTGTGCGATCAGCTGACGGTGATTTAACAGTATGAATGGTAAGTGCGCCCGTTTATTCGCTATTGTCAACTTGACGCGAAATATTTTTCCCACGCTCTCATCCAGCGCTATTTAAAGGTGTGTTCCGTGTTGCACGTGATGCATTTTAGAGATTGACCGATAATGTTCTATGTCGATTATTGTTGTTTATTGACAATAATAATCAAACATAAAACATTTATTATTACTATTATTATTATTATTAACAATTTAGTGGGAGCCTATGTTATTATCTGCAAAACATTTTTATGTAATTCGGCTACTAGAAGGTGAGTTGATCAGCAGCATTATAACAGTAGTAAATTAAGTGTGTATATATTGTGTGTGCACATGTGCATACAGATGTAGCATATACTCCTTGGCCTATTTGCTTTTTAGTGAATGCACATGCAGTAACAACAGTCACACACACACACACACACACATATATATATATATATATATATATATATATATATATATCACACAGTATATGCTTGAGAGAGTATTGAGCAATTTCATATGTGACCCCACTCACAACCCTGCACTACTTCTACTGAAAGTGAACCAAAGGTCCAGAGAGGAGGCAGGCTGTCATCACGCATCTCCCTGAGAACGTGCAGCTGTGTCAGGCAGAGCTCTGCTTGGCTTCCCCTCCCCTGGGAACACTTCCTCCAGTAATGAGGCAGCATTCATAGAAGGCCAACATCGGCCCACTCTACAGCCAGTGCTGTAATGGCTGCTCTTGCCCATGCATTACTAGAGGAAAGACCCCTAAAAGGCAGTATGACGGTTTAAAAGAAAGTGTACTAAATACATTTGCACTTTTTGTCCTGTACAATTAGAAGGTTCTTAATAGTTACTGGGCAATGTCTTAATAAAATTGAATAAGTCTTAATTTATCTATTTTTCTGCAGAAGTTTAGAGTCAGTTCCATTCTGCAAATCAAGGTAAGAGAATGGATTTATTTTTCTCCCAAAATGTTTTTCAATGTGCTTTGTTGTTAAAGCTGTATCATATTCTTTGCTAAAAATCAAGCACGACTGCTATGACAATCATGCATTATATCTTCTGTCACTGAACAAGCTTAATTTAAAATGATGCATTTTTAACATAGACATTAACATTTTACCAGTTTCTGTGGGCTTGCAATCAAACCGATGTCTTTGCCTTTGTTAGTGCCATGCTTTACCAGTTGAGAAACTCTTGCATTCCTCACCCTTCATACAAACAGGTATTACAATACAAAGAAAGTATTGCTTTTTGGAATCAATGTCTTATATACCTGATATAATTGTTTTGAGGACTCTTTAGCTTGAGATTGAGTGTGCCGTTTATTGCATTAAGCTAATGTGATGCTTATTTTGTCTTTGCTAAGACTAATAATTGATGACAGTCATTAGTCAATTGCCTTTCTGGAGAATTGCCCTTAAATGTGTGGACCCGGTGTTGTGCTGAAGCCAGCTGCATGTACCGGTACCTTTTAAAGCTCCTCCTTGGCTCATACAGGGAAAACACCATCATGAGCATCATGTGCTCAGCTTTGACCCGCCCTAAAATACTACAGTAAGCGGTAGACCAATCACAACAGTCTGGGACATCTGACCAATCAGAGCAGAGTAGGCTCTCTGAAAGGAGGAGTTTAGAATGAATGGAACGGATCATTGAACGAGTCGTTTTTTGACACTGGGAAAACACTTTTTGACCTTGAATGCATGTATATCAATTGTATGAGACCTTTAAAACAAAATTAGGCACTTTTAAAAACCATAATAGGTGCTCTTTAAGACTTCCTCTAACAATTAGTCTAACAATTAGTCTGACTAGCTAAAGACACCATAGAAAGCTGGTTGCATAAAACAAACTCACAGTTGTCTTAGTTAAGACGGTATGATTCCTATTGAATTATGGGAAAAGTAAGAGACTGAACATCTTTAAATCTTCGTTGTTTATGACCAAAAGGATTTTCAAGCGGGTCGATCACCAAACTAGATCCGCAGCCTTAAAGCCCAGGGCATCCCCGGGCAGTCAAGGGCCCCCTGGTAGTCAAGGGGCCCCTGGGCACTGGCCCCATTGGCCCTGTCGGTAATCCGTCCCGCCTGATATACATTCAGTCATGTTTTGTTTTATTTTTTTAATGGAAAAATATATTTCTTACACATGAATACAAATGTAAATATATGAATTTTAGACTGGGTGCATGTTTTTGTTTTGGGGTGTCCATCCATCCATCCATCCATCCACCCATCCACCCATCCATCCATCCATCGTAAATTAACAGTATGCCCACCTTTGAAACACTACTACACCAGTGACTACAAACAAAAACACAACAGTGAGTCCTTGCCAGAGAAAGAAGGATCTCTTATAAAACAAACGCTGATGGGACTTCTGACAAAAGTGAAGTTCTTTTGTAAGTCAGCATTTTACCACACAAATATGTCAATTCTTACAAGCCTGCTGTGCAGCTTGTTCTCCCGTGGAGGGTCTGTTGACGCTCTGCTCAAATTTAACATAATTTCAACTTTGTACCCTTGTCGCCGAGCTACTGAAGCATCAGCTAATGATTACCAGACAATTCAGATTAATTATATTTCTAAAGCAGAACAAGATGCACTTTTCAACGTGGCGCTTGGTGCCATGACACAAATCATGTGCATTCCATGTTTAAAGTGAAAAGACAGCCTGATGACGATAAATATTGAGGAGGATGAGGGTTTATGAGATTTAATATGCATTGCAATGAATAGTGGTTCTATCAATCAGTCAACATCCCACTTAGACATGGGTCAATGTTTAATATTACTTGAATTGGTGCTATTTTAGTGAATTTTTGTCTTTGTACTTTGGAGTTTGGAACATTTTAATAAAGCATTATTGTTACATATTGTTTTGCTCTATTGTGTTGTTCTTTCCAAAGAAGGAAATAAAAGCATTTTGACAGGAAATAAGTATATATTGCCAAATTACAGCACTTATAATATCTGAAATGAATCACGATTAACTATGAAAAATCATGTGATTAATCACGATTAAAAATGTTAATCTACTGACAGCACTAATATATATATTTATATCACAAACAACTCATAAGGCCCATATATACTACTTTTGTGCACTCTGTATTGGATCTATATATATATATTTGAAATTCTTGAATAATGTGCAACGATGAGTCATGCAAAATGACACCAGGAACATGTACACAGAAAAAAAACCTTTCTAAATCAGTGATTTATTTTAAAAAAAATTCTGTTAAAAAATCTTTAAAACAAGCTACATTTAATTTATTTACTTGAGAAACTAAATTTCTTAAGACATTATGACTTATTTTCAGAGAATATATGAATAATACTCAAATATACAGTATACTACATAACACTTCAGTCTTTTTGTCTTTTTTAACATCTTAGTAAACCTATTTTTTTACTCGAAAAACAAGACAAAATACTGATTTGAAAAAAGCAGTGTAAATATGGTCAATTTTGATTTCATGTTGAATTTAAATTATAGTAGGCCTACCATTTCTTTCATTGTATGGATTAGAGGTCTTGGACAGCAATATCAGGCTATTGTCAGCCTTCGAAGGTTCTGAATAATATAATGTCTGTCTGAACGTTCATCCTGCAAGAGAGTGAGTCTGTAGCCGGCTTGTGGTCTGTAGGGACACGCATGGTGTAACAGTATGACAGCTTACCTAATTAAAGACTGTAGCAGTGTGAGGTGCAGAATGTGTGATTGGGAGAAGATTGGCTTATAAAGGCCAAGCTGTATTTAATATTAGCTAGAGGCTGAGAGAGAGAGAGAGAGAGAGATACTCAGGATTAAAATGTACCTTTTGCAGCTTATGAACCTTTCGTTGCAACCCCACCAGCTTCTTTTGTCATCAGGAAGAGACCAGCTGTGAATGGCAGCACCCCACAGCATGCACAAAACACATGCATGACACATCTTTGTAGAGGACTTCAATTCACACCTGCTTTTCTTAAAATAACCTAATTAGTGGTGCATGCTGAGAAGAGCATTACTGTTACTAGTAGGGTTTTTTAATTTTTTTTAAACCCCTATACCTAATGGGGCTTCAACATGACTCACGTTAAAGGGATTGTCAATAACAACTTCAATTTAGTCTGACATTCTGCCTAACGTCACTTTTGTGTTTGTGAAGGGTCTGAAATAATGTTCATTTTTGGGAATACTATTCCTTTAACCACTGCTTCTGAACGCACATTCAAACATTACAAAAACAGGAAGTTTAACGTGCAATCCGGCACTACACACTAAACCCCTTTATCAGTCAGTACGATCATGATCAGAGAGGATTAATGTTCACACCACTCCTGACTTTATTTTATTAGCATCTGTTTATCCTTTCAAATCTTTCCCCCACTGGAACGGGATTTAATTACTCTATGTGACACACTTAAAGGACACTGAAACATTACAGAATGTATTTCCAGTCTGCTAGGAGGTGCTGATTAAGCTGGGTCATTTGAATAACTAAGTCTTCCGCGCATTGGTCTAACGCGTGTACAGATGGTGATGCTGCCAGCTCGCACTGAATCCCTCCCATTACAGATTCACAGGAGAGGTAGCATGCCGTTTCCCTGATAACAGCCCAGCGCTCTGCCTCTCTCCGCATGACTTATTCACACATGCTATTTCGAGCATAAAGCCAATCAATTTGGGAACCCTTTATAGGAATGGCTGAAATTTGAATGTGAATATTCACACATTATCCTAACCAGCCGCGACAAGTTTCCAGCAAGCAATTTGTCCACATTGGAAAAGGAAAATCTAGAGGGTGTGGGGGTGCAATGCCATTATGAATTGCTGGATTTTGAACAGCCTGATCTCATAAACATTACGTGACCATGGCATACTTTTTGCAAAACGAAATAAGCTTTGTTAAACATTTCGCTGCAGTTTCCTTATGAAATGTCCTTCGGGGGGCACCAAAAGCGAGTGAAAGTGAAGTTTTTTTTAAACTCCAAACAACATAATGCCCAGATTACAAGTGCATGGCTGCGTAAGCAGAAAGTGCGGGGGCTAGAATGGCCTGCACCTGGGCTCCAGTCCTGACCTCTCTCCTATCTAGAATCTGTGCCGCATTATAAAGCGCAACACAATTGCGTAGCTGAAGGCACGCATAATGGAGGAATGGAGAAAATTATGCTTGCTAAACTTAACAAACTTGACACTTCCATCTTAAGTCCTTGTCACACCAAACGAGAACCTTTGACGCGATTTCTCGTCGCGTTTATATGGTAACAATGGATTCCTAATGAGCAGGGCTGCATTAAGTTGGTCCTGGGCCTCAGGGCTTATCGTTTTGCTGGGCCCCTGTCAGTCATCTGAGCGCGGGGGGGGGGGGTAGAGCTGACCATTTTCAGCCAATGATCATGCGCTACACAGACGGGTTGTCAGGCACACACTCTCTGTGTTTACATCAGCATCTCCCGAAAATCGTGTTTATATACGGGAGTACATATGGGAGTTCGGAGCCCCTTCGTGCATTAATGCGGCCTGCTAATGAGCCTTTCACACCTGTAACAAACGTGCGTGCCGACAAAGTAAAGCTTCTATTTTTATTTTATTTTTTTACAGTGAGGGTGTCCAATTATTTCTCTTCGCCCGGCAAAGAAATGCCTCGACCATTACAATTTTGAGCTGTGAATCACGTGTCAGGAGCTGCTGCAGTTCCCAAAACCAGCAGAACAGGTGGTGCTAAAGCACAGTAAGCTATTTCGAACACCCACTAGTGATGGGAAGATCGGATCATTTTACTGATCTTTGAGTCTCGTTCAGCAAATTGAACAAATCTTTAATCAAGTCATTTCGTTCATTTGAGCAGAATTAAATTGAAATGTTACATTTTCAATAGCCAAATCCCCCCCCCAACACGTCTACTTACGCAAACTTTGATTATAGTCCCAATAAGGAAAAATCAATAATGCAGCCAAGGACAAATTATGAGAAACAGGGATGATTAGTTCACTCTTCACAAGTCGTTCATTCTTTTTTTCACGTGACAAAAGTACGAACGACTCGGACCAAAAGAGTTGAACGGTGAACTAATAATTTCTGTTTCCTGTACAGCGCCTATGCGGTTTTCACATAACAAACAAACGGAGGTTGCGCAATGCACATGCCAAAACAAAATGAACGAATCACTCTCTGAGACTACTCGTTCTTCTGAGTCACATAAAAGATTTGTTTAAAATGAACGACTCATTACTACCACCAACATTAAACACTGAAGCAGTGAGGACGTGTGTTTAGTTGCATCAAATGCCTTAAAAATTGAAACCGTTTTTTCTCCTATGGGTTCTCTTTACATGTAAATGATAATGCAGCATCATTGCCTTGCATCCCCTTTAAAAAGCTCTCTGATCTTACATGGATAGTCGTCATATACTGCTGCATTTAATCTTATGTGAGTTCTCTTATATTTGTAACATATATCACAGCATATTTGCCTTTGTATCACCTTTTTAATAAACATCTGTATGCATCTTATATGTTTTTATTCATGAAATATTAATACAATGAATGCTTTGACTTCACTTTGAATTCACTGCACTGTGTGTCTTTGTATTAAAATGCCTTTGTATTCCAGAAACGTGGTTTTGTTTCCTCAAAATCTGTATTTCTCTTCAACTGTTAATAGTTGTTATCAGCTGTCATTGGCAAGTGTTAGTATCTAATATTGGCTCAGACTGAAGATGTTTTTGTTGGGTGAGATGTTGTATTTCTTGTATTGACTCAAGAGTGTTTCAATGCAGTCACGTTTAATTAGTTTTAAAAATGTTTTGAGCAAATTAATTTCGATACACATGCAATAAGATACAATCAGTAGTCCAAATTGACATGTGTCATTAAAGTGTGCATTATGCAGTGAATAAAATATACACTTAACATACATCTCTCTTATTTCAAATGATAACATGTTTAACCATTAATATAATTTTTCACAGTCGATATTTTGTAATCATCCCTCAGACTGTGTAAACATGATAATAGATGCAACTTTATTGTCATTGTGCAGAGTACAGGTACAGAGCCAATGAAATGTAGTTGTTTTTGCATATCCCAACTAAGCTGGTGTCAGAGCGCCGGGTCAGCCATGATACAGCGCCTCTGGAGCAGATAGGGTCAAGGGCCTTGCTCAAGGGCCCAACAGTGATATATTGGCAGTACTGGGGCTTGAACCCCCGACCTTTCGGTCAGTAACCCAGAGCCTTACTTAGGCTCAGTGATACTACCAGTCAACTCGTCCAGCGGGTGAACTGAAATAGTTTGTGAAGTGTCTTGAATGTTTGAATGTTTTCTCTCTCGTTGAGCAAATCAACAAACTTTTTGTCACAGCTGCAGCTATTAGAGAAATCAGTTCTCTTTTATTGATCTGCTTGGCTGAGTTCGGAATGGCATATTACCCATCCTCTCTGCCACGTCTGTCTATGACAGAAATAAGAGTAGTATGGTAGTATGCCTTTTCGAACTCGGCCCTTGTCAAGTACCTCTTCTCATCTGTCATTGGTGGAGGGCAGACCAGTTGAAAGGTGCTTTGCTCCACCTACTGCACCGGGGTAAAATTGCTTGTCGATTAGCGCCAAGCTATTTGCCGGTGATTCGCGACTCAGTATCGCGTCGTGTTTGGTCTGAAAAGGCCTTTATGTGTCAATTCACAGGTTTGGGAGGGTTACTTTTGAAATGTATTCCACTACAGATTACTGAATACATGCTGTAAAATGTAATTTATTTAAGGTCAGTAATGTAATCTAAATACTTTGGATTACTTCTTCAGCACTGGTAGATTTTTTCACTTGTTTTGACTATAAAAACTCAAAATACACATGTTAAAAATACATTCTCTGAAAAAGCTAAAACTGATCTTGTTTTAAGGATTTTGGGATATTTTTACAGGAAAAAAATCTAATAACATTTTTTATCAAGAATACAATCTTTGCCCTAATATCAAAGGTCTTACTAGAAAAAGAAATTATGATCTAATGTGAATTTTCTTGATAAAAAAATATGATCGTGTCTGGTAACATGTGCATGTAAAATGGCTAGAAATAGCATTTTAGCTTATCGTAAAGCTAACAATTTACACAAGGTTTATTTCTATTTCTTCTGCTCCAAACGTACTTCAAACGTACTTCTCCGTCTGCTCGTATGAGTGTAACACATCGTAAGAAAGTGTTTCACCGCTGTTCAAATGCACTTTGGATCACATCATTTATATGTATTAATTAATATTAAATAAAACAAATGACAATAAAATGCAAAGTAATCTCTTCAGTAATCAAAATACTTTTTGAATGTAACTGTATTCTAATTACAATGATTTAAATTGTAATTGTAATGGAATACAGTTACTTATATTTTGTATTTTAAAAACGTAATCCCATTATGTGTATTCCGTGACTCCCCAACACTGTCAATTTGCATGCTTTGAACCGCTGTCCTCTGAGTCCAAAGTCCATCACTCATATCAGTTGAGCTTCCGTGGAAGCAAATCAAGTTGGAACAAGTGTGTAAATGTAGGTGGGTCTGTAATACAAGCGTTAAAATGTGTAGTTTTTCTAACTGAAAAAAGGGAGTAAAAGTGTTTCTACCGGGAAGACACTCAGGCTTGAGTGAGGTTTAAGATGCCATTTATTTGAATGTAGAACAGAAAATTAATGTCTCTCTTTGGCGTAGGCCCCGTCTGGCGGTCCGAGGAAGTTGTACTCGGAACCGTCATATCCTGCCGGAGATAGGAGGCAGGGGCGAGGAGCCTACCCCAGTGTGGGATGGGGCTCAACTGGTGGTGGTGGGGTGGTGGAGGTTGCTGTGTTAGCGCACTGAAACAGCAATGTGATAGATTGTGAGCAGACTTATAAAAGCAATGGCTTACATGTGATTGGATGGGAATTACCCAGCTAATGGTGCGATGATGTACAGCTGCTAGTCTTCCCGCTAGAACTACGCTGCGCTCACATTTAGATATCATAACATACCAATAAGTGTTTATGAAGTCACGATTAGCCATTGTAGTCGTGATTTGTGTGGAAGTTGTTGTAGCGGCTCTAGTGTTCATTTCACTAGCAAACAGCGACGAAACGTAGAACGTGGCACATAAAAGTCAGTTTGCAAAAATTAAGTTATAGTAGCGTTTATTCTATGAGACTGTTTTCACAGTAGGCTCCAGACCAAAATTACCCATAACTCTGCTGTAAAACTGTAAATTCAAGTCACAAGTGACACTGGTTCGCAAGATCCCTGCCAGGTGGTGCAAAGGGACATTTTTAGCATGTTTGTGAATTGTGAGATATGTGAAATTTGTTACTATTATTGGTAATATTATTTTATTATTGGTTTTATTTGTGAATGGAGATCAAACAATGCAATTCATAAATGGTAGCATTACAGTTATAGCTCATGAATTTAACATTGGCATAGTATAGCTAACATTCAGTGGTTCAATTGATGTAAAATGCATTCACTTTTTCGTTTTTGTGTGTGACACAAGCCAAATAATCAACAAAATGTCCTGTTGCTTGTTGCTGCTGATTAGGACAAATGCTTGTATGTTCAACTCACAGATCAAGATTTACATAAAAAGGATAACAGTTATCAACATGGTGTAAAAGGTGAATGTGGGAATCTATACATATGGACTTGTAAGTGAGCACGTAAAAGGTTGGGTGAGCATCATGTCCTGGTGGGAGAAGAAACCCAGCGTCTGGGAGCTATACAGACGTGGCGGTTTGATAGATGAACATGCTTTGCACTCTAACATGCATGCATGCCTTCAGAAAAAGGGTGAAAGGAAAGAAAAAGGAGAAGAAAGAATGCTGTATTCTGTTTCTGATGTACAGAGCAAACGCGATGAAGAGAAACAAAGCCTTTTCCAGTCTGCTGCCTACAGAAATATTGTGGTAGTGAGGTGAAACTTACAGGGAGCACACTGCACCCTCAGCTCTGGGTCATGTTTTTTTAGGCATGGGTCCATGCTTATATTTTCCCTCTGATTTGTGAATTCTTTCAGATGTATGGTAT
Organism: Moxostoma hubbsi; assembly: GCA_032164185.1. Lineage (NCBI taxonomy): Eukaryota > Metazoa > Chordata > Actinopteri > Cypriniformes > Catostomidae > Moxostoma > Moxostoma hubbsi. Next base: position 1,259,082 of record JAVLUX010000011.1, on the reverse strand, counting down.
GGCACTCACTACAAAGCTAGCATTGGAAATGTTAAAATACACTCCTCTTTGAACATAAACCCAAGCAATCACATTCCCAAACTGATGGCTGCAGTTCATGCAACCTTTGTCTTATAGGCGAAATTGTGGTCTCTTTTGAAAGAAAGTCCAAAAGTCAGACTCAATTTTATGTTGTAAAGAAAAAATGACAAAAGCTTGAATATATTGAAAAAAAGATCTGCAATTTATTTGCATAAAATATATTGCTATGTTATGCATGATGCTAACCATCCAGTTATCCTGTGTACGGGGGGGGGGGGGGGGGGGGGGGCTGGAGCCTATCCCAGCTAACATTGGGCGAAAGGCGGGGTACACCCTGGACAGGTCGCCAGTCCATCGCAGGACCACACATAGACAGACAACACTCACACTCACATCCACACCTAGGGCAATTTTTTTGGAGACATCAGTTAACCTAGCCTGCATGTCTTTGGATGGTGGGAGGAAGCCGGAGCACCCAGAGAGAACCCACGCAGACACGGGGAGAACATGCAAATCCACACAGAAAGGCCAGGGCAACCGGGGTTTGAACCCACGACCTTCTTGCTGTGAGGCGACAGTGCTAACCCCATGATGCTAACCATAAAGTCTAATATATACAGTGGAAGAAGCCATATTGTTTTCTCCTAATTGAACTAAAGCACCCTATAGGTAAACAAAGTGATTATACTATGCCTAGCACCGTTATAAAATGTGTTAATTGAGGGTCATGTCACAAAAGGTGCCTACTCTGGGATGGACTACACATCAATAGATAGGCAGCCTTGGAGTAACAAGCTTCAGTTAGTTATCCATTTTTAATGTTAAGATAGCAACCTTGCTAGCTTCAATCTCCTCTGCTGGCACGAGCAATTGTAAAATAATGTCACATCCAAACCACACCCACAATTAGTTTTAACCAATCATCAACACTTTTTGACTAGTCAGGTTCTCCTAGGTTAAGAATTTCAGGGATGTGCAAGAACAGCAGAAATATCACAGAATGAACCCCTTAGCTGAACAAAAAAGGCGTTCGATTTTAGGTTAACTAAAAGAAACCTGTTCGCCCAGTATGTATAAATTAGCCTTAAATGGCCTATAAGCTAATGAACAATATCACCTGGCAGAATGTTTAAATTGTGGGATTATTAAAAATCCTTCTGAAGTGATTCGATTGTTTACGTAACAGTCGAATGGATTGGGGAGTCCCTGGCCTGAAAGAACGAGGGAGGAATGTGGCAGGGGCCGGGTCGTGATTATACACACCCGGACCCTTATCAGGCTAATCAAGCCTCCGAGACGGATAAGGGCCGACTGCGGAAGATGGTGCGGGAGAGAGAGATCGTTTACGGACATGTCCGTCATGTGTGTGTTTGTTTGTGTCGTTTGGTTAAGTTTATCATTATAATATTATTTATATCGTCAAGCCGGTTCTCGCCTCCTCCTTTCCCTTAAATCCCTTCACACACTGCTTTAACGCACACACACACACACACACACACACTCACTTATGTCAGACCCCCTTGCCTCGCTTCTCTTATATATTAATATAATTATACATATTATATACTCTGCACCTATCTACTGAGTTTTTTCAAATTGGGAATTAACATTACTTGCGTTTGAACATCATATTTCAGGGCTAATTGGCGATTTATATATTTTTTTAGACATTTCTGGTGAAGCAAAGAATTGTGGGTTGTGAGAGCCTACGAAGGAAACGCCTCATGCATCCTCCAAATTCCTCTGAAAGAAGGCTGCATTCGAAGTGTCCTACTTGCTTTTATGAAACGAGACAGCGGAGGACCCAACCTTCCAAACGAAACACAACTTTTATGTGCTTTTTTTAGTTTGGGCCACAATGACTTGCATTTAATTGAAATATTCACCTCATATCTCCATCGCAATATCTTTGTTCTCCATGTAAGAAGGAAAGATAAAGTCAAACGTGTTTGAGACAGCATAAGGGTGAGTAAATGATGAGGGAATTAATGTTTTTAGGTGTACTATTGCTTTAATAGTGGCATCAAATGAAGCGCTCTATGTTGACATGCTCGTTCAGTCAGTGGAAGCGTTTTGTCAGTGACAGAAGGACACTTGGAGATCAATTAGAGACTCCTCGTGTTTGATCAGCTATTTGTGGTCGGATTCTCTCTCTCTCATATTCCGAGATTCAGCCATGACCGGTTGCCATGGCGCCTGTATGGAATTTTTTCAGTCTGTGTCTTGCCTTTTACGAGTCAAGGGGAAGAGCACATGGGTTTTCTGTGCGTGCGTGCGTGTGTCACACAATTATATGGCAAATACACACACTCGACCAGATACAAATAAGATGACAAATCTTATGCTTTTACCACCTAGTCCTTCCATGCTGTGAATGAATTGATGCTTTCATACCGCGTGATGTTGCATGCAGAGTTGCGTGTTGTTGCCTGTGGCATCAGGACCCGTGCATTTCACTGTCAGCTCTCAACCACCTCATCTTTGCTATTCATATAATTTTGCATAGCCAAACCTTTGACTATCAGCATATGGTCTGGCCAATATTGCAACGATTTCAAGTAAAGAAATGCCCAATTAAATGGGAAGATTCAGTCTGAAAGAAATGTATAGTGTGCAACTACACTTTAAAAGAGTTTATCTTAAAGGTGCACTTTTTTATGCATGTTAACACTCACACCTAGTGGCCTGGATGCAGCATCATTCAAATGCACAAGTTTACAGTTACCATTTCCATTGAAGAAATTCACTATTAACAGTACGCCATGATTAATTTATTCCATGAGTGAAAGTGCCCAATAACAGGGCGGTTAATGAGATTAAGCGAGTAGTATTCGACTGGTCATGTGATCGTAACATGGCAGCCCCCTTAGGGGAACCTTGCCATTGAGAATAAAACGATAAAATGCTAATTTATAAACACATATTCTCCGCTCTCTTACTCACAGACTTCTATGTAAGGGATAATGTACATCTCAGCCAGTTGTTATTGCGCAATAAACCCCGACAGGGTGTTCAGGTGTTGTATATTGTAGGTCTTGTATCACCCTGAAGGGGTTTATTTTGCGATAACAACCGACTGACTGTACATTTATTTGCTTATTACACTGCTTCTACCCAAATAATTTAGTAGATGGACAAAAAAATTATGATTTGCATTGAAATTATGTAAATTGAGAAGACATTGCTGATATTGTGCTGAAATCCACCTCCAGTTTGCGTCGGAGTTCTGTTGATGTTTTTGTGAAAATGCCTGTCTGACCCCTCAATAATCAGCCTATTACAAGACTACTTACCAAATATATAAATGGACATGAAACATTGATTTGCACTGATATTGTGTAATTATGTGATAATAAAATAAATCGCCGAACAGCTGAAATCAACCTCTGTTTTACTTTGTAATAATTACTCTGACTCTGCATTATTCAGCTTATAATAAGACTACTTGCCAAATAAATGCATATGAAACAATTAATTGAGTTTAAATTATTTTATTAACTTACTTGTAGATATCGCACAGTGATCCGAGAGGCAGAGACGGCTCGCATATCCCGGATGAACGTACTGATACGTCTAAATCCCTGGATGTGCGGTTGTTACAGAGCAATATCTGACCACTGGATGGCGCCATTGATCAATCAGAATATGTTATGATATTGAAAGACTTATAATTTTAAAAACTATACTTTTTAACACATAGATCCTCCTACATTTGCACACCTATTCCACAGCGATACCGCGGTAGCTGATAAAGTTTTGGACTTTAAACTCGGTATGCGGTTCGAGCCCAGCCAAACAGGCTAGCTGAGACGAAAGTGTCATAAAAGCGTCACAAAACGACCATGGTTGCATCAGACAATTTGCTTTTTATTTCACCTTTTGCTTTTGGACATTATCGGTTAGGTTTAGCTGTTGGTTAAGGGTATGAATGTCTTGTGATGTTTTGTGTCTACCTCTCATTTGAATTGTTGATCACTATTAGTTAGGTTTAAGTTGAAGTTTTACGTTAGGGAGGTACGCTTTTCTCATTAAACCTCCATCTAATACTCACCTTAAAACCCTCATCTCATTACGACACCATTTCCCTCGCTTTTGGCGCCCCCCTCTGGCCATTTCACTGGGAAACTGCAGCCAAACATGTAATAAAGCACAAAACAATGAAATATTGGCCCTTAATATAAAAGTTTCTGACACTAATATATACTCTGTGATCCTAATTTAAGCCTGCCCAAAAGTATTAAGTACTGCTTATTTTTCAGACATTTGCTTGAGGATATCTAGTGAAGCTAGTTTGTTACTAATGCCTTTAAAAAAACACAACCACAACAATCATTATGTGAATAACAGAACAGATGATTTATAAACCGGATGCTGGGGAAGTCTCTTCACCTCTCAATCCATCAAGAGATAATTATAGCTCTCTTTTTAACAGCATTGGAATTCAATACTCCAGAATTTGGGGTAATCATTAATAAAGGTGTGACAGTTTTGCTTGATGTTTGGAGCGTCTAGCACAACACAGGCACGCTTTTGTTTTGATGAATAAAAGAGACGCATTCATAATGCTTAGGCTGCATTTTAATTATGCAATTTCTCATTTGAAAAATCTGCTTGTTCATTGTTTTTGGGAACGTGCCGTAATTGCTGTGCACACATGATTTATTGTCTGTAAATGTCACTACTCACAATCTAGCAGTAAAAGAACAGGGTTATGAATAACTTTAAAAGAAATTTCGGTCATCATGTACAGTAGTTCCAAACCCGTATGATGTTTTTCTCTTAAGTGGAACACAAAAGCACATGTTCATAATATATTCCGATTTTAATTGGATTAATTGCACAGCCCTAATTATCAGAACATGGAATTGTTTCAGTATGTTTATTTGCATACTGACTAACCCAATGCTATCCATTATGCATGCTCACTGTAAAAAGCAAACTATGGTGGAGAAAAGGGGAAAGGAGGAGGCACATAGAAATGGAAAATGGATCCAGATAAAATGTGAATGCTTTGAAGTTTATGAAGTATGATATAATCATGAATGTTATATTCAAAGGCATCCTATTTTTATATCAGTGTATTGACGCGTTTTCCAAACATGAAATAACAAACTAGAGTAGATGGATATGGATGATCTGTCCTGTTTTCCATTTTTGGCCATTAAATGGCTTGTAGCACAGTTTCAGAAATGGAGATGTAGCTGCATTGACATGTTTAGAATTCCTAGAAGTCTTGCTGTATTTATATTATAGCAGTTCTAGATTAAATTGCAGATATATTTTAAATGAACCTGTTTGTTTGAACTGTTTTATCTCACGATCTTACAAAAGTTGCAAAATACATTGGAGTTTAATGGAGTCTAAAATGAGCTTGAAGATAATAGAGGTGTTTCTGTTTTTAGTCGTACACTGACGTTGTGTTGTGAAAAAAAGATGATCCCAGCTCTAATTTCTGATTGGATGAGCCACCTTTAAATGCCATTACATCCACACTTTTGACCGCACACTCTATTTTAAGGTCCCAAGTTGAGATTTAGTTGCTTAGCAATCAAAAACAGCCTAGAGTTAAGCTAATGAACTACATTAATTAATGGAAAAAACAGTTTGTCAATTATCTTTAATACATTTAACTATTTATTAAACATTTGTGTATTTAATCATATAAAAGCAATAAGCCACGAGAGGCCATGAAGTACAATGATTTTTACCACAGTGCTTATGCTGTTTTGTTCAACCAAGTCTCATAGTAGTTACGTTACTTTAACTACATTTTTGCAAACTGAATTTTACACGCTGAATTCAGCAATTCGTCGCAGTTTCCTGGTGAAATTAACACTAGAGCCAATACAACAACTGTGCATTATTCACTTTCACACAAATTTCGAGTTCAATGGCTTATTATGACTTTATAAATATAAAACACAATGGTGGTGACTGTGGGGATCGAACCAGCAACCTTCTGATTACCAGATTACCAGTTATGTGCTTTAGACCACTACACCACCACCACTATTTTGCTTTGGTTTAGGTAAATTATGTCTGTTTTGTTCACCTCTCATTTATCTTTTAGGACACTATTGGTTAGGTTTAGGTTAAAGTTTCAAGTTAGGGAGGAACATTTTACACATTTAATCCTCCATCTAATATTCACCTTAAAAACGTAATCTGATTACAACACCGTTTATCATGCTTTTGGCGCCCCCCTTTGGACATTTCACTGGGAAACTGCAGCCAAATGTGTAATGAAGCACATCATTTCATTTTGATTTTATTTTGCCATAATCACATAATGTTCATGAGGCCAGGCTACTTTTGATGCTTTATTCCACACTATTCTACTACTCTGTTTTTCTCTGTTCCTCTCCCCACACCCCACACTCATTGCTATGGAAACCACTTTGGAAAACTCTATGGTGAGACAGTTGCCGTATGGTAATATCTATGCTAGTGTCAACCAAGCTGCAACAATCCATCAGATATGAATGACTAGCATGCTAATTGGCGCTATCTTTCATAGCTGGACGGATGTGTCAGTGATGTTAAAACTGGCAGATAATTTGTAACAAATCATAATTAGCCATCAGTTGTACGCAAAGTAAATACAACTGTCCTCACTGCATCACAGTTTACTGTTTGCTGCTTGCTGTTGATGTTCTGATGTCAAATGTAATCAGTTCTGCACCAAAAGTGTGTAAAAGCAACCTTGGCTGACATCCATTTCGAAATATTGGCTTAATTTAACTCACAAATTGAACACTAATAAGTACATACCATACAAAAACATACAGTACACAATTAAACAGACATGAATGCATGGCCAATGCATTGCAAGCGCACAGTCTCACTGAACAACCGAACATGCATTCTCATTTACTCATTACTCTTACAGTAACCAACCTCAGTACTCAAGGGTGCAATAGAGTTAACTGAAAATTTCAGTGCTGAAACCGGATGCATTTTCAATCGGGTATATTGCTATAAAAATTTCACATTTTATTAATTTGATCAGACTAGAGCATATTGCAATAAGTTTTTCCACAATGGTTGTTTTGATTAGAGGTACACCAATTTATAATTTTTTTTTACTGATTAATATAGTTATATAGTTGCTTTTTGAAACTAATGTTATCTGCAAAAAAATATGACGAATTGGCACGCCCAATTCCCAATGTGCTTTTAAGTCCTCGTGGTCGTGTAGTGATTCACCTCAATCCGGGTGAAGGAGGACGAATCCCAGCTGCCTCCGCATCTGAGACCGTCAACCCACGCATCTTATCACTTGGCTTGTTGAGCGCGTTGCCACGGAGACATAACGCGTGTGGAGGCGTCCACCGTGGTATCCACGCTGAACTCACCACGCACCCCATTGAGAACGAACCACATTATAGCGACCACGAGGAGGTTACCCCATGTGACTCTACCCTCCCTAGCAACCCGGCCAATTTGGTTGCTTAGGTGTCCTGGCTGGAGTCACTCAGCACGCCCTGGGATTCCAACTAGTGAACTCCAGGGGTGGTAGCCAGCTTCTTTACCACTGAGCTACCCAGGCCCCTATTGTCGATAGTTTTAAGTGTTTATTATACTGGTTATTATTGGGATTTTACTAGCTGAACTAACTAAACTAACTGCTGATTTATCGGTTATCAGCCTTTCCCGCCACATTAGTTATCGGTATCTGCAAAATCCACTATCAGTTGATTTAAGATTACTTAAGATGCCTTTATCGATATTTGTATTAATCATTTGAGTGTTCATATCATGTCCTATATTTAAATAATTAAGAAGCATGTCATCTAAATAAATGCAAACTCCAAGGCCGGCGTTTCAGAACCATTTCAACTACGCTTATGATATTGTCATATATTGCTATTTATTTACAAAAGTATTGCAATACGTATCGTATTGAGAGGTGCTAGCAATGCTAGCAAGTTCCCTTTAGTATGCAGAGTAGACTAAGAAAATGTAGTGAACTGTTACGATCTAAATTTGTGAACGATGGTGTTTAGTAAACAACAGCCAGACTTCAAAACAAAATCCACAATTCAACTTCTTGAAAGCAATACTATGAAATATTGTTTTCACCGGATTCTCAGGTGAGGTAATGGCTTGAAATGATTCTGATGTTTGACAGAATCAGGTTGCAGACAGCAGACTCACACTTGACTAGAAAGGGAACGTCATTAGTCGCTCGTCACTCTAAATGCCACATCTCTATTTACACAAAGGGTGCCACGGCAACAGCCCATCTGTCTAATATCCCAGATAAGAAAGCGCTGCTGTTACAGTTCTAATTAATATTGAGCAGTACTCTCATGAGTAAATCTTCCTTTGAACGCTTCTATTTTTTTCCATAAACAATGGAGCGCCCTACTTGATTATCAGTTGTCTAGAAAGTCTGATTGGTAGGGTTGTTCAGTTCGCCTGCATTTCTCTGGCATGAATGATGGTTTTTCATCTTTTAGTGACACACACTCACTTTCTCAGCCCACACATGCACACACAGAGACCCATCTAATTTTTAACCGCACACACTCAGTCTGTTAGGTAGCTGCCAATCAGCTATGGATGCCGCTGTTACATGACAGATGCAGAATATAGTAATTGTGTGCGGTGTGATATAACATATGTCATAGACTCCTTTTAAGGGAGTTATTATGTTACCAATGGGTCCATTTTCATCTTGCGTGCCAAGTATACAGATTAGAAGCATACTCAATTTTATAGTGTGCAACAATGGACATATTTCAAGTGCTTGATGATGTATTCCTGCCTCAATTTAGCAGGTTAAATTTAGCAAGCTTTTTTCATTTTTATTATATTTAACTTATTTCACGTTTATGTTACGTTTTATTACACTGGCAGTAAGAAGAAGAAAAAAACTACTCACCACTGTTATAAATGTACCTTATATACAAAGGGCATAGGAAGGATCTGAAATCTGGGGGGACACGATCTCATCAGCCACTCTTCACAAGTTGCATCTTACACCAACAATCATGCCAAAGTCCAAATCACTGAGATCACATTTTTTTCCGCCATTCTGATGGTTGATGTGAACATTGACTGAAGCTCCTGACCCGTATCTGCGTGATTTTATGCACTGTACTGCTGCCACGTGATTGGCTGATTATATAATCTCATGGATGATTGTTGGTGCCAGACGGGCTGGTTTGAGTATTTCTGAAACTCTAGTTTACTCAGAATGGTGCCAAAACAAAAACCATCCAGTGATCGGCAGTTCTTTGGCCTTATTGATGAGAGAGGTCAATGGAGAATGGCCAGACTGGTTCAAACTGACAAAGTCTACGGTAACTCAGATAACCGCCCTGTACAATTGTGGTGAGAAGAATATAATCTCAGAAGGCTGTTCTGAGATGCGGGTTGGTGCTGGTGGCCCTACACAATATTAGGCAAGTCGTTTTAATATTGTAGCCGATCGGTATATAGGCCTCTCACAAAGGTCTGGGGGGTGGGGGTGAGGACAGAGTAGAGAAACCCAGTTGGAAATATTGCAAGCCACTCCAAATTTCTTCAAGTTATGTTTGGAGTATTTTTGGTTTTGACCTGTTGGGACCTTTTCAACCTTAGCAGTATTCAAACGCTTTACACTGCATCTCATTCACCCATTCACACACCAATGACGACAGAGCTGCCATGCAAGGTGCTAGCCTGCCATTGGGAGCAACTTGGTGTTCAGTGTCTTGCCAAAGGACACTTCGGCATGTGGAGTCAGGTTGGCTGGAAATCAAACCGCCAACCCTGTGATTAGTGGCCGACCCGCTCTACCAACTGAGCCACTTTGTAAAGCAAAAGCAAAAATCTGGGTAACAGTAAGGCACTTACAATGGAAGTGATTGGGGCAAATCCGTAAATGTTAAAATACTCACTCTTTTAAAAGTATAGCCACAAGACGTAGACATTGTGTTTTAATAATATTTTAGTGTGATAAAATCACCTACTAACCTTTTCTGTTTAAAGTTATATCCAATTTTACAACTTCATTGCCATGATGATGTGATGTCAACAACCCCTAAAACGACTGTAAACATTATGATGTAAACTTATATAATAATAAATAAATAATACACGAGTTTAACAGAAGTATTAATGTAAGTGTATAGGAATAAATGTTTTATAAATTCATATACTTCACATTTTTGCGTGTAAACCCTCCACTCCCATTGCAAGCGTCTCACTGTAACCTCGATTTGTGCTTTCTTTTTGAAAGAAAAGGTGGGACGATTCAAAATATATTGTTGGTGAAATCAACATTAAGTATGTAATTACCACACCCAACATTCACATAGTGTAGGTTGGTTGGAACGTGATCGATTAAGTATCTTTACATCCCCAAACAAATTATATATTTGAAAACTTCTCATATATTGTGTTTTTTACTGTGTTCAGTACGTTTACATTGTACCATCAATTTCTTTTGATTATGGGATGAGTTCATTGCCTCAATTTTGTATTTTTTTTAATAGTCTTACACATTTGTCTTTATTTTTGATGGTTTTTCAAATACATTTTTGCTTGAAATGAAATGTTTTAAAGTTGTGATTCATCTCGGAGCTGGTTCGTTTAGCACTTAGAACTTGGGATGGAGTACCAAGAAGAATGCTTAAAAGTGGGAGGCCCATAGATATCAATACCTTGATACCGCATTAGCAGCTGTTTCTATGGGCCTTGATTTTTCTGGCCGAAAAATGACCAGGATTGTTTTTTTCAAACGTATGTGGTGGTTGTGGTGGCGGCATAGTGGGCTAAAGCACAGAACTGGTAATCAGAAGGTTGCTGGTTCGATCCCCACAGCCACCACCATTGTGTCCTTGAGCAAGGCACTTAACTCCAGGTTGCTCTGATGGGATTGTCCCTGTAATAAGTGCACTGTAAATCACTTTGGATAAAAGCATCTGCCAAATGCATAAATGTAATTGTACATTTAAATGCAAACATATTGAAGATTAGCAATCAGGCGGTCGATTCATTACATGGCGAACTTTTTCAACGCTAAAGCATTTTATTTAGCGCACTGATGCTCCTCCTGCATTGACGTAAAAATGAAATCTAGGTATTGACAGGGGCGTCCCACAATAATGAAAACAAGCAATTACACCCCCCATCCCTCCCCCCCTCCAATGTTCAAGCCAAATCTACACCCTTGGCTATTGATATCTATGAGATGGTCACTGTTGCATCACACCGACACCCCTGAACTTTTAAAGTCAAATGTGGCATTTTTTATTTATTTATTTTTTCTAATTTTGCTCAGGTTTTATATTTTCTTTTAAAGGAAAAATGTCATTTAGATGTTTACATGCATCACGAACGAGACCGCTTCTTTTGTACGATAAACATAAACAAGCGTAGCTTCTTAGATCCTAATAGACATCACACCCAAGTGTCTTACATATGAAAATACCAGAAGATCTGGCTGAAAAAGTAAATGAATAATGAGTGTCTGTTTGAGCCGGTGTGTTTTTGTGTGTTTGAGGCTTGCACCCCCGACATCCCCAGCCTCCCAGCGCTTGTATTAAAGATGAAAGCCTTGCTCGATTTTTGCGAGGTGCTCTCCTCCACTGTCTGTTAGAGAACTCGGCTTCCTCAATTTTTTCGTCAGCAGAGGGGAAATACAGACATAAATAAAATATAGTTTTATGAATAATTCAGGTATGAATTGTGATTGACACGAGGGTGAAAGTACCTGATTATACCCGGCGGTATGCGAGCGGAATGAGTTCTTGAGTAGATTGGCAGTGCTGCAAAGTTTAAACTCCCTCTGTGCATTTATGTAATATCAAATTCCAGTCCGAACGTTCAGACTTTGAACTCGTTCAATTTTGACTGTCTAGACTAGTGGTTCTCAACCTTTTTTAGTGGGGTTTACTAAAAAAAAATTAATTATTAAAAAACTAGGAAACAGAAATTGTTAATACATTTTACAGACCATATTTTCAAGTAAAGGCACATAATTCTTGGTGTAATTTGCAATGCTCTGTCCAAGTAAATTTTACTTGCTCTTTGTTTGGATATTTCACTCAAGCAATGTAGCACTGAATCAAGCCAACTTTTTAAAAGTGTACTAGCATTTCATTTATTTTTTAACATACTGGAGAAACTTAATGCATGCTATGTAATGCATTAGACAACATCACTGTGACGGGACGGAGGGCGGAGGCACACCTTAGAGTCTAGCTGATCCCACAAAAATGGGGTTAAAATTAGGGATGCACTGATCCGATACCTGGATTGGTATCGGCTCCAATTCTGAAGCATATAGATGGATCGGGTATCAGACCAACGAGCCCGATCCAAATCTGATGCTGTGTGTTAGTCATGTTCGTTACTGTCAAGAACCATTAAAACACAATTAAAGTAGTTCATATGACTCGTGCATTTTATTCAACACCTCATGAAGACGTGCAAAGGCTGTGTTTAATAAGTAAATATATAAAATGAGCAGCACCGGTGCGTTATTGAATGGTGCTGCTCTGTTGACACAAACTCCCGCACAGGCTGGTGATGCACTCACGGCTATTTTTAGCCTTCACAGCGGTGCGCAATATTTGAGCGCTACTTAAGAACAACATCTCAGATGTAAATGCTCAATAGTTCAGTTATAATATGCATTTAGAACGGGACCGGAAGAGCATTTTACCAAAATTTTAATGAGAAGCGAATTAAACTACTGTGAATTTGCCTACAAACAGACACATACAGGACGTCCTGGAGAGTTCAGAATGTCAAAATAAAAGCGTGAGGGTTTAAAAAGTGCACGATTTAAATATATTACTGTTGTATTTAAAATTAAAATGAAAAGTCAATAACATTAATATTAATAACAATGTATTATTATTATCATCATTAGTATTTGTTTACAGTTTATAACAATATTTAAGTTGAATGGCTTCCAAAAAATAACTATGAATGAAAAGTGGACTGATGTCTTACAACAAATGATAATTCTGAATCTGGTTTTAATAAAGTGTTTCTTAATAAGTTATACATTCATTAGAGGTTTGTGCTTCTTTACATATTAGAGAACACCCAATTAGTTCCACACAATAATGTAAAGATATTATAAACTGATTATGCAAAAAACAACAATGGTATTGGATCGGGATCGGCCGATACTGAGATTTCCAATATAGGAATAAGATCTGAAGAGAAAGGGTGGTAATGGTGCATCCCTAGTTAAGTATTACGTTAATAACACTCTTTTCCAATTATCAGTTGTCCAATGTCTGTGTTTCTTTGCCCACTCGAACCTTTTCTTTTTGTTTTTCTGTTTCAAAAGTGGATTTTTCTTTGCAATTCTTCCCATAAGTCCCCCTGAGTCTTCTCTTTACTGTTGTACATGAAACTGGTGTTGAGCGGGTAGAATTCAATGAAGCTGTCAGCGGAGGACATGTGAGGCGTCTATTTCTCAAACTAGAGTCTCTGATGTACTTATCCTCTTGTTGAGTTGCACATCTGGTCTTCCACATCTCTTTCTGTCCTTGTTAGAGCCAGTTGTGCTTTGTCTTTGAAGACTGTAGTTACACCTTTAGATGAAATCTTCAGTTTTTGTGGCAATTTCAAGCATTGTGTCGCCTTCATTACTCAAAACAATGAATGACTGAGTTTATTTTTTTTGCTATTTTTGACCTAATATTGACCTTAAGACATGCCAGTCTATTGCATACTGTGACAACTCAACAACACAAAAGACAATGTTCAGCTTCATTTAACAAACCAAATAGCTTTCAACCGTGTTTGATATAATGGCAAGTGATTTTCTAGTACCAAATTAGCAATTTAGCATGATTACTCAAGGATAAGGTGTTGGAGTGATGGCTTCTTATGAATGTATTTTTCGTGCAATGGTGCTGTTTTTTACATCAGTAATGTCCTGGCTATATTTTGTGATCAGTTGAAATCCACTTTGGTGAATTAAAGTACCCAGTTCCTTCCGAAACAACAAAAATCTGTACATTATTTCAAACTTTTGGCTGCCTGAGTATGTTGCTTCTCAAGTAAATGTTGTTTTAATGATTTTTAGACCATTTTAAATGGAAGCTATGTTGTACAAAATGCAATGCAAGATAAGGAGGTACATCACAGCACATATATAAGTTTACACCTTTGGACTCCAAGGACAATCGTAAGCCTACGCAAAAAGAAAAGTTTTTAACTTTGATTTAAATTCTGATTCTGTCGAAATTTCTCTAAGGGATATTGGTAAACTATTCCACAGTTTAGGCCCGGCAATGGCAAAAAGCAGCTGTGGCTCGGCCACTAATAGCAGGGTTGGTGGTTCGAATCCCGCCCACACGACTCAACATGCCGAAGTGTCCTTGGGCAAGACACTGAACCCCAAGTTGCTCCCAATGGCAGGCTAGCACCTTGCATGGCAGCTCTGCCATCATTGGTGTGTGAATGTGTGTGTGAATGGGTGAATGAGTCACAGTGTAAAGTGCTTTGAATACCGTTAAGGTTAAAAAGGCGCTATATAAGTGCAGACCATTTACCATTTACCCTTCAACTTCAGTCTAGACCTAGAAACCATCAATAATCTCTGATCAGATGACCTTAGACGTCTAACAGATGTATTTGCACTCAGAAGGTTAGAGAGATAATTCGGTGCCAGTCCATTCAAGTTTTTAAAAAGTAGGATTTTAAAATCAGTTATGTTTCAGACTGGCAACAAAGTACAAGTTAAAAGTCTACAGCTACATTTTGAACAGTTTGTAAACTATTAATGCGTGATTCGTTTATCCCTATATAAAGTGAATTGCAGTAGTCGAGTCGAGAACTCTCAAACTCTACAAATGATAAAAAAAACCTCTTAATCTTAGCTAGGAGCATTAATGGAAAAAATCTGTTTGTCAAATTTCAGTGCAGAATCGAATATGACACCCACATTTTTTCACAGAAGGTTTAACATAAGATGCCAAATCTCCCAAATCATAATTGTTCCTGCCTGAGATGCCTGAAGGCCCAAACACACTCACTTTTGTTTTGCTCTCATTTAGATTTAAGAAATTTAAGGACATTCATGACTTAATATTCAACAGGCAAGCGGATAAGGACTTCAAGCCTTTTCTGTCATTTTGCTTCAAGGGCAGATATATTTGAGTGTCATCTGCATAACAGTGAAATGACACCGCATGTGTGTTAAAAATAGATCCCAAGTGAAGCATGTATAGTGAGAACAAAACAGGGGCCAGAATGGAGCCTTGAGGAACCCTACAGATCAGAGTAGATTGGGACGATGAAGAGCCATCAATGCAAACTGAAAAGGGTCTGTCATCCAAATAGGATTTAAACAAGTTGAGAGCATTACCTTTAATGCCCACACATTGATCAAGGTGTGAAATAAGAATACTGTAGTCTACAATATCAAAAGCAGCACTTAAGTCTAAAAGCAGAAGTATCACGGTGTCCCCAGAATCAATAGACGACAAAATATCATTTAAAACTTGCTAGTTGCGTGTTCTAGTTGCATGTTTAAGGTATTCTGGAACAATCCCTTTATGAAGACCAGGGACGGATTACCGACCGGGACAATGGGGCCAGTGCCCAGGGGCCCTTAACTGCCCAGTGGGGCCCTGGGCTTTAAGGTGGCGTGATCTAGTTTGGTGATGCCCCCACTCGAAAACACCTTTGGGCATGAACAACAAACAAGCCTCCTTAAAAACATTGAGAAATCATCACTAGATGTAGAACTGAACATGCGAGTCCAGTCTACTACTATTTAATTGATAATAATCAGTTTTAAAGGAGTAATATATTTAAAACCAACATTTCTCTCAGTGGCAGGGCGGAGGGCGGGGCCGGGTCATGATCCTACATACCCGGTCCCGTATTAGGCTAATCAAGCCTCCGAGAGGGATAAAGGCCGACTGCAGAGGATGGTGCGGGAGAGAGAGATCATTTACGGACATGTCTTTTGTTTTAAGTTTTTTATTATTAAAACATTATTTATGTTGACAAGCCGGTTCTCGCCTCCTCCTTTCCCTTGAACTCCTTTACACTCTCACTTTGTCCACCACGTTTGTCATTGTTCTCATTATTTAATTTATTTGGTATGCCTGGTGACAGCAGCATGATTTGTGCGTGCTTTTTATTTGCTATTAAGACTTCAAGGCATCTTGCAACATAAAAGCAGGTCTCATCTTAATGAGTGCATTCAAGCACAGATCCTGGATCAGATTCCATAAGCTCGTCAGTCTCTGTTCACAGCTTGAGCTCACAGAGAATGACTGATAGAAGAACAGTGTGTGTGTGTTTTCTGTTGTTCTGGGGAGGATCAATGCGAGCTGCAGCAGTCTGCTCCGTGTGCAGGTTACTGAACAGCAGCCAGATATGTCGTGCTTCTTGTGTGTGTGTGTGTGTGTGTGTGTGTGTGTGTGTGTTGATGTCTACTGCCTCAGGCACTGTCAAGTTAACAAATGTACAAAGTTCGAATAAAGCCTCATTTCCATAAAGCACCAAGTGTAGTAGAGCGTCTATTTAAATGAACTCCTTTGTTTCTAATTGTGTTCTGCTTTCTTACATGTTCTCCAAAAAAGTCCCTCAAGCATTTAAGAAAGCGTTATGAATCTGGTTTTATTCGCAGCTTATTTAATAAACCATCTTTTAATGAGAGCTGCTCTGCCAAAATTATTTTCACAATGCTGTATTAAAGATTAACAGCTAATTGCGATACGTTTATTGGAATTCCAACTTTTGTAGGTCTCTGAAAACTGATTCTTCAGTGAAATATTGTCCACAGAAGTAATGGTGTCATATTCAGTCCCGTAAATGGAGACAAAGTCTATAATTAGCAAAAGAATGTGACGTGTGTCTACAAGAGGTGTAGCACACACACAAATATTTTAGCCTACTTTTAACATTTCAATTTCATAACAAAATTCCATCAGATTTAATTGTAATTAAATTAATAAAACTTAAAATATAGATATTTTAATTATTATTTAATTTTTTTAACTGTTACCCCAATTTGATTGAACTTCATGAAATTAAAAATGCGTAAATCTTAAAATAATTTTTGTGTGCATTATATTGAGCATACAGAATTAAAGGTATTGCCCACTCTTTCCATCTAATGAAAGTGAATGTGGATTTGGGCTGTCAAAAAAGCACTATAAATATAACTAAATATGAATTCTGTGTGCTATATTACTTACAAGTCAAATACAATAACTTTGTGTGGAGAACCGACTGCAATTTGCATCATTATTTGCTGAAAATGTGATTAGTGAATAATGGATCAGTTCATAATTTCAATTTCATGCTGTTCCTCACACTGAGCATATCCACAATATCCCTCTCTGGTTTTTCATGAGACCTCGTTCGCTGAAGGTTTCTCTTGATGGTTGCACATGACACATGATTTATAAGATCTCAAATGTGCCAGTAGTCTCTCAAACCAACACGATCACACAAGAAGTCGGCATGTTTTTTTCCGAGAGTTCCGGTATCCTAGGATAGTCAAATTTATGCAGACTCACCGACAAGCACCATTGCATCGGCTCCAGTGTGTCTTCAACGTCCCTTTTGCCGTGAACGAAAGCACGTTGCGTCAGCAGTGTTGGAGTACCATTTTGGGATCCCGCATTGAAACCAGGACGTAATCGCGTTCGCATAATCAGTGATTCAGAGGTTGCATTTCCCCTCTAACATGACATTTTTACTCCACTGATAGTTAGGTTTAGGTTTGGTGGGCTTTGGCACCACTCCAACATTGGACATTGGACGTTTCATGTGGAAAATGGAGCTCACATGTGCCCATGTGCCAAACAGCACTTACCGCTTTGACCACTGGGGGCAGTGTTTCACATTTCGGTAAACAGACCGATTTAAGCTAAAGAAAAGTCAACCTACTGTTTCTGATTTCACTCTGAGATCAGTCTGCTCAAACAGCCTTTGTGTTAGCAGAAGACTGTTCACCCTACTTCAGGAAACCCTGCGGTGCCATCTGGAGAGCCGAAATGTTTGCGTAATGCCGTGTGACAGTAAACACACTGACACTCAGTGAAGAGACGGTCCATATTGAGCATATATATATGATTGACATCATCTGGGATGGACTTTTATAACTGTGCTCCTTGCAAGCATCGTTGTGGCGCAACGGTCAAAGACATCCGTCTTGCACATGTTTACACAGAAAAACTCTTTTAAAAGCAGCGCAGACTGATGCAAAAATGTCAGTTTTCAGTGTGCATGTCCCCTTAAAAGGTTGCATAATCATGTTCCCTTTGGGAACAGTCTCCACGTCAATAGGGCACCCAAGATGCCTTAAAATACTTGCTACGTAGGCAGCGCTTTAGGTTTTGGAGCAGAGCCTTTGTGTTCTGTCTGTCTCTCTTGCTCTTTCTCCCTCCCCCCTCTGTAATTCTCTCTCTGTCTCGACTCTTTCTCTGGCTCCAGTGAGACTGTGTGTTCACTGTACTCTGCAGTTGCCCTGGCTTTCCCTCTCAGCAGGCTGCAGCAATAGAAACGGTGAATGAGGATGACAGGGAGGGAGTCTCGACTGTGCAATGGAGTGACCCCTTCTTCACTGTACTAAAACAACCTCTCGACTCATTCTGCTGAGTTACAAGTGCTATCTCCCAGAAGACATTTTTGCATTAATTAAATGTGTTGCGCGACTAAGGCTACGTCTACATTTAACCCGGATACATTTGAAAACGGCGTTTTCTTTCAAAACGCTTTCCGTCCACACTTAACTTTTTCAAGCGTTTTCCAAAAGTTGCTCATCCACACTGAAATGTATGAAAACGCTTATATTGTGTCACTGCACATGTGGAAAATCCCCACTGCACGTACGGTCTGAAACGCAATTGTCCTCGTGTTCCGTCACCGGACAACAATTCCGAGTAAACTTCCCTTCGCCTTTGAAGGAACGCAATGTGAAGGTTGTACAAAGTGACATTTATTTTTTAACGACGCTATCAAAGTGAGCAACAGGCACAACAGCGCCGCTATAACACGGGCCGCCATCTTGATTTGTTTTGGTTGGATAGATCACATGACTAAAAATGCGTCATCGTTTTCCAAAGCATCCGTTTTCACAG